>CM045759.1:187883567-188412875 GCA_025200525.1 Camellia lanceoleosa
GAGCTTCAAGTCAAATCTATAAAAAATTATCGATTTGTGTTTAACATCACAAATATCTTATATTTTATTTTTATTTTATTTTTTTTTTGGGGGACATTATTGGTTAGAACATGAACATATTCACAAATAAATCTAAAAAGAAAATACTTCCTTCCATTATATATTTAATTGCACTTTTTTCTTTTTCTTTTTTCATTTTCATAATGCTTAGAAAATTCTATAGATTTGAATATTGAGAATATAAATTGACATGGTGATAAAAACTTAGCTCCACCATTTGCGAAAGGTGTGCCATATAAGAAAAAGGAAGTATGAAGCAGCAAGAAATTACCAAATACTTTTCAGCAATCACATAAGAATTTGTACACCATAATCATATATATGTGTAAGGTCAAGAATACCATATTACTCGTTAAAAATTTATATGCTTAGCTCGACTATACTCGTCTTGTAGAAAGCACTCTCTAATCTTGTCCCCAAAAACAAAAAACACTATTTCATGCTTGCCTCTGAAAGCAAAAGACAAGATATGGAAATCTGTACAAAGCAATTGACCAAGAGACACCCTCTTCATCTACAATTTCAACACAATTTTGGGTTCTACTTGCAATATAATAAAACTTGAGGTAAAAAAAGCTTTTAAAAATTCAAATTGTTCGATCTGTTTCATTTCATCGACAGTACAGATGGTGATCATAGATCTTCAAACTCGAAACTCCAAGCATTGCCAAGGCAAAATGACTCCTCATATCACTTTTCGTGCGTTGCAATTGAGGGCAACAATCAACAACGCAACCACTACTAGAAAAAACTGCACCTCCTCCTGTTAGGTAAATTCGTTCTTCTCCTTTTAGTATTGCAATAACCTCCTTAATGCCAAGCCTCTGGATTCTTCGCTGTTTATGCAGGCAGCTGCAGCGAACCATCAGGGATATTTGATTCAAGTTCTTAGGAAGCGAGTTTGAGCTGTGGATCGACCAGACTTTCAATAAGCTCCTTGCTGCAACAATGGCTTTGCCTGCAAAACAAGAAGAAAACAAAAAACATATTTAGATCATTATTGCATCATTATGATTGTAAAGAATGTATAAATCAAATCAAAATGGAAATTTTAATATCCCTTTTCTTAACCAACAAAAGCGAAAGACCTAAATTTCAAGGTAAAAATTCATACTCAATGATGCTACATCAGGCATGTTATCACATCCTCATAATACAAATACAATTTAATTCACTTAAGTAGAATTTTAAATAGCTTGTTTCTCGTAAGGTAGAATCCCTGAGCAGAATTGAATGTAGCCTTTTTCTGTCTTGGAAAATTGATTTCTCAAATTGCCAAATTTCACATTTATGTACTTAAAATCTAATAGCATGCGCTGGTGTAATTGTCATTTCAAACAAACATATAAACTCTGATACCATTATCAAAGTAGAGAAAAAGATCCTAAGAGAATCAGAGAGCTTAAACCCCAAGACTAGCTCCTCTCATAATTTATATTAAGGACCAATCAGCTACATAACGGAAACCATTTTGAAAGCCTTCATTGTGTTGGGCAAAAAAAGCCATCAGAAAGGATGATAATTAAAATTCATATGCAAACTTGAACTAAGCTGACACACAAAACCAAAATAGGTTCTTTTCAAAACTTTATACAACAGAAACTACTTCATCAAAATTGGAGTCAGAAAAGAATCCCATTTTCTTACTCAAAAAAAAATTAACATTATAGTATTCAAGCATCATTTTCAAAGAGTTTATATGACACGGCACCAATCTAAAATGCAAAAATGAGAATCCTACAAACAAGTATTAGTCTTTTCACATTAGTAATTGATTTTTATACAAAAGGCGCATTACCATCTATTTCTGCCAAGCCACAAAAAAATGAAATAATTGAATCATAAACATAGATGACAAAAAACTGATTGAATGAATGAGACCATTTAATTTATTAGTAGCATCTGCTGAATAAGGGCAATTGCTTAGAAGCATTGTTCATTGAACAAATTGTCCTCTAATCGATTTAAAATGTATGTTCCAGACATTGTAATTATTGTCGACATTAAGCAGCCGTGCGAATCATTTATCTTTACAGTAAGGTAATTGGGGGACCACTGATTCAACTGTCAGAAAAATAACGGAACTGACAAAGGTAATTAAAGCAGATAATAAAACAGTGACCTACCCACACCACCAAGTTTTCTTCTCCTGGACCCCTCTTCGCCTCGATAGGCTTCCGTCCACTTATTGGTTCAACAGGACCACCCCAAAAGCATAAACATCGGTTTTATCAGATACCTTCCCATGCTGGAAATATTCAGGGCCCAAGTAACTGCACATTTAATTCTAACAGTCCACAAGTGAAATAAAAAAATCAACCATTCAACAAGAAACAATGAATGGTATCGCTATCTCTATTGCTATTATGCTTTTTTGTTTGATTCGAAATTGTTTTGAGAATGAGATCGTACCCAAACGTTCCTTTCACAGTTTTGCAAAGGAAAGGTACTGAAGGCGCATGAGTCCACGTAGCTAAACCAAGTCACATAACTAGAATTATACCATTGAAAATGTTAGAAACACTACCAGAAAATCTCATGGTCGTCTATAAAGTTCATAGAATCACAATATCATTAGAGCGAATCCTATCGCTACCTTCGGTGTTTTCTTGGAAGATAAAAAGGATGTTCGAGGGTTTAATGTCTCTGTGAACGACACATCTCTCCAGTTCCATTGTGTAAATAACCAATTGCCTCTGCTATTCCAACAGCAACTTTGTACCTCACAGAACATGGAAGTGATGGACCACCCTTCACTCCCTCTTCTTCTCTGCAAATGATGAGTATCTCTAAAGTCATTTAAATTCATCAACAGAAGCCAATTTTCCATTTCAAAGACATGAAATCATACCGTGCAAATACCGCTCTAAGCTTCCACCGGATACATACTTGTAGACCAAAAACAGACCCTCATCAGGATCAATGCAAAAGCCCACAAGGGGGACCATTTTTGAGTTATGGGGCGAACTAGTAATCATCAGTTCTCTACAAAATGCCTTAGAAGACTCTTTATCTTCCTTATCCAACCGCTTAACCGCTACGGTGGTCCTCAAAAACCCTACTTTCCCGCTGAAAACATAGCTCAGTGCTTCTCTACCCAAAACCCTGCCTACCCAATTCAACAAAATCAATTACAAATTCACAATCAATCAATCATGAACAGATACATATATATATATATATATATATGTAACAAAGAAAAAACAGTAAAAAAAACAAAACAAAACAAAACAAAAACAAAAACAAAGAAAACCCAATTGAATAGTACCTTTTGAAACATCTCGAGTAGCAGAGACGATTTGAGCATAGCTAAACCTAGTCAATGTATGAGCCAGAGGAGATACTCCTTTCCAGTGATTGAATTCTTTGCCATTTAAGCTCTTGAGATCGAGAGTCAGTTAAGAAACCATTGTCCAAATTCACCATCAAAATAGTTGCAGAAGAAGGATTAGTAGCCACATTCATCGATTCGAGTTCGATTTGTGAGCAGAGACTGAACCTGAAAGAGGAGTGAACTGATTGTGGGTCAGTACTCGAATTCAACTCCGCACCACAACCTCCAGACTCCGCAAGCAACCAAGCCTTGTTGTGCTCCGAATTGCTGCTGCTGCTAACATTCTCTCTCTCCGATTGATCTTTGGCCCTGCCCTGGGAGAACACATGCCAACAACCCAAATTCCGAAATCATCTTATACAAAAGGGTCTTGAATTTTATCGCATTGTAGTCAAGCACTGATCAGTAGAGAGATGAAGTAATTGGGGTAATTTGGTTGTGAATAGGCTCTCTACAGTAAGTACCACTGCTTCAGGAAAACCCCATTTTGAAGCGGATCTCTATGAGTGCACAAAACCCAGAAAAAACCCAGAAAGCAAAAGGCTTGAAGCAGAGAGAAAAAGAAAGTGAGAGTGGGGATGTGTGTGTGTGTGTAGGTGTGGATTGGATTGGATTGGTTTATAATAGGACTATTGCATTGCGAGAAGGTCGAGAGATGGTCCCAAAAGCAATTGAATGAATTGAATTGAATGGCCTTGATAGTTGATGATGGCATTATATATATATAACTTTTGTTTAGGGTTGGGTTGATTTTTAGATTTTTTAGCTTTTGTTTGGGAAGTGGATTGATTTTTTGATTTTTTAATTTTTTAATTTTTTTGACTTTTTTAATCTGGGTTAAAAAACTTGATTTGGGAAAGATTTTTTAGTTTTTTGACTTTTTTTGTGAGAAAAGAGTGTAATGATTATGGGTTGGATGTAATGATTTGTTTGTTGTGGCTAAAATAAGCTTTATTTTGTTTTTATATTAAAATAGTAAAAAAGAGCCCGTTTAGCTCTTACCAAACGAACCCTTAGTTATTTTAATTTGAGATTAAAAAATTTTGTTTAAGATAAATTTTTTAATTATTTTGATTTTGATAAAAAAAAATAAAATAATTATGATTTAAATATAATATTTTATTTTATTAATTTTTTAATTTATTTATAACACAGGAAAAACGTGAATTGAAGAGAGTGTCTTGGTTGAGGATACAAGAAGCATAGAGTTAAACACTCAAAAAACACTCACATGAGGGGGCGTAGGAATTTCATCACGGAGGGGCCAAAAAGAAATAAAATTTTCACCATATACGAGCACACATGTATGTATAATATGATATATAAATTATATCTATACACATAAAAAAAATTCAAATACCATAGAAGTAATTTCTAATAGGATAAAAAAAGTTTTTTGGTCCAAAATAAAAGTATATGGGATAAGAATGAGATATATATTTTTTATCTGAGCCATTTTATGTATAAAATGGGATATATATATATATATATTTAAAATTTCATGACAAATCATATTTTTCACTGAAGCAGTAGCCATGGCCTCATAGTCTTCTCCTAGTTAGTGCTCTGAAGCTATCCAAATGATTAAAGGGTTAATTTGGATGAACCTAAACTCATTTATTTGTGTTTAATTGTTGTTAATATTTTTTCAACAATTGACATTTTTATAGATGTTTAGTTGTCGTTTGCCAATGGACTTGTTTTAGTTAGTTTTTTTTTTTAGTTTTTTAACTATTTTAGTTTTAAATTAAAAGTTTATTTGAGTTGACTTTTTAAATATTTTTATAAAAAAAAAAATAAAATGATTATAGTTTGAATGTGACATTTTGATTATTGGCTTTTTAACTTATTTTGACTTTTAGCCTCCGTTTGGGAAGTGGGTTGGCTTTTTGACTTTTTGACTCTTTTGGCTATATGAGCTGGGCTCAAAAACCTGGTTTGGGAATGACTTTTTGCCTTTTTTGGCTTTTTGGCTTTTTGGTGGGGTGTCATCTTGATAAATTACCAAATTGTCATTTTTTGCTTTTGTTTTTTATTTTGATTTTTATTTTGGGTTTGGATTTCCCATATTTTGCTTAATTTATTTATTTATTTATTTATTTTAATTTTGGGTTTGGATGTGACGTTTTTTGCTTAATTTTTTTTAAAATTTTTTTTTTTGGTTTTGATTTGGCAAATTTACGTTTTTTGCATTTTGTTGAAATTTTATTATTTTTTATTTTATTATTTTGGGTTTTATTTTGGCTTATTTTGGTAAAATAATTTTTTTGATTTGGCGTATTTTTAAAAATTTATTATTTTATTACTTTGGGTTTTATTTTGGCTTATTTTTTGTAAAATATATATATTTTTTAATTTTGGATTTAGGCGTGTTTTGCTTAACTTTTTTAAAAATTTATGTTTTTGTTTATTTAATTTTTTATACTTTATTTAATTTTTTATTTTGGCTTATTTTGGAAAATATTTATCTTTTTGTTTATTTTATTTTATTTTGGATTTATTTTTGGCTTAATAAATTTTTTTATTTGTAATTTTTTTTATTAATTACTAATTTACGGTTTTGTCGTTTTTTTATTTGTAATTTACGTTTTTGTCGTTTTATTAATTTAAAATGTTATTTTTTTTTGTAAATTATTTTAAAATGTTATTAATGTTATTAATTTACGTTTTTTATTTTAAATAATTTAATTTTAATTTAATTTGAAATATTTATTTTTATGTTTATTTTAATTTGCGTTTTAATTTTTATATTTATTTTAATTTTAGTTTAAGTATTTAAATAATGTAAATAATCTAAAAATTCTTTCAATAGTAAAAAATTAAAATAAATATTCAAAAAATTTAAATCGTAAAAATTTAAATAATTTAAATATTAAAAAAATTATTTTAACAAAGAAATTTAAATAATTTAAATATTCAAACAATTTAAATAGTTTAAAATGTTAATATTTTAAATTAAAAAAGAACTCTACACTCAAATCGTAACCAAACACATAAAATAAAACTCAAGTAATAAATTATTTTTAAAACTCATAACCAAACACATAGCTTGAAACTTCATACTACTTTCGCAACTCTACACTCAAATCGTAACAACTCACGTAATAAATGTGTTTTTGGGATTTTTTTTTTTTTTTGGGTCTTGCATGCCCTCTTTGAGGAGGTAGTTCATAAATTGAGCTTGGCGTTGGAACTTGCCCATCAAGATTTTGACTTTTGTCTTTTAGTGGCTCTTTGAGCCTCTTTTGGCATTAGTGGCTCAAAGAGCCTGGGAGCCTTCCCAAACACAGGCTTAAGGGATGTTTGGCATGTACTAAGAGTATCCCCATCTCTTCCCTTATATTATCTCCTTACTCAAAATAAGAAATTTTTCTGTCAAAACACATCCTCAGCAATTCCCCTATCCAACCCCCCAAATATAAGTATTGCTACAGTGACTCTCTACACCCTCATATATGATAAATTCTTATTTGGGTAAATTACACTTACACCCCCTGAGGTTTGGGTTTAATACATATCACCCCTTGACGTTTGAAAAATTACACTAACTCCCTTGTCATTATAATTATTTAGATAGAATGAAGACATTAAACTAATGCACTCTCTCTTTTTTTGCTTTGTTTTACTTTACTTTCTCTTTTTTTTTTCTCTTTTCTTTTACTTTTTTTTTAATGTAATTTCATCTGTTTTCTACGAGTTGTTACTTTTTAGATAAGCAGGAGGGTTTGTGAAAAAAGACTATTAACCATAGGGGTGAGAATGTTATTTCCAAAACATCAGGGGGTGGGTAGTAATTGGACCAAATCTCAAGAGGTGTTAATGTAATTTACCTTTCTTATTTTATATAGCGAAGGATGTCCCTCGAATATCGCTCTGGATGTCCGTGAGAGTCTGAAGCTAAAGAAGGAAAATGTTCAAAATTAAGCTTGACCGTCGATCGCCGGTCGACCACCCGAACATTGCCCATTTTCTTTCCTCGGTTGCTGCTTTCTGCAATGTTGTTGTACTCATTCGTTTTTATTATTTTATTGTTGAAAAATGTTAATAATAAAAATAATTAAAAATATTATTTTAATAGAATAGAGAATGGGGCGGTCGACCGGTCAAGCTATTTTTGAATACTTTCCATTGTTTAGTTCCAAAACTCACAGGGGACATCCGGAGGGATGTCCCGGGAGACATCGTTCGCACCTATAAAATAAGAATTTATCAGATATGAGAGAGGTATAGTGACTCCTATTTGTGAGAGTCCATGTATCTTATATTTGGAGGGTTGGATAAAGAGGCTATTTGGGGATGTGTTTGATAGTAAAACTCATTATTTTGAGTAATGAGGTAATATAAGGAAGAGATGGGAATGCTCTAAAATAACACATGTTATTTTAGTACATTATCCTATTTGATCAAATTACCTCTCTATAATATCATTTCAAATCTATTCCATATTTCACCTTTTTTATAAAAAAAAAAGTCAGAAAGTATACTTGACCTAAAAAAAATGAAAAGAAGAAAAAAATTATACTAATATAAGGGATAGCAAGTAGTGCATATAAGAAGTAATTAATAATACTTTATTGCATTTAATGAGTATTAAAACTTGTTCAATTTGAAATCAGTGGTAGTACTAATTGATATACCAATAAGTGTATTAATATTTGTTATGATATTATCACTTTAAAATTATGGATCCCACTCATTATACAAGTTACAAAGACCTAAAACCTCTAAAATTATTTTACATCATCTATTAGTACACTAATTGATATATCAATTAATGTGTATAACTTTATTCATTTAAAGGCTATGTTTGGCATGGGTTACTTTGGCTATTTTAGTCACAAAAAAATAAAATAGACTAAAAAGTTAATAAGATAAAATGTCACATTCAAATTATAATTATTTCATTTTTTATCTCAAAAAAGTTAAGAAAGTTAAAAAATTTATTCCAAACGAGACTTTTAATCTTAGGTTAAACAAGACAAAAAGTCAATACACATTCCAAACGAAGGCAAAATAACAAGTTAAAAATAGAAAGACATATATATATATAAATGATTGGTGGCTCAAATTTATATAGCCCAAAAGGCTTGAATATATCAACGGCGTCGTTTTATTAAAAGCGATATCGTTTTGACACATTCAACCATTCGAGTTATGAATTTTAAGACCAAACATTATTGATATATATATATTTGAACAGAAATAGAAAGCTATTAAATATATTTAATTTAATTAATAGGCAAAAAATAGAAAATTATTAAACTCAAGACATTTTAATATAATATTAAATAAATATACATTAACTAGTTAAAATTAAAAATTATTAAATTCAAGACAAATAATACAATGTTAAATGGCCATTATCAAGATCCGTGCACTCGTTAGCATTAGCGCCAAATAACAATAATATGCTGGATATTTTTAATAAATACCTTTATTAGACTTGAAATTGTTAGATATTCTTTACAAAAGTGTGTACAATAAGAAAAATGCACAATTATTTTAAGGTTTCATTTAGGAAGTAAGTTAATTTTTTGACTATTTTAGTATGAAACTAAAAAGTTTATTTGGATTAACTTTTTTGACTTTTATAAGAAAAAAGTGAAATAATTATGATTTAGATGTGACATTTTGTCTTATTAATTTTTTAACATACTGTGATGTTTTAGAAAGTTGGTAAAAAATTAATTTTTAATTTTAGTCTATTTTGACTTTTTATGAGTAAAAATATGAAAAATGATGTGACCTAAAATAGGTAAAAATTAAAAACTATTTTTTTTTTTGACTTATCAAAAGACTCCATTATTTTTTATGACTAAAAAAGCTACCAACCTCATTTTAGTCCATTATTAAGCGAGAGCTAGATCTTCTAGATCCATTCTCAACTTGTTAATAAAGTCGAATATGATTACAGTTCTTTTACATGTTTAAAATTAGACACATCTAAACTTATAAGAGGTGATGAGACTATCAATTTTGTGATCTAATTTTGTATACTTAAAATTATATTAATTATATTCACATGAGAGAGAGAGAGGGTGATTATTCAATAGTCTCAAAGTATAAACATGTGATATACGTAATATTGTAATTGGTGAAAAAAATAAGTAAGTGAAATATTATGTTAAGTAATTAAAAAATATAATAAACATAATAAATAATGATTAGCTAAAAATAGAAAGACATAGGGTATGTTTGATTTGTGTTTGTAGAGTAGTTTTTGAGATGGTTTGCCTTTTTTTGAAATGTCTGAAAATTATGAAAAAAATCTGAAAATTGTATAAAAGTACAAAATTTACAAAAATACAGATGGTTTGCCATTCTATAATATTGTATAAAAAGTATGAAAATTTGTTTAGTTTATCTTTTTTAGAAATGGTTTTGAAAAATTGTTTTGGGAAGAGTTTTAAAAAAAGTGATTGATTTGATGTGTATGAGAAAGAGAGTGATTTTGAAAAGTAGGTAACCAAATAAAATTTTAAGATTTTTTTTGAAAAAATTTGTTTGATTTGATTACTCTTGAAAATTTGTTTATAAAGAATTTTTTTAAAAAATAAACCAAACAAGCTATAATATTTCGAAAGTATTCTATTATTTTCCGTGAGGCTAGATTTTAGTGGATGAGAAATTCTTAGGTAAACGAGATTTTGAAATTACGAAGAAGAACAATTAATGCACAATTAAAGAGAGGAAGATGAGATGAGATGCATAGTTTGGTGACCATCCAATTTTCCTTTGACAGCCGAGATGGGTGGTTCCGATTTGTCATGATCATGAGAGGTTTGCTTTGTTGTACTTTTGGGGTCAAATTGATTCAAGACCTAATTAGTTGGTCCAAAGTCTCGGCTCGGCTAGGTAGGCACGGAATTATAACAATTTCTACTTAAAAATAAAATATATATATAAAAAAAAGAAAAAAAAGAAAAAAAGGCGCGAGAGATGAAGAATAAATTATTTTTTGTTTTTAGCTAGTGTAGATTGGCTCTCCAAATGTTGGGGTAAAATGATTAATCTGATTTCTAGTTTGTTGAAGTGACAAAATGCAAGAGTCTACTTAAAATGGTTATGGAATTTTATTTATGTAAATTGTTAAATATGTTACGATCTTATATATTGAATGTGAATTTATTTATATCTTGTGAAGAAAATATTCTTTGATTAATCAAATTAATGAAATAATATCATAATAAATGTAAAATTAACTATTGAAAGTGTGTTATATTTACACTTAAGCATACTTTTAAAATTTTGTTGTTTAGTGAATTAGTAAGTCGTTAAAGCTTCACATAAGCTTGATTTTTATTTATTTATTTATTTTTTTTCACCCACAATAATCAAATGGGGACACATCAACATTCGGATCCCCAACATAATTAAGAGTATTGTGGAAATTGATGGGCCATTGGGTAGGAAGATCTTAGTAGGATTTTTTGTAGGGTAGGTTTTCTTAATTTGTAATTTTGTCATGAATAACGGTTAGGCAATTTTCAATATTTATATATGGATGTGAGTCATTGCACATGTGCCAGATGTAGGTTAATAATTGGGCCTAAAGTATAAAGATTAGGGGATGGTTTTGTAACATTGATTACTTGCATCAACATAAGATTATGATAAAGTTGCACACTTAGTGCTCAATTTTTGAACCATTAGTTGATGAAGGGGAGAGATTCACCAAGGAGGAAAAGATGTTGTCATATTACTAAGGTTAATTATAAAAAGAATATTTATTTCAAGTAAAGTTACGAATATCAAATTTTTTACGAATAATTTTATTAAATATCTTATACGAATATGAATCTTACGTAAGTGTGTGACCCATATGACATTTGATAAAATCTTTAGTTTTCATCCCACAATAAAAAAAAAAAATGTATTAAAGATACAAAGAGGGCAAACCATAGAGATCATGGTTGAGAACTATTAAGGTTGTTCATCCATTTAAGTGTTCAAGCTCCCTCTTCCTCTCATCTCTAATGTTCCTTGGGTATATAATATAAAGGAAAAATTACATCTTGAGTCCTTATATTTTGATTCTTATATTAATTTAGTCTTTATAATTTTTAATGGCTCGATTTTGATATTGAACTTTTTATTTTATCTCAAATTGATCTATTTAATTTTAGATTATTAGCATTTTTTTTATAACAAATGCACATATAGTGACATGTGTAATGTTTTTAGGGACAAAATTATAAATTTGATTAATTTAGTGATTTAATTTCAACCAAACTCAATAATAATTTTTTGTCAAAAATTCTAATAATATTACTAATTAGATTAAATTGGTGCAAAATCTAAAATTACGAGTCAAATTGAGCCAATTAAAAGTTTAGGGACCAAAATGACACAAATAATAAAATGTAAGTACTATCAATATAATTTGTAAAAAATTACAAATCTTACTTTGATGATTTAATTTGTTTATTTTATATATTCTTGTATGTAAATTATTCATTAAAAAAAATTAAATTGATCCGCCAAACTTTCTTGGTCGATTCCTTTGTGGAGTAGAGATAAATCAAAACCTTGTTAGACCATCTCTAACGGTTCACCAAACTTGATATCAAATTTAAATTTTGATGAAAAATTCTTGTTTGGTGCTCCAGCAGTTGCATCAAATTGATATCAAATTGAAATTCACCAAACAATTCATCAAGCGAGACGAGAATCTTGATTTGACAAATCCATGCGTGACCGTTGGAGTAGAAAAGGTTTAGAATTTTACACATGGTGGTCGACCACTTGGATGACTACAGTGCGACTTGATGCGACCACCCGTGAACCAACCATGATTGCATGAAAAATTGGCTTGTGAAGGTAGGTTCAAACAGTTCAAAAAGGTATAAAAAAAAAAATTTGTCTTTACCGGTCGACTAACCGGTTGAACCACGGAGGTAGGTTCAAACAGTTCAAAAAGGTATAAAAAAAAATAATAAATTTCCCTTAACCGGTCGACCATCCGGTTGTCTTGAAGGAGATTTGATGAAGGTGAACCATTGGAGTATTCAGTATCAAATTAAGGAAATGACCATTTTTTTATTCAGATTTGATGAAACATTAAGTGAACCGTTTGGTGTTGCTCTTACATGACAAATTTCTTAATTTTATCCTACCAGATGATATACTAGCTCATTGCCGTTGATAATCAATTGTATAGTTTAACATATATTAAAAGTTGTATATCATATAAAAATTATTTTTTAATGTGTTTCTATATAAATGCAGTTGTATTAGTTATAATTTGAATTAGTGAAAAGATCCATCTATGATCAAATATAATTACGATCTAAAGTGATATTTGATTGCGACATAAATTAATATTAGTTATAATTTTTTTTTAAAAAAAATTTAATTATAAATCAAGGTATTTGATTGTGACACAAATGATTATTTGATTAAATATAGGAAAATTTAGTCAAAATTCTTTTATTGAACTCTTGTTTAGTAAAAATGACAGTTTAATTTATTTTTCTTCATAAATCTCCTAAGGAAAAAACACATAATTGAGTAAGGATAAAGTAAAATATTTTTTTTTCTTGGACAATATTGTTAGAGTAACATGTTACTGTCAAACAATGTAACATGTTACTATGAGACAAAGTAATATGTTAATTGTCAAACAGAGTAACATGTTACTGTTACTGTTTACATCAATTTCAACGGTAATAAAAAAAATTTAAACATAATTTTATAGTTGACATAGATCTTATTTGATAGATCTTGATGAAAAAATTTTAAAAATATTCGCTCATCAAGATTTATATCAAAAGTTATATTATTTTAAAATTTAATATTTTGATAATAGTGATATTCGTTAAACTTTTCGAAGAAATTTTTTTATACTTATCCTTAATATATTAAGATTTTATTATGAAGAAATTTTAACCAAATCCTTTGGCACGTTTGTTTTGCGGAGGTAGAATGGAAGAGACTCATAGTAAAGAGATTGTTAGTGAGAAAATTAAATAAATTTGTGTTTATTTTGATAATAGTTATTAGTGTATGAATTGTTAAATTATTTTTATATAAAATAAAAAATATAATAAAATAAATACAAAAACATTAAATATTAATGTTAAAAAGAATTGCCCAACATGTAAAAAATTAAAAATAAAAATTTCCAAAAAAATAAATAATACAAATAAAATAATGATTTTTACTTAACAAAAATATAAAAAATTAAACATTAATGTTCAAAAAAAAAAAATACTCAACATGTAAAAATAAAAAATAATAATATAAAAATAAAAAAATTAGTTCCAAAATTTTTGGGTGAATTTAACTTGGACTTTATTTCATCACTTCAATTCATTTCCTAAATGTATTGATAATTTGATACAATAAAAATAATGCGTATGTGTAGAACTCATATTCTTTAATAAATAGTGAGACTTATTATATTATGTAAAAATCAGTTAAGAAATGGAGAGCTCCATAAAATAAAACTATTTTGCTGATATACATCAACCGCTATAATATAAAATAACTCACTTAATATGTATTGTAATTTTTATTAATAAAATGCACAAAAATAATGTTAGATAGGCTCTGTTTGGAAACTTTAATTTAGTTAAAAAATAGAAAAATCACTATAAATTATTACTTTAAAATAGTTAATTTTCAAATGAAGTCATAATACAATGAGACTATCACAAAGATGGTGTGATGATGGTGATGATTGTACATGAAACCAGAAAGCATGAGTATTTTAGTTACAAACAAAAGACAAGACGAGAGAAATCGTGGCATATTTATGTTCATTGAAGTGTTCTGATGGTGAAATCTTGTTTGGTTGACGTCGACTACCTACCAAATTCATGTTTTGTGTGTGTGTGTGTGTGTGTGTGTGTGTGTTGATGTTGTTGTTTTTTATTTTTTATTTTTTAAAAAAAATTTCTATGCAATTGAAGTAAATATAGTTTTTAATTTATTTATAGGAGAGAGAAATACAATTTGATTTCGTTAGTTTGAGAAAATTACATCATCTTCTTTAAAATGTAGATTCGCATTATACATTTTTTTATGTCTTTAAACGGTTGTGTAAAAAGTGATAATACTTTTTATGCCATGATATAAATTATTTGAAATGTTTATTTAGCTTTCATCTAAATCTATTTTTATTTTTTATATATCTTTTATGGATGGAGAGTTTCCTTTATACATTGTCGGTAAAGATTTTTAAAAACACCGTTGTTATTAACTAAATTATGAATAAATATTTAAAATCATGATTCTATTAGATTTGTGATTATGATATATATCATACACACATTACGTGAGTCATATGATTAATTAAAACTAAATTTAATATCATATGTAAAATTAGAGAGAGATTAGTGGTCGTCGTAGATTGAGAGGGGAAGAATAGGGGACGAAAGAGGCAATGGAAATAGGGTGTCAATGGTTTTGGCTAAGATGAGAAGAGAGAGAAATGGATGACATAGTGGAGATTAATGGCGGGAGTAATTAAGGAAGGCACGGAACAAATAAGAGGAGAATGAGGGTAATTAAGTAAATTTCTTCATTAAAAAAGGCAATTTTTCATTTGACATTAAATATTAATTTCACCTTTGAAATATAAAAGTAACAAAAACAAAAGTAATTTCATCATCTCCATCAATACCATTCACTTTGCTGTTCCTGTAGGAGGAGGACTGAACCTACCGTTATCAGAAATGGTTTCATAATTTATCATCACTTTTAAATTAATGGTGTGCATTTAAACTTATTATTGTGAGTAGTGTTGCAAAAAAATTAAATTGTTATAACTTGAGCTTGACTTATTTAAAATTTGTTTGAAATCGATTACATTAAATAAACAAGTTCAAATTCGATTTTTAAATTTGTTTATTAATTGAGTTAAACTTGAGTAGTTTTAAACTTGAGTAATTCTAAGCTCTGTTTCATATGACTCGTGAACATATAGAATATAAATTAATATTTATTTTATTTTTTATTTGTGTAAATTTACATATTTGATTGATGAAATTTATTATTAATATAAACACTTTCGTATATTTTTATCATAATCTTTTTTTTTTTTTTTTTAAGCTCAAGTTTGATTATTTAAACAAGACTATCAAGCTTGAATATTAAAAATGGTTTATTTAGAATGTGAGTTGACTTTTTAACTTTTTGGCTATTTTAACTTAAGGCTAAAAAGTCTCATTTTGGATAAACTTTTTTAATTTTTGTGAAAGAAAAAATTAAATGATTAAGGTGTCGTTTGAGAAGAGCTCATTTGGGCTCTTTTGGCTCTTTGAGCCACAAAAGAAAGAATAGGTTATTTGAGTCATGAAGAAAACATCGCATCCGACATAATCATTCACTATTCTCTCACAAAAAGTCAAAAAAAACCAAAAAGTCAAAAGCCCTTCTCAAACTCAAATAGCCAAAAAGTCAAAAAGTCAAAAAGCCAACCCAAGCGGAGGTTATTGGGCTAAAAATTTATTGTCTCTTTGTAACTAAAATTACCAAAAAGTCAAAAAATCTAACATGCCAAACGAAGGCAAATTTGACTCGACTCGTTTATATTCCTAATTATAAGAAATCTTGACGATTAATTTTAAATTTTGAACTTTTTTTTATATGTTGTATGACTATTTTTTGAAACTAACTTTGCTTAATTCTGATTTTCAAAACGCTTTTCAGAAAATTTTATTTTTTTGTTTTTCGTGTTTTTTTTTGTTTTTACTGAATTGTTTTAATATTTTAAGCAAGTTTTTTTACTTTTTAAACATACCTAACATAAATATACTTAAAAAATAAAAATAAAATTGTTAAAAAACCTTTTAAAATTTACTAAATACCAAAAATACAAAAAGAAAAGAAAAGAATTGATTACATTTTAATATTTTTTATGTATTTATTAGTTTTTAAAATATTTTTCACAATTTTGTACTTTTTAGATACATTTAAGTAAGGTGTATTTAAAAAAGTAAAAAAAAATATTTAAAATTTTAAAAATAGGGTAAATTATTGATAAATCTCATTTAGAAGTGTTTTAACCCAAGAAGTCCATGAATGAAATTTTTTAACCCATTTA
Source organism: Camellia lanceoleosa (assembly GCA_025200525.1). NCBI lineage: Eukaryota > Viridiplantae > Streptophyta > Magnoliopsida > Ericales > Theaceae > Camellia > Camellia lanceoleosa. The sequence continues at coordinate 187,900,010 of CM045759.1, forward strand.
GTCCCATGTATATATAGTTTTATTCCATAAAGTCCTTTTTCTTGATTTACACTATTTTCTTGGACACTTATACCCTTATATTTAATTTTGATACCCTTATAAATATTTTTTAAACGATTAGTAATTTTATGATGTGAACATTCATATTTTTAAATTCACATTGGTAGGAATGTAAAATTGGCCCGTGGGCAGCCCGAAACCTGCCTGTGAGCTGAGGCGGACCCGGCCCGTTGACAATGTGAATATTCACATTGACATGTTAACATTCACATTAATAGTGTAAAATTGAATTGCGTCCGTGGTGGCCTTGAAACCTGCATGACCCATGGGCGGCAGCCGTTGACAATGTGAATATTCACATTGATATGTTAACATTCACATTGATAAGAGTATAAAATTGGCTGACCCGTAGGCGAACAAAAGCTCGCCCATGGAGTCTGCCATTGACAATATGAATATTCACATTAACATGTTAACATTCACATTGATAGGAGTGTAAAATTAGCCCGCGGCCCGGGGCGGGCTCGGCCCGGTCTATTAACAATGTAAATATTCATATTAACATATTAACATTCACATTGATAAGAGTATAGAATTGGCTAGCGGCCTAGGGCGGGCCTGACTCGGCCCGTTGACAATGTGAATATTCACATTGACATGTTAACATTCACATTGATAAGAGTGTAAAATTGGCCCACAACCTGTGGGCGGCCCGGAGCCCGACCGCAGCTCGAGGCGGGCTTGGCCCGACCCATGACATTGTGAATATTCACATTGACATGTTAACATTAACATTGATAGGAGTGTAAAATTTGCCTGCGGCTCGAGGTAGGCCCGGCCCAGCCCAGCCCGTTGACAATATGAATATTCACATTGACATGTTAATATGTACATTGATAGGAATGTAGAATTATTACGACACATGGGTTGCGGCTTTGCCTATGGCGAGGCGGGCTCGTTTGGCTCGGCCGGCGGTGGGTAGAGCCTCGGGTCGGACGATGGGCCTAAACAGCCTCGAGGGCTTGGGTCGACTTGGGCGGGCCTGGCCATTTTTTTTTTAATTCTTTTTAATTTTTTCTACCAAAATTTTATTATTTTCTACAAAAAAAGACACTAGGCCTTGGCACGTAGAGACCTCGAGCAAGGCCTTGAATGGGCCTACTTGGGATAGATGGGCCGTTTGGGCTTCAAAGTGATGGCCCAGGCCTTAGCCTAGGGTCTCGGACTAGGCTCGAGCCCGGGCCCAAACAAGCCTTTCTCGGCATGGCGAACAGTCGTCGACCCTCGTTCTTTTGACTATTTTATTAAGTCCTATTTGAAGTAAAAAGACCAAAATACTATTTTCATCTATTTATATTCTATTTAATTCACATTATTTTATTATGTTTCAATAAGTCCTATGAAAGACATAATTATCAAAATACTCATAATGTGAATGTTCAAATCGTCAATGTGAATGTTCATATTATCAATGCGTAGAGGCCTAGGCCGGCCCATATCGAGCCTCGTGGGTGTCCGAAAAAATTCGGACCGGCCCGGCCCATGGGCCAAAAAATTAGGCCCAGGCCCTAGCCTTGGCACATGGGTATTCGGGCTTTGGACGGGCCAATGGATCTAGCCTCGGGTCGGGCCGGTGGGCTTGGACTTGGGCCTGAGCCTAGCCTCGAGCTTAGGTCGGGCTTGGGCGGGCCTGGCCATTTTTTTTTTAAATTCTTTTCAATTTTTTCTACCAAAATTTTATTATTTTTCACAAAAAAAAGACATTGCGCCTTGGCGATTTGAACCTCGGATGGCGTTGAATAGGCCTTAAAAGCGGGTGATGGGCGGTAGAACTTCAAAGTGATGGCCTAGGCCTAGCCTAGGTCTTAGACATGCTCGGGTGGGACCCAGCGAGCTGCCGAGGCGTGGGCGAGGCCAGGCGGCCGCGGGCCAATTCTACATTCCTATCAATGTGTATGTTAACATGTCAATGTGAATATTCACATTGTTATGGCAGGCGAACCTACTCAGAGCCACGGGCAAGTTTGAGCGTGAGCAAATTTTACACTCTATCAATGTTAATGTTAACATGTCAATGTGAATATTCATATTGTCAGCAGGCGGATCGGACTGCCTGAGGCGTGACCAATTTTCTACTCTTATCAATGTGAATGTTAACATGTCAATGTGAATATTCACATTGTCAACAGGTCGGGCCGGGCTGCCGGTTGCCCAGGCGATGGTTTGAGCGACCACAGCGGGTTAATTTTACACTCCTATCAATGTGAATGTTAACATGTCAATGTAAATATTCACATTGTCAATGGGCCGGGAGGCCGGGCGAACGGTCATGGCGGACTTTGGCTACTCAAAAGCGCGGGCCAATTATACTCTTATCAATGTGAATGTTAATATGTCAATGTGAATATTCACATTGTCGATAAACGGTAGGCCACCATGGGCCGTGGGCCAGATTCAGCGCCACCGGGGCCTTGAGCCAATTTATACTCCTATTAATATGAATGTTAACATGTCGATGTGAATATTCACATTGTCGAGGCCCCTACACATTGACGGCACCCCTACGCGTGTGATATGAACATTTACATTGACGCCAGTGTGAACATTCATAGGGGTATTTTAGTAATTATGTCACCCATAAGACTTATTGAAACATAAGAAAATAATGTAAACTAAATGGAATATAAGTAGATGAAAAGAGTATTTTGGTCTTCTTATCTCAAATAAGACCTAATGAAATGATCAAAAAGAATATGAGTTAAATGGAATAAAACTCTTAAAAAGTGAATTTATCAAAAAAAACTCCCTTAAAAATATTCACTAAAAATAAAAAAATACGAAAATAAAAAAATTTAATTTTTAAAAAATTTAATCTATAAAACTTAAACCAAACACACTACGAAATTAACCATATTTAGCTCAATTGTCAAATTAGGTAAGTGTTTTTAATTTTTTTCGGAATGGTAATATTTTATTATTAGCAAGTGGATGATAGAAAATATCTTAGATTGCCAAATGCGTAGTACCTCGCGGGGTGAAGGTACTTTATCGCCTAGCTCACGACCCCTAAAGTCCCAAAACAAAATTATTAAACAACAAAAACACAAACACAAAACATAAAATTAGCGTCATCCAAAATTAGCATTTTTTTTTTAACCTAGAAATTTTTTTTTTTTAACCCAGGGGTAGATGGCGTTGTGGTTAAGACTTGAAAATTAAGCTCCCAAGTCACAAGTTCAATTCTCTTCTCTGGACCAATTTCTTAGGCGAAACACAGTTGGTTAGGAGATTGAATATCAAATTGTGTAATCAACATTTGGTATGGATTCAATGCTTCCCTACTATGCGAATCTTGACTTAAGCGGAGCTTGTTTTAGAAGATCGGGACAAATTTACAGGTTATAATCTCATCGCTTGGAACAGCTAATAGAACACTTTGGTAATCTACGCAATAGAGCTATCTTGGATCTCTGAAAGAGTATGAAAGATTTTCTGTAACAAAAAAAAAAAATTAGCATTTCAAAAAGCGAGTCAAAGGCTCAAACAACTATTTTGGACAAAAAGAAGTTCAAAATATATTTGAGAAATCGTTTTAGACATTAGTTAAAGCTGACCTCGTTTGGTAACATCACTTTTTAATTTAAAAGTTAAAAAGTTACTAAAAAAATTAAAAAACCAACAACCTAAACCAAGAAATCAAAAATACTATTTTCTCTTTACTTTTTGCACATTTTTTTGTAAAAAATCAAGAAGTCATCCCAAACATATTAATTTTTTTTTACATCATATTTTAGTCAAAAAACTAAAAAGTTACTAAAAGAGACTGTTTCTAAAGGAGGCTGCATGCCAACAATAGATTTTTATAGTTATTTTGAAAAGTTATTTAAAAGTTGATTTTTTAATTTGTTTTATTTTTTTATAAAAAAAAAACATGTAAAAAAATAGAAAGGTAATGTGACTCAAAATAAAATAAGTTAAAAGTCAAAAATTGACTTTTTACCCACTTGCCAATACAAGCCCGAATGTTACGTTTGAGGCTTTTTCAAAATGTCATTTTGTAATTATAACTGTTAAATTCATATTCATAAATCTGTAACTTTCGATTCATAAATATTTAGTCATATGATGTGCACACTTTCTAATTGAAATAAAAATAAACCCAAACAAGATGATGCATGTTAATGATTTTTTATCTAAACCCATGTCCTCCCTCCCAATGAGAAAGTATTTTATGTAACCGTACGTTACATGATCAATATGACATTATTAATTGGCATTTGATTAAACTATAATTTGAAAAATTATTTTTTACTTAGTTTGAGATTTTGAGTGTTCAATCATATCAAATTTTGGTCTCGCCTTTTTTTTCTTCTTCTAAGTATTAATAAATAAATAAGCGACAATCTTCGTGAAACTTAAATTTTGTGGCTCAAAAGTGACTCGAATGACCAAAAGCAGCGTCGTTTTAGTCTGAAACAACATAAAAATAAAAGCAGCGTCGTTTTGACCAGTTAAACCACTTTTAGTATGAAATTTGAGTTCTGAGGCATTTTCGTAAATAAATAAATATATCACGTAATATACATTACATAAAATACACGCTCTCTGCAAATCCTAGCCATTCATGGTCTAACCCAACCCCAAATCATTAAAATAAATAAATAAATAATAATAATAATAATAACAATAACAACCAACCTAGGAGGCTTGAACCTCCCGACCTTATAGTTAACAGCCACAAATAAAATAAAATAAAATAAATCCTGACCATTCATGGTCCCTAAAACCAAAAAAGCCATTCATGGTCCAACTCAACCCGAAATCATAAAAGATAAATAAATAAATAAAATGAACGCTAGCAGGGCGTGAAACCTCCCGACCATGGGGTTAACAGCCACAAATCAAAAAACAACAAATCTTGGCCAATCATGGTCCAACCCAACCCCAAATCAAACAAAAAGGCAAATCGCTAGAAGGAGGGCTTGAACCTCCGACCTTGTGGTTAACAGCCACACGCTCTAGCCAACTGAGCTATTCCAGCTTTGTTGAAATCTGTCTACCTGTTTATCTATTTATCTAAAATTAATTTCCACATATTATAATCACATGAGCAAAGTTCAAGGAAAAAATTATAAAACAATGTTTGCAAAATTGACTGAATATCAGATTATGACTTTTAATGTATCAAAAAATTAAAGTTTCCATTTTAACATTTGAATCATTTAAAATCTTAATGGAATATTTCAATTATTAGAGGTGTCTTTAATGACTAGTTAAAATACTTGTTATTGTTGGTTGGTGTGAACCAAAAAAAAATACTTGTTATTGCTAAAATTTAAGCATGAAACTCAAGAATGACATTTTCAGTTGATATTTTGTAGGAAAAATAAATAAAATTAACATTTGTATCATTGAAATAGTATTACTAAAAAGGATAATAACAATGTAGGGAAAATAAATAAAATTAACATTTGTATCATTGAAATAGCATTACTAAAAATGATAATCACAATGTAGGGTAGAAGAACAAATTTTTTCTTTTATAAAATGCGTGGTAGAAGACCAATTTTTTTTTTATAAAACATGGGGGTGCAACTGAGTTTGGGAAGGCATGCGCATGACTGTTGCGCAATTAATAGGGCTTTTTCTGAGCGGGTCTCATTTCGACAATTTGAACCATTTATTTTTTAAAAGATATCGAGTAGAATATATCTGTAAAAATTTAAATTAATCGGATATCGGTATACCTTTTATCAAGTCATGTTCAAATTCAGATTTATACTTAAATTTACCGTGTAATTTTTAGATACAAATCGTCTTGATAAAATGGATCTTGATGTCAATTAACTTGAATTTTTATAAGTATATTCTACTCGATATTTTCTAAAAAGTGAGCGATTCAAATCATCAAAATGAGACCTAAAAATGATCCATTGGTTGCATACTTGATGGTTGTTGCACTCCTAATCCCAATGCAACTCCTTATGTGGTGGGGTGAAAGTCAAAAGTATGTCATTTCTTTTCTTCATTTAAAAAAAGGATAAATTACAAATACACCCTCTGAGATTTGTTTAAAGTACAGATTGCTCTCTGTGGTTTCAAAAATTACAAATATCCCATTGTCAGAATTTTTTATTTAACAAATTTATCTAAAAAAATGAAATTCATAATTGCTCTATAATATAATAATAAAAGGATGAATTATGCTAATGGTCCCTATAATTTGGAGATTGTGTCATTTTGGTCCCTGATTTTTCAATTATGACACATTCGATTCTGAATTTTGAATCTTATTCCAAATAAGAACAATTGTAGATACCAATTGATTTTTTAAGGACAAAATCGTCAATTTGATAAAATATAACTAATTCGACAAAAATAAATGTCAAAAAAATATTTTGGAATTTTTAAAAATTATTTCTACTCACTAAAGATAAAATTATGTAAAATTGATAAATCTTTTAGACATTTATTTATTTATTTATTTATTTTACCAAATTAATTTTTATTATGTGTTTTGGATGATAATCATGTAATGGGTGATTGTTTTTGTTTTCATTAAATTCGTTTCTATTTTTTCAAAAGTCAAATATAGCAACAATTTTGATATCATTATTAAACCAATCCATTAAATCAAAAAAAATTCCAAAACTAAAAATATTTCATATATTAAATGTATCGATTACACATTAAAAGTTTAACAACTACCCATTACATAATCATCATCTAAACATATAAAAAAAAAATTAATTTGATACAATAAATAAATGTCTAAAAGATTTATCAATTTTACATAATTTTATCTTGGAAGTGTAGAAATAATTTTAAAATTTTTAAAAATATTTTTTTGACATTTATTTTTGTCAAATTAGTTTATATTTTATTAAATTGATGATTTACCCCTTGAAATTAAACAATGGTATCTTCAATTGTCCTTATTTGGAACAAGATTCAAAATTCAAGGTCAAATGTGTCACAATTGAAAGGTCAGGAACTAAAGTGACATGAACCCCAAACTATAGGGATTATTAGTGTAATTTGCCCATAATAAAATTACCTAAATTATTAATTGAAATATATTTCTAATATCTTTAAAAAACTATTAATTGATTTCATGATTTATTAATAAAAGAGATAATTTGTTACGAAATTGTAAACCTCAAGGGTTAGAATGTAATTTTCAAAATCACAGAAGTGATTCGTATTTTAATCAAATCTTAGGAAGTGTATTTGTAATTTACTTGTAAAAAATAAAAATAAAAATCAAAGAGGTATATAGTTATACACTTTTTATTTGCTAAATTATATCAACTAACAATTGGCTTAAACGGTGAACTAATCGATTATGAAATATTTTGAAAAGATGGTTAAAAATTAATTTTTGATTTTTCTTTGTTTCATGTGAAATAATGTGACTTAAAATGGGCTAATTTAAATTTTAAAAATTCAAAAAAGAATGAAAAAATTACTTATTAAATTTATTTATTGTTCTCATGAAATACTTTTCCACAACAGTTATTTAAAAAAATAATTTTCAGGTAGTAACATACCAAAATTAATTTTGTTTTTTTATGCACACCCATTGGTCCATCAACAACGTTTCTAATTGTATATATGTGGAAAAGGTATTATAAATGGAAGCCCAAGAAGAAGCCCATTTCCAAACTTCACAGACCCAACATTTCAACAGAGTGGAAACCTCTCAGACAACCAAATCCATCACGAACTGAATTGGAGTAGTTTGATTTTATAATTCGAGGTGTTTTGGCAACATGACTTTTAGCTACTTTTTTAAGTTAGTAGCGAAAGTTAAAAGTTAACTTTTATTTTTTTCATTTGGAAAGTTGGTTTTTAACCAATGGTGAAATTACAATTTTACCCCTCATTGGTCAAAATATGTTACATTAATAAAGTTGTAAATATTTTAAATAAATGGGAATAGTTTGGTCATTTTATTGTGATTTGACATCATAAATAAATATTAATCAAAAAATCAAAAACAACTTTTACCAACTTCTCAAATCATTTGTCTAAAAAACCAAAAACTTGGTTAAAAGTCAAAATGCTACTTTTACCATTTTTCCAAAATAAGCAACCAGGTTTGAAATCGGCAAACCAAGTAAACATTTCCACAAATATCCAGACAAATCAAGACATAACAAAAACAAAAACATCCCAGAAGACAGGGATAGCACTTGCAGCTTCAAGCCGAGTATAGGTAGAATGGACAAAACACCAACAACCAAATAAATTCATAACATGAAGACTTTACTTAAAAGAGTAAATATATCCTGAATAATTGACCAAGAATAAGTAAGGAAAAGGGTAGGCAGATAATTATCAGTATCTAAATAAGCATATGAAATTAACAAAAGGAAACAAATTCAACCCTCCAGTCCACAAGCTATGAAATCCTTAACTGGTGCCAAAGTGATACACATCCAAAAGCACTTGAATAGAAAAGGCAAACGAAACAGTAAGAAGCAGCATAGAAGGCCATACACTAACGAACGTCTTCTTTCTCTTATGAGAACATGTTAGGTAAGTCATACACGAGAGGCAAGGTAAATAATATAAGCACTTTGATGAACACAAGCTTTAAGCAAACTCCAAAGACAACCTTAATTAGTTTACAACTCTTTTGTTTTCTGTATCAGAGAGACAATTTGTGGTTCATGGGAATAGCTATGTAACCATCCAGAAATAAAATAAAAACAAAACTAGTACAGCTAACTACAAATTTGACAGGACAAAAGAACAGCCACCTCCATTGTCAATAGTTCAGAAGAAGATTCATCATCAATGACCTTTCTTAGTTTAATCTCTTCATCCTTCTTGTAAGCTGCTCAGGAGACATTCACACAGTTAATGTTCTTCCCTTAAAAGAACAATACACAGCCATGACTATCATATGACTGACCATATTTTCTACGTTGTACAAATATGGCTCCACATATATCCATTAATTATCTCTGTAACCAGGAAGTCATATGGCAAAGTCACAAAGTTGTCAAAAAAATACATATATATATATACAAAGTTGTTGGAATACGCAATAAATATAAAAGACAAATTATGTGGACATATCCACAAACAAAAAATAACAAAAGCTACTGGTTTCTTACATTTCCCTCAAGAAAAGACTGACAAACCATACATTAGAAAGAAAAAAGCTCTAAATTAAGTGCATAAGTTGACATACAATTGAGATGAGCGCCAAAATTAACCTATTGAGCTTTCCACTTTCTCTACATAACCCTTCCCCAATTTAGAAAGGCTCTACTTCAACTTTGACAATGTGGGAGAATTTAACTTGATCCCTCGATCAATCATATCCTCAGCATACTTAATATCTTCTGGAACCCTATTAGTATCACGAAGACCCATTACCAGCAGATTGAGATGAGCTCCAAAACCAACCTATCGAGCTTTCCACTTTCTCAGAAGTTCATCATATACATAACCCTTCCCCAATTTGGAAAGGCTCTGTTTCAACTTTGACAATGTGGAAGAGTTCAACTTGATCCCTCGATCAATCATATCCTCAGCATACTTAACAGCTTCTGGAACCCTATTAGTATCACGAAGCCCCTTTACCAGCAGATTGCCAGTTTCATCCAAGTCCGAATGGTAACTCTCAATCATACATTTCCAAACCTTGATGGCCATATAAGCGTCCCCATGATCCATAAACATCTTGACTGCTGAACTACAATTTGCATGACTTGGGATACACTCGTTTTTAGTCATTTCGGTAAATACTACTAAAGCATCCCGTACCTTCTTACTCTTGATCAAGAACTGAAAGTAGACATTATAAGTTTGAGTGTCGGGGAAAGCACCATGAAAAACCATCTCATCCAAAAACCGTCTAGCCACATCAGTCTCCTTAACATAACAATGTAAAGCAATCATTGAATTATACATCGAAGTATCGGGTCCAAAACCAATACGTCCAACCATTGATTCCCAAAGCAACCAAGCACCCTTTGCATCGCCTGTCCTCGTGCACTCTTCAAGTGCAACTTTTAAAAAATTCATCCCCGGATAACACCTCCTCTCCTTCATCGTGTCAAAGAACTTCAATACCTCTCACATCCCATCAGGACCCTTAAGCAAAGTAGTAAAAAAAGTATCATAGGCAGGCACATTCTTGGGGTCCCAACCCATTTCAACTACCATCTCCGAAAAGGTTTGCCTAGCACTAACCACATCCCTTTCATTCTCACACCCTTCCAACAAAATTGCGTAAGTATCGGCGTCAGGTCTAATCTTATCCTTGGCAATCCTCAAAAACTCCCTCGCCTTAGCCGTCTTACCGTCCCTACAAATTGCACTCAAAAGCGAATTCAATGCCACAATGTCCGGAGGACAACCATATTGATCCATAACCTCAAATGTCATAATAGCATCTTCTACACGATCCACGGCAACATAACTGCTAAAAACAGAAGCAAATGTGGCCAAAGAAATCAACCCACCCTTTTTCATCGACTTAATAGCGTCCCACATCGCATCAAACAAGCAATTCTTTCCCAACAAATCAACAACCAAATTCCAAGCATAGGGGCTATGCTTGTCATTGAGTTGAAACCCAGACCACCTGAAAAACTTCACGGCGGGTCCAGGAAACCCATAAGACAATTTGAGGACTTGTTCAACGTCCTCTTGAGAAACCCTAATTCCAGTATCGTCGAGAACATTCTCGACGCTTAGGGAATGAGTGTTGGCTATGATTTCACAGAGTAATTTCACTTTTGGGTGTAAATTGGGGGTTTCGAGATGTGAAACGAAGGCTGGATGCTTACCCGTTTTCTGTTGAGATGACATTGGGGGAGGGTTCGCTGTTGTTGATGAAGAGTGGTGCTTTTTGCGGTGATCGAAGTTTGAGGAGGACGATGAAGAGTCGTCACGGTGAGAACGCTTTTTGTCTCTTCCCATGGTGAGTTTGTAGATCAAATTGCAGAGAAATCAGTGTGAAGACACAGAAGATGATCAGTGTATGGAGAGAGTTTGCAGAAGAAGCATGAGAAAAGCCCTAGGTCAGATATCTGTAGATGGAATGGACAAGTTCTCTGGATTTTCTTGGGCTATCTACCAGTTGCGTTTAGGTTGCAGTCCGACCGGGTTCGGGTCGGGGCCCTATTTTAAGTCCCGACTCTACTGGATTTGTTTTTCTAAAATCTGAGTTTAAGGCACTATTCGATTTAAATTAAGTGTACTTATATGGATAAATATATTTATTTAGGTCACATTATTTATTTTTTTATATATTTTTTTTATAAAATATCAAAAAATATATTTATTTATATTATCCAAACACTCTCTAAAGTTTGTTTGAGAATTGACTTTTAATAATTTTTTTTTTTTATTTATAAAATTACATGTAAAAATGTATGGAATAACAATAAGTTGATTTTTTATATGAAAAATGTTTGAGACTCTCATTTTTTGAAGATCTCACAACCTCCTTTGGATTTCCACTATTGATATATGTATGGAACCCACTCATGCATGTGTGGGGCCCACACCATCAATGGTGGAGATCTAAAAGACGTTGTAAGAGTCTCCAAAAATTGGTCTCAATCATTATTTTTATATTGACTTTTTTTTATTAATTTAACCTATTACCAAATAAAACCTAAGTTTTACCAACAAAGTTCTATTAATTGGACTTATTAACAGTAAAAATTTCATAAGCATTTGCATCTTGTTTTGATAAAGAATTTTTTAAAATATTTTTTAAATGTGTTTTTGTAATTATAGAATGACCATTTGATATTAATAATAATACTGAAAAATTTATCAAAGTGATAAATAATTAAAATATTTTGACTTTTGTTTGTAAGTTTAAATTTATTTTTAGTTATTTATGTTAAACGTAAATAGTTGGATTGTTTTTTGAATAAATAATTTTAAATAAATTTATCACTAAAAGGTAGATTAAGAGTTTTTAATAAATACACTATCCAAAACAAAAAACAAAAAGTCTTTTTGATAAATAAATCAATTTATAAGACATACTAGTAACTATTATTAATCAAATTAGTAGATGACTTCGCAATGCACATGTTATTTTTTCAAAAAATATTTGATGATACGATGTGTATTATAAAATAATAATTTAAATTTAAATTATTTATTTTGATAATATAGACAATAGTTCTATACAAAATTATTATTTAAATACTTATATCAATTTTAGTTAAACTATTTGCATATTTTGATAATTTTAGTTCTATTATATTATAAAAGTTTAATTATCATGTAATAATTTTGTATGATATATATTAAATTATAAGATAGTAAATTAATACTCATTTTGATATTAAAAATAATAGTTAAATTAGAGGAAGAATTAGTAACATAAAATTAAAAGTAATTCTACCAATTTAATTTTGTTTTATGTTCATTTGGAAAATAAAAATATGTATAAATAGAAACTATATAAAATTTATTGAAAAAAATAAATATAAATATGTTATAGTTGGATTATCATATAATGATTTTATATGATGCATATTAAATTATAAGATTGTAAAATAAATAATCTTAATTAAATTAAAATATGAACTATATAAAATAAAATATAAAAAATCAACAATGACTATCTAAAAAAGAATCACATAATAATATCTAAACCCAAAAAGAAAAAATAATGAAAACATCCAGACGATAGATACTTCTCAATGTATGAAATGATTAATCATCTGTAATATGATATCAAAACATAAAAGAACTTACTGTTTAACAATTCAAAAAATAATTCAAGTAGTAAATCCAAACTTTAGAACTTTCTCGACAATATCATTGTTGTGCAAATTTTTTCTCATGTGAATTGTGATTATATAAAATAATGTAGGAAAGTAAGTATAATTTCATATATAGAATCACTATAAAATTTAAACGACAAACCCATAATATAGAATAATATAGAATCGGTATTTGGTATAAAATAATGCGCGAAAAAATAAGAAAAAAAAAAGTAATTTAGCATTAAAAAAAATCCTAATACCCTTGAAACAATTAAGAATAAAAACATAAATGCAAAATTGGTATTGAGTCGGTAGATTATCTCAATTTACTATGAAAAATATATTTGTCAAATAGATATAAAATAGGTAAAATTAGTATAATTTAAATTAAATTTGGGTTTATGTAGAACTCTACATGTAATTAAGAAAATACATGCTGACGTGTCTCTCTTAAAAAAAAATAAGCCCTTGTAATGTGTCACCTAAAAGTAGAAAAAACATTACTTTTAATAATATACTAGCATTTGACCTATACAACGCATGTGTTTTTTATTATAAATATTTGATGGTACAATATGTGTTATAAAGAATAATTTAAATTTAAAATTAAAGTGTGATTTTAATTATTTATTTTGATAATATTAGTAGCTATAATTCTATAAAATTGTTACTTGAACACTTATATATATTAATTTTACTTAAATTATTTATACATTTTAATAATTTTAATTGTATCATATTATAAAAGTATAATTATGATATAATAATTTTATATGATATAGATTAAATTATAAATAATAAAATAAATACTTATTTTGATATTAAAAATAATAGTTAAATTAGAAGAAAAATTAGTAAGATAAAATTAAAAGTAATTCTAACTATTTAATTTTCTTTTATATTCATTTGGAAAATAAAAACATGTAAAAATATAAATTATATAAAATTTATTAAAAAAATTAAATATAATAATGTTGTAATTGGATTATCATATAATTATTTTATATGATATATATAATTATAAATTGTAAAATAAACTCTCTTAATTAAATTAAAATATAAACTATATAAAATAAATTAAATAACAACTAATCAACAAATAATCACGCACCAATATCTAAACTCAAAAAGAAAAAATAACAAAAACATTGAAACGATTTATGTATCTCAGTGTGTAAAGTAATTAATCATCTGTACTATGATGTTAAAATATAAAAAAAAAATTACTATTCAACAATTGAAAAAGTAACTCAAGCTGTAAATCCAAACTTTAAGGGTTCTTCAAGCATATCATTATTGTACAGTTTTTTCTTTCTGTGAGTTATGATTATATAAAATAATGTAAGAAATGAAGTATAATTTAATATATAGAATTACTATAAAATTTAAAATGACAAATTTATAATATAGTATAATATATAATTGATATTGAATATAAAATTTAAACAACAAATTTATAATATAGAATATAGAATAAATAAGAAAAAAAAACGTTATTTTTAATACTCCTATGATATGATTTATTATTTATCATTTAAATGTATATAACTATAAATCAATTAATTTTTGTTAAAAAAATTCTATACAATTGATACAAAAATATTACAAACTAAGGGGTGGTTTGACAACCACCTAAGGTCTTATAGGAAAAAGTTTTTTTTAATAAATTTTTTATTTTTTACAAAATAATATGTAGGAAAAGTAATATGACAACTTATAATGCAATTTTGACTAAAATATATAATTCTTAAACAAAACCTAGATAAATAATTTATTTGTTATCACATCATCACTTTAATTTCCTACAATTTTTTTCGTAAGTTGTCAAATAAAGCCCCGTTTGGTAGAGCTGTGATAAAATAATTATAGATTATGACTTAATAGATTATAGATTATAACTTTAAACATAAAATTTGTTAACTTTGTTTGGTGCATTTGTGGGATTATGGATTTAATTAGCGAGTAGTGTTTGGTTGAATAAAATTTGTAAAATAATTTTTCTTGTGTAATATCCTTTTGCCCTTTTTATATTTTTCTTACGTTTTATTTTATTTTATTTTCTTTTCTCCGTATTTTCTTCTATTTTTTCCCCCTTCTCTTAATTGTTTTTATTCTCTTCTTTCTTGTTCTTCTCGTCTTACATATTAATTATATTAATGTATTTATATTAATTGTGATTTCATTAATTAGTATCAATTAATACTAAAATTAATAATTAGAATCAATTAATGTAATCAATTTTTTTATTACAAAACCCTAGTAAATCGGCCTCTTTATTCTCCTCCATTTGTACAGATTGGCCTTCCTTATTCTCCTCCTTATTCTTCTCTTTTTAAATGGCGCGACGGTGGTTACGCAAAACCCTAGTTCTTGGATGCAAAACCCTTCTTCTCATTTTCTCTTTATCCCAATCGCGAAGCTATCGTTCATGAAACCCTAATCGTCGATGCGAAGCAGCGTTAAATGATGACATTGATGCCGATTTGTCGATGCATATGCGGAGTGGCGAGATAGAAAGTGAATGCAAAGATGATTTTCGGTTTCAAATCGGAATGGAGAGAAATAGAGCTCATTCATGAAAACCTAGCCCCGGTATGAAGCGGCGTTGATCGCGATGGAGATGGAGAGAGATAGAGAGAGAGAGTCGAGAATAGTGTTGAGAAGCCATAAATCGTCCTCTTGAAATCACCTCTATCTCCTCTCTTTCTCTCTCAAGTGAGCGACATTGAAAACAAGGTTTATATAGTGGGTTTTGGTAATAGTTGAAATATCTGTAGGGCATTTAGGTCATTACATGCCTCAACAAATAGGCTGCACATAATTGGTTTACAAAGCGGCTTGGGAACCAACAACAGTTATTGTTAAAATGCCTTAAGTTAAGCTATAATCTATTCCTCATAATTTTTATCAAACACTCCAACATGGCTTATTTTAAGCTATTAGTTAATTTAAGTTGCAAATAAGTTTTACCAAACCGTCCAAAGTGGGTGTTTGGAAAGTTGCTAGTTTAGTAGTTTATTTTATTTTTTAATTAGTTTAGTAGGCTAAATTTTGTGTTTGGAAGAATGATTGATTTTTTTATAATTGGATGTGATGTTTGTGAGAAAAAAAGTGAAATGGTTATGAATTTGACGCGATATTTTATCTTATTAATTATTTTAACTTATTTTATATTTTTGTAAATTTGAGCCTAAAAGAGACAAGTGCTTGTTTGAGATAGTCTATAAAAAACAAAAAGTTAAAAAGTTACTGTATTAAAAAAGTTAAAAAATTATTGCTATTTACAAAAAAAAGTACACAAAAAAATAAAATAAAAATACAAGTCAAAATTATACCCTCCAGCGATGATACAAGCTCATGTGTGGGCCTGTGGGGGTACTTTTCATATATCTTATGAAAAAATTAGATATATATATATATATTCATTAAACTAGAGAATGCTTGTTGGGCCTGTGGGGCTACTACGGGTTCGTTTGATAATTAACCGTGCAATGTGTAGAATTCGTCAAGTATTATATACCCATAAAAAATTACGTTAATCGGATATTAATAGCTATGTGATCAAATCAGATTTTTGTCAACTGTTTATTTTTCACGTTCATTTTTCATACAAAAGCTGATTTGATCATATAACTATCGATATTCGATCGATGTGATTTTTGAACATATAATCTTTCGATGAGTTGTTCACATTGAGCGGTTTAAATTATTGAAATAGGACTCATAGTGAGCCCTTCACGGGTCTAATAGTACCTTCGATCGGATGAAGGTGGTGAGAAGCCTCATCTACATATATATCTTACGAAGCACCATCTCATTTAAAAATCTGTATTGGTCCTGCAATTGTCATTGTCAGAACGCATAAGGCATAAGAGTAATACAATAATTTTGTTATTTAATATAATATTTTAATATATATATATTTTTTATAAAAAGTTAAAAAATTATTCCAAACAATTATTTTTTTATCTAAAAAATAAAAAAAATACAGTTATATAATTTATTCCAAACAATTCCTAAAATTCTTCTCGTCAAGCACCCCCAAAGTGAGCCCACGTACCCGAATTTCTCTAATCTACGCACGACACGTGTAGTCTATCCGTAATCTCACGGGCCGGCCAGACCAGACTGCACCACCTGGAACCGCACAGGACCGGAGAGAAACTTGTCATTAAAAGGGAAGACGCATGATTGAAGAAGCCCTAGCCATATCTGAGTGAGTCGTAAACAGTGAATCCTCTGATTCTCTTCTCTCTTCTCTCTTCAATCATGTCTGCGCAAAATACAGAGTCCCAAGATCCTCAACTCGTGGTGTTGGAGCGTCCACCTCAAACTCAATCCTCCACCACCAGTAAGCCTCATCTCTACACTTTCCCTTCATTTTCTCGGTTTGTTTGGTTGCTAAGAAAATGCCTCAGAATAAACGAAAATAAATAAATTTACGGATATAACGTCCTTGTATGCATTAATTGTATTATATGTGATTCATTGAGATTGAGTCTTATCTGAGGAAAATAAGGCCAATTTGAGTTCTCTCACTTGTATTACCATTGCTGGTTTGAGTTTTTTTTTTTTTGAACGAAAACTTTGGTTGTCTTTTTTGTGAAAGAAGAAGATTGCATTTTGAGTGTCACTTCAATTTCATGGGCTGTGCAGCAGATTCATCTAATTTATTTTGTTCATTTTCAGAGTTTTATGTAGGTATGTGCATTATGCATACAGATGTACAGCTATATTTATACATATTAATTGTAAATAGCTCTGTAGTTTTTTGCCAAAATATTGTGGGACTTACGAAAAATGTTTGTTATGGCACTTTTTTTGAACAACTTCAAAGTTCAAACGAGATTTTCACTTTTTTCTTAATACCTTCTTCAAACTTGATGTTACTCTGATAATATCCTTGGCGGTGATCTTAGTGATCTTCCTCCAGTGTATGTACAGCTATTTGCTAAGCAATGGAAAAATATATATACATATATACACTATGAAGCACAGAAACCTCTCCGGAGGTCACGTACAACACGGATACGCTGGGACACTTGGGGCACACAGAGGACCACTTCTTCCAAAATTTTTTTGTAAAAAATAGCATATCTAAGGTTAATACATTTGATAAAATTAAATATTTTGACATAAAATAAATATTAAATATCTAAAAATGTGGCATATAATAAATATATAAAATTATATGTTTTGCATGTGTTCTAGCGTGTTTTTGAAAATTTGCATGTTAGCATGTTCATATTGTGTCACGTGTCCATGTCTGTGTCCATGTTCATGTTCGTGCTTCTTAGTATATATTTATCTATATGTGTGTGTATGTACCTATTGGTATGTTTGTGTTATACTTCGAGAATTCTCCCATCATATTATGCAGCTTCTTGAAATACATCTGCCAAAATTTGCATTTAGAACCTTTACTATATGTGGACTGTTCACTTTTCTATAGTGAGGTTTTCATACTTATGTGATGTGACAACCTTGCAGCTTTGCTTTTTTCTTCAACTGAATTTTTTCATTGATCTTATTACTTTTTGAAAGTAGGATAGGGTTGCAATGCCTGAAAATTCCCTAGTTCATTATCAATTGCCATTAGAAAATTAGGGTTGCATTTCAATTCGACATCACTCTTATTTAAGTCGTATAGCTTTCAATTCACTGTAACTAACAAATTGTATTTTGGTATAATTTATTTGCCTTATTTTGCTAGATCTCCCTGAACACTTAATGTACAAGAACCGTTTGCAAGAGTACACTCAAAGATCAGCCATAGACCTCCCAGTATATAATACAATTAAGGTAGAAGGCCAGAATCCGCCAAGGTTTAGGTCTACTGTTCTAGTAAATGGAGCATACTACACATCACCATGCACATTTTCAAATCGAAAGGCTGCAGAACAAGATGTTGCCAAGATTGCATTGGATGGTACAGCACAAAGGATAAAAGATGAAGTTTGTTGTCTTATTCCAAAGGTATGTGGTTAAATTTCAACTTACTAAGTTTGGTTTGGTGACCTGGAGTTTTGTAACTTGCAATAGTTTTACATTTCAAGTTACTAAGTTAACTTTGGTTTTGTTGTTGTAAAAGGATTAATTGACTTACTAGCTTGTGGCTTTCATATCCTCTAGAAAATGTTCTCTTTTGCGACTTACCACTTAAATGTTTTGATTGTTGGCTAAGTTCCAATTGAATTTTAGTCAATACCCACTGTGGTGTTTTTGCCGCATGTTTCTTCTCTGTCTAATTGGAACGAGGTCTCAAAAGAATTGTCAACTATGGAATCTAGGTTCTCCCATTCCTATCACATACTGGTTGTATACTGCTATAATTATAATTGGAAAATTGCAAACATTTCCTAGGACCCTGGATCAAACCATATCTGTCAGTTTCATTTCTGTTGATTGGCATATCATAGTCTTTGATTGTCACATTATTGAAACTCTGTGATATATTTTTTCTGTTGTTTCAGAACAGTTTTTCGTATAGTTCATTTATAGATGGCTGAATCACCTTACATATGTATATCATCAAGTTTTGGAGACCAATGTCCTGTATGATCACGGTAGTAGCTGCATGAAGTTTTGTGGTTTCTGTGAATAGATGCCTGAATGGTATCTACTTGACCATATTTGCTTAGTCTGTGTGCAAGTGTTGCAGTATTGAAGGGTCAAATTGGGCTTGTCCAATAGCGTTTATTGAGGTAAAATGGAGGTCAATCAAATCTGATTTAGTAGCCCCTGTTATTTTCTGTGATTATAAAACATTAAATATGAGATATGTTGTTGTCTTTTTCCCTTGTATAATATATACTTGTAGAAGGAATGAATGGAAATGAAGATATGTGTAATCTTCAATGTATTGATTGGTGCTAAGTAGGTTTAATTTTGTTTTCTATATTTTCCATTTTTTTGACATTCAAATTTCTTCTTTCTTTTCCTTTAATGTCTGAGTCTTTTTCCTATTTTTCCTCTCTCATTTCGTTCATCAGGACACAGTCTTTTGCAAGTCTATCCTCAATGAATATGCAGTCAAGGCGAATCTAGAAAACCCACTTATATCTGATTCAGCCAGGGGTTGCTTCCAGTTTTGTATCTTCTTTGATATTCAATGGTGTTATGTATACTGGTGAGGCAGGAAGAAATAAGAAAGAGGCTGAGCAGTTAACGCACGGGCTGTTATCCTATCTGTTTTGGGTATCCCTTCTCAACCTTTATTTACAAGTTCATTGTTCAATCAAAATATATGGAGAAGCTATCTGTATGTGTGTCTTTCTCTACATGTATGTATTTATTTGTGGTTGTGTATGCATATACGCTGGATTCTGGATGTTTCAGTTACTATTTTTTTTTTTTCTCCTCTTTCTTGTGTGTGTGTGTGCACCTAATCAATCAACTAAATGGAACCTATTAGGATACAGGAACATGGCGTCAAAGGAACTAGGTCTTGTGTGAGTTTAATTTATTGTTTTCTTTTGGATTTGCTAGTAAACCTGTCACCAAGCAAGATGAGAGAGTGCCATTATGAAAATAAATGGAATTGACTATATGATGTTAGAATCATTTGATTTGGACATTCTTTCACACTTGTAAAGGTGATGACCCAATTGTTTGTAATAATTTATTTCATAGAATAAATGATTTATTACTCCTTTACACCATTTCCACTTCTCTCCTTTTATTTCGCTTGAGTTATCCAACTTATCATCATTGTCTATCCTTTTGGTCTTAAATAATAAAGGATAAAAATGGAAAACAACGCCGTTGAAGATGATCAAGATCAATACTGAGATTTCATTGGGACCAGCAATAGTTCCGACTGTCATACAAATGAATAATACAAGTTACAACAACCTGTTTGCACCCCATCTTTATAAATGAAAACAGAAGAAAGGAAAGAAAGAAGATCCAATTAGGTGCTTGGAACAATAAGGTCAACTTATGATCAGGTTTTCTATAGATAAAAAGTAAATTAAATCATATTTTAAGGAAGCTGAGAATTATGTTATTGTAGAAGTGTTTGTGAAAGCTGTCTAGAAAAGTTTTTTTTTTTTTTGTGTGTGTGTGTTTGCATTTCTGTAAAAATGGGAAAAAAAAACCCAATTCTTCCTGAGCATGGTAAGCTTGCTAGGGAATTGGTGACGAAGGGTGGCATGGTGAGTTCTGTGATGGTGGAGAGAGAGAGAGAGATTAGTGCCCACACATGATAGTGATGGTACAACATATTTGACTTGATTTCCACATGGCTTATGTAACAGAGGAGGAGGGGTGGGGGTGTAGAGTTTAGTGTCTAATTCTCAAATCTCAGTGGGGTTTAGTGCAATTTACGCTCTTTTTAAGATGTAGCAAAAAATTTAATTAAAATCTCTAATAGTTAACTCAATAAAGCTTTTGTCTGAATTATTTGGGGAAATTGATTGTTGTAAGAAGGGCAAGTGTTGAGAAGTGTTCCCGTTTCATATAAATCTAGTAGACATAACATAGTGTGTGTTGCGTGAATGAATTGTTGACTCTATTGTGCAGATAATTCTGACCCCGGAACTGTTATCTTCGAGATCATCAAGTCTAAATTCAGGCTTTATGCTGCATTGCATAAAGTTAAGGACTTGCACAACACGCTCAATGGCATTACACCTGTGGCAGCAAACACCTTAAGCTCCCCACTAGGTAAGGGGAAAGAAGTCGAAGTTACTGGGGGTACTAGGGACGTGCCAAGCACTGCAATTTCAGAGACTTGCTCGGGGCAACTCACTAATATTCAAGCAATTCAACAGTCTTTCCATGAATTCAAGGAACTTAAATCAGAACCATCACATGAGGCAATTAATCCTCCTATTGTATCTGTGCCTCCTGTCCTGGAACAGGCCCTGGATCTTGGTTAAAGTTCTGCAAGAAAGCGAAGACGTAAGAACAAGAAGAAGGCTAAAAAGAATGTCCAGCTTGATGCTCAGTAAGTAATATCTCCCATTTATAAAAGTATTTCTATTGTGGTAATTGTTTTTGGGTTAATGAACTTTTGGTGTGATATTCGGCAATTTACGTGTGTGCTGTGGGTTTCATTATGTGTTGTTTACAAACTCTATGTTACCTTCTCTGCTATATGTTAATGGTTTAATACTTGTATTTATGGTTTTTGCCACTACTGTATCGTGAAGTTTCATTGATTTATTAATTGTTTGAGAATCATTCTTAACAAATTTCATAATTCTTTTATTTTTGGTGCTTAATCTAGATTCATTTTTTTTTTTTTTTGGAAATACAGGCTCCCAGTTGCTATGGTGCCTTTGAGTCAAGTTCCTCCTTGTTCGGTTGGCCAATGAGTAGCACACAAGAAAACAAAAATCTGTATATTCTGAACCTACCTCATATTTGTTGTTGGAGCGTTTGTAAACATGGTGTTTTAATCAGACAATGTTCTCTATTGCAAATAAATTTGCAATTTGTCTCTCTAATTAAGTTTTCCTTCCACACATTCTGACATGAATCTCTGAGGATATTCAATAAATCTAGTTGCACAGAATCCATTCACATAATAGATTACAGAATATAGACAATAGTTGGGCCTACCCATATTGTCTCTGTTCTGTGATCAAATAACAGTTGCATTGTGACTGTTCTCTTCAATAGGTGCTTCTGTAGCATATTTGTTCTGCTCAAGTAATATACATTCTCCTGGGAAAATGCAGGTTTACACGTTGCTGTACTGCGTAGAATCAAGCCCATGTTCAATAATCCAACGAGAAGCACATACCATTTTTGTATTTATTTTGTAGGTGTAGCTCAAACCTTCCTCTTTCTTGTTGAGCATTGAACTCTTTCCTATAATACTCATGACATGTAGGACAAATCAGACATACTGTGTTGGTTATGTTGCTGGTGATCTCTTGTTGTTGTTAAGTGGCAGTATGGTTGGACTCTTGTAAATATGGTATTCCATGTTTTTTTATGATATAAGCTCCTGTTTTATGATTGAGGCTCTTGTTGGTTGCTGACGAAGAGAGGAAAGAGGAGGAAATAAAATTGTAATCTTGAGATTCTGAAAATTTTGCATGTTTTGTCTCCCACGTGACACAGTTTTAACAGATTTGCTCCTAATCCCTGCTTGATAGTATGGTTAATTGCACTACTCATTTGGGTGAGCCCAATTAGAGCACACCACAAATGAAATCTTTAAGAGATGGTAGCTAGGTTATCACCTTGAGTGTCTAGGGCTTCATCTGTGGCCTCCTGCCTCACATATACCAGGTAATTACAGGCCAAAGCCCTAGGGTATATTTCAGTCCTATGATACTGTCTTTCCTCACATAAGATCATAATCTTCCTTTGCTCAATGTAGAACCCCCCCAGGGTAACAAGAGATCAAAACATAAGAGATTCTAGGATCCAATTGCAGGTGCTCCGATGAATTATGTAGCGTGTTATGTTTTATATATATATTAATTGTATGATATGTTTTATTAAGAGTTTTCATATATATATATATATATTATGGGGAAAAGATGTTGAAATTGTAAGAATGTCAGCTAGGAGTAACCCAGAGGCAGGGGTGCATGGTTCTGATCCCTAGACATGTATGAGCAGAACACAAATGCTCCCACCACTGGTAGTTTATCATAAATCTGGATATATGGTAGTTTATCCCTAGTTTTTGGTACTTGTTGAATTTATGTGTGTGTATATATATAGCTTCTGAAATGTGGCGACAACAGAGAATGTTATTGATTTGTATTTATGTAGTGCAATCAGTAGGGGAAGATGTCAATTAAAATATACCTTGTAACAGTTTTCCTTTCAATAAAGATTGGTAGCTCGAATTGAGCTGGTCTGAATTTGTGTGTACCCGGTCAGCATTGCAACACTTTTCTTGTCTAATCATCTCTTGTCTCACTAGCGGCTGTCAATCTTTCACCCGAACGACTAGTCAGTCCAACAAAAAAAAAAATGAGTCATTCGGAACAAAATTCGAGCTACCAATCATGATTCTTTTGCTTTAGGATTAGCTTATGGTTGTCAAAGATATTATATTTTCGTTTTAATTTTGATGTTACAGCATAATGAAAATTTTCATTTCCATTTTATTTGTGTTGTTAAACCATGGATTTTGCAATTTGATTCTCACTTTCACTTTCCACTCTTAAATACTTATCTTTAAGTAACGACTAAGTAGACCAATCCTTTCTGACTCTGGAGATTGGAGAGGTGTTTTTGGTTGTTCTCCTTACATGAACAACTTTAAATTTTCTTCTATTTGTGCTTTTTACAAGAAATTGGAATGTTTTTTACAGGAAATTGGAATGTTAGTTACAACATTGATATGAGTTGTACAATAAATTTTTTTTTCTCCAGTCATTGTTATACTAAACAAATTCGTAATCTTTTATTTTTTCTTTCCTTCACTTTCTACAACTTTTATCCTAAACAAGCTTGGCTTAGGGGGAAAAAAAAGGGGCAGGTAGCCTAACTTTTACTAATTACATAAACCCATGAGGTGAGAAATTTACCATTTTGTTTAATTCTTTTTTTTTTTTTTTTTTTTTTCATGGGGGAATGACTGAAAAGTTCTATTAAGAAGATGGATGCACTAATAAATCCTCTTAATTTTTTGGTGTATTAAAAAGTCATATTCATTTTTATTGTTATTACAAAATGTTATTATTTTTATTTTTTTAGTTGTGTTCTTATAGAAAGTGTCACTAATTGTTTGTTTTAAGGACCGTTTGAAAATTCATCATAGAAAAAGGTTACTAATTGTTGTTTTTTAGCGATATTAAAATAAATGTCATTGAAAATCATCATTAATTGTCTTGTTTGGGCAATAGATTTAAACAAACGTCACTAATTGTCAATTTTTAATGATAAATTAAAAAAAAAACTAATTATCAACTTTTTATAATAAATTTTAAAAAACGATTAGTTGTAAATTTTTAAGACTTCTTAGTCTATATAAATACTTGTGGGACTTAATGGTACATAGGTCCTTCTAACTATAATTGTGAGTAATTAACAATCATTCCTGAAAATAAAGGGCGACTATTTGTCCCCACTTTTTTACTTTGGCCTCACTTCTTTGAATCCTCACCTAGCAAGATGGAATCCCTCCATAGAAGTGTAAAAATGGGCAAAAAAAATGGCCCGCGGCCCAAGATGGGCCTAGTTCGTTTAGGCCTGTTTGGGCCCTGGCCCGAGCCCAACTCGAGCCCTTGGGCTTGGGCACATGCCATCATTTTGAAGCCTAGCCTACAGTCGGCTGGCTGTGGCCGATCCATCGACAGCTTAAGGCCCACTCAAGGCTTGGCCCGCGTCGAGGCCCAATGTCTTTTTTAGTGAAAAATAATAAAATTTTAGTAAAAAAAATTTAACAAAACAAAAAAAAAAATTGATCGAGGCTGCCCAAGCCGAGGCTAGACCCGAGCCCACCACTGCTTGGAGGCTCGAATACCCACAGGCTTGGGCTTGGGTCAATTCTCGGCTCGTGGTGGCTGGCTGAATTTTGGCGAGAGCCCATGAGGCTGACATGGGTCGAGCAGTTACACTCCTGCCTCCATTGCTCTTTGAACCCTTCACCTTAATACCAACTATATCCCTAATCCCAAATCCAAACCCAACACTAACCTAATCCTATCTCTCATCAACTCAGGCAATTACTTTTGTTAGCCCACCAAATCATTTGCGTGCGTTAACTATAGCCCTTTGTCACCACACTCGATTACCCTTTGTCTCAACCACCACCTTGCTTGACTACTCACTGCTATAGGCACAGTCATCGCTTTTCTGCCTCTCATTCTTCATCTTCTTCTCTCTCTTGCGAACGTTGTGATATTGTGATCGCTGCGGTGGGGGTGGAACAGGAGCTAAAGGTGTTTATCGGTAGAGGTGGTAGCTGGTTGCGACGGAGGGAGTGGTGGTAACAGCGATGAAAGGTGGTCGGAGATGGCGGTGACTGTCAGAGGTGATTAGGGTTAGAGTTATGGTTTGAAAAATTAGGGTTAGAAGATTAGAAATAAGGGTACAAATGGAATTGTAAGTTGGGATAAAATTAGAATTAAAAAAAGAGAGCGTTATTAGTACCTATCTTTATTCTTTGGACTCCCAAATTCTTTGAACCCCCACTCTAAATTCTAAATTTTAATAATATTTCTTTTAACACCTCACTTAATACCAAATTTACCCTTATTTATAATATCATCAACCAAGTTGTGAACACCTACCTTATTTGCACACCATCTCCATTAGTGAGCGACAAACGATGATCCATTTCCTCCAACAAATTGAAGAACGACGATCTCTCTTTTTCTTTGATTTATTTGAAACCCTAAACCCATTAACAGTGAGAACACAATTGCATTTCGTTTGAAATTGAACGACGGTGAACTATAGTTCTTCAATTTTATACCATTGCATCTTTTTTTCAAACTCGTATGGAACTGAGGAGCAGAGTTATCAGAAATCTATCCTCCAACATATCAGGGGAAAAACCCTTAATTAAATGACAACTAGGGGAAAAAACCCTACAAATGGGAACTGTTCAACATACTAGTGCTGAACAAAACATTATTGCTCGGAATCAACCTTCCAAACTAAATGTTTTTGTTTAGCATTGTGTTAACGAACAAAACTTTAACAGTCGGCAAATCAGTACTGAACAACCTCAAACAACAAAACAACAATAAAAAACGACAATGAATCATTAATTCAAGGATCGAGAAAATAAATAAACTTACTAATGCAGCCATGACCTCGTCCGAGTTGTTGTCATCATCCTCCATTGTTGGACTCATCTAAACTGTTATTTTTTATATCAACGAATGGTGATAATGATTTGAACCAACGACTTTGGCCCCCAATGACAATGATTTCTAGTTTTGGGTTTAGGGTTTAGGGTTTAGGGTGTTGATGAGAAGATGAATACCATTTAGGGTTTAGGTTGGTGAATGGTCTTTGTCGAATGGTTTGGCGGGGATGGAGGTAGGTGTACAATGTTGTAGAGTGTGATTCTAATTATCTTTATTTGGTGGGTGAATGTTCCATTGGAGGTTATCCTTTATTGTAATTTTACTTCATGTTATAGTTATAATAAAAAAAAGTTAAAATTTGGGAGTCCAAAGAATAAAAATAAGTGTTAATAGCAACCATCTAAAAAAAATAGAGAAGGTGAAGGTTTTAAAACGAAAAGTAGAGGTTAATAACAATACTCCAAAAATAAGGTCCTTTCTTATTTTTACGACAAAAATAAGGGGCCTTCTTTAATGATGGCTTGGGGCAGTTAGTTTCATTAATCGACTTAAAGAATGAGCCGACCCTATTTGCAACTATAAAGCCAGCTAGCGAGCAATGAAAAACAGTATAAAATAGGGGGAGTTACGGGGCCGGTCCTTTGGACTGGACTTAATACCCATTTGATCCTGTTCCAAAATATTTAGCCCACCTTCCCATTTTACCCCTGATAACCCATACGTTTGACTTCTCTACTTTGTGCACATGTCACTAGCATGATCCACCATCGCCCCTTCTAGCCATTGTCATTCATTTCCGATCGCTGGCGATAACCTTTGGCGATCTCTGATTATCACCTCCGACAACCTCCACTGTTGCCACTATCCTCCGACCTCTGACGATATTTTTTTTTTTTGGGTCCATTTTTCATTTCAAGTACATCACTACTACCACCACCTCCTCTCTAGATCTAGTGGCAATAAAAGAAAATAAGAAGAAAAATGATAAAGAGAATAAATGAGAGAGACGAGAAGCCATTACTAGAAAATAGTTCTCATTATTTTTCATGTTCACAGATCAA
The DNA here is from genome assembly GCA_025200525.1 of Camellia lanceoleosa. NCBI lineage: Eukaryota > Viridiplantae > Streptophyta > Magnoliopsida > Ericales > Theaceae > Camellia > Camellia lanceoleosa. The sequence continues at coordinate 187,927,559 of CM045759.1, forward strand.
GAAAAAGAATCAAAAATCAGATTTAGTGATAAATTTATCATTGTTTGTTTGTAAAAAAATTATAGAAGGAAAATCAAGTAATCACCATTACAAAGCAACACAAGAATCAGAAATACATTCAATGATAAATTTATCATTGACTGTTTGCAAAAAAAAATGTAAAAGGAAAATTTAATCATCACCATTATAAATGATAAATTTATCACTGCTAATTTATTAAGCTTAATATAAAAACAAACATATTTAATAAATTTACTAATAAATTTATCACTGATACAAACAACAGATAGGAGCTCCGGTGACTATGTCAGTGCTACATCTTGATGTCAACGGGGGTTGTGATATTAGATCGACATCGAAGATAATAGATCAGCATTGAAAATGGTCAGATCTAAAGTCGCTGGTGAAGATCGGCATTGAAGATAATAGATTAGTAATGAAGAATAAGTATGGAGGTAAAACAGTGTTGATTAGTAAATTTGGATGCTTTGCATCCCAAATCGGTGATAGAGGAAGATAGTGGCAATGACAATGTCGAAGATAGTAGATTGGTGATGGAGGAAGATGGTGGCAACGACGATGTCAAATTTAATGATAAATTTATTATTGACTGTTTGTAAAAAAAATTATACAAAAGGAAAATTACCATTACAAATGATAAATTTTTCACTGTTTAGCTTATCAAGTTTTATACAAAAACAAACATATTCAACAAATTTATTGATAAATTTATCACTGGTTTAAACAAGATAGAAGCTTCGATCGGCATTGAAAATACCTAGATGAACCCATCACCGTTCTGATCTAACACCCTGAACTCGTTCGTCTATTATTAATTGGTACAGAGCTCCAAACAATGTTGACACACCCATCTCTGTTCATGTTAATTTTCTTGATCTCTCTCAGATCTAACACTATCTCTCTCAAATCCAAGAGCCATAAAGGCAACTCTCATGTTCATCAACACCAGCGATCAATCGTTTGATTACCGAGTCTTCGTCACAAACTTCCTTACCGCTGTCGACGCAGTGACCCTTTCATCTCCGCCCAACATTACAGTGGTGCGATCAACGGCTTTTGCAACACAATAGTGCATGAATTACCTTCTCACACTGATTATGATCTCTATACCCAAATCTTTCGTTGCCTTCCTTTTCAAAATCAAGATCCTTCGGGAGAGAGAGAGAGAGAGAAAAAAAATCAAATAGAACCACATAATTCAAACCAAACACGCAAGGCATAATAGCAGGGGTAAAATCGGGATTAAAAAATACAACAGGACTTCCTAGTGCATGAGATAGAAACTTAGGACCTAATAGATAATATATTCAATTATTAGGATCGGCTGGTAAAAAACCCTATTAAAAAAAAATAATAATAGTAATGAAAACAAAAAAACAAAAAACCTAGAAAACAAAAAAGGTTAGGAAGAAGGAAGAAAGAAGAGAGAGCGTGAATTGATAAACAGATCTATCTGTCTATATATCTATCTATCTATCTATCTATCAATATTATAGTAGGTGACTCGTGATATGCATGAAAATCTAATTTTAAAATTTTAACAAGTGAAAATTAAATATAAACAGATTTATTAATGGTTGATGAAAATTTTTGTCACTGTGTGATTCTATGTAAAATAGCCTCATAACAAAAAATTTATTTCAAAGTTAAAAAAAAAAAAGGGTTGTATTCTCAACTTGAAATCAAATCCTCATTTGCGTTAATCAAATTTACCAAAAATCATGAATTACACTTGTGTCAAAATATTTTTTTCTGAAAAAAATAAAAACAACGAAAAATTCTATGACATACAAATTATGACTTAGTTATAACTCATGGTGTATTATTTTGGTTATTAATCGAAAGGTTTTTACTAATTTCTTATGTTTTTGGTTATGTCTAAAGTGGTGCATCGAGTCTCTAATTATACTTCAAGTGTTGTTTGATTATGATCTATTATAATATTTTTATATGACAATATTTAAATATTTTATTACACAAAAAAGTGTTTAAGATGGGTTGACTCAAAGGTAAGATTTTTACTTATATCAATAAGATCGTAAGAGGTATTTATATTGATGCATAAAAAATTATAAATTCAAATTATAAGCAGTGTCCTTAAACGAAATCAAACACAAAATTTCTATAACCTTAATAATTTCAGTTCTCAAAGGGATTCTGATTAATTATGTGATACATCATAACAACCATAAAATTTTTATTCCAGCCAAATTATTTTTGATTATCTTTTCTAGCAGAGCTCATAAAGATGCATTATCAATAATACTATAAATTCAAAATTTTTATTTAAAAATTATTCAAGAAATATCAATAGGTGCCTTAAACATACACAATCATTTTTTATGAATCATTATTCTTTAAAATAATACTCCACACTATTTATTATTTGACATTTATCAATTTTATCTTCTAAGGGTTTGTATATATGCACTTTATAATAATAGAAAAAATGACATAATTTTATACTTTCTGAGTCATAACTAAAAAAAAAAAAAAAAAAAAAAAAAGTCATAACCAAACACAAAAAAATCATAACTAAAATATCAAAATAATGTCATAACTAAAAAAGAAAATGGCGTAACTAAGGGTGCATATGATATGTGGTTGTATATAATAGAATTCTCCAAAAAGTATTGAGTTCCTTTATTTTAATCAATCAATATTAAATTAGACGCTATACGTGTATGTAAATCACTTTTAGAAATATGTCTGATATAAAATCACAATGTAGTTAACTTTAATTATTGTAATGATATTTTGGGCTATTTTGGAAAGATGGTTAAAAGTCATCTTTCAGCTTTTAACTCATTTTGAGTCGTATCATTTCTTACATTTTTTACACGTTTTTTCAAAAAAGTTAAAAAGTCAACTTTTAACCATCTTCTCAAAATAATCCTTTATATTATGATATGTGTTACAAAAAGAATAATATTAATTTAAATTATTTATTTTAATAATTTTGTTTTAGCATTATATAAAAGTGTTATTTAAATATTTATATATAATAAATTTAATTAAATTATTTATTTATTTAGATAATTTTAGTTCTATTATGCTATTGTAGACATTTCATTTTTGACAGCCCTTAAGACTTGAGTGCCATCGATTGATCACCCAATGAAGAATTTATATGCTTGTCAAACGCTCAATTTTCTCTGCAAAAAGCCTTGGTTTTGAGCCTCAAAAGCCTACAAACCTTGCACCATTTTGGGACCAAAACAGTAGTTTTCCAAGCCTGACCACCGAGGCTGCAGGCCCGGTGGTGGTGGTGGCGAAATGAGTGTCTGACGGCCACTTATGTCAGTGAAACTAGATATTTTTGTCAGCTGTGCCAGCTGTCTCCACAGGTGCATGCACTACACCAGTTGTTTCTATACTGATATTTCCGAGAGCCTAACATAATTTTCTATATCTACTTGGCCCCCTCTCATAAAATTAGGTTAGAAAAATTTGGAAAAAAAAAATTCTTAGACAATATTTCTCTCTTTCTCTACCTTGCAACCTATACACACCTTACCTAGACTTCTTAAGGCAAGTTTTTTGAGGTCCCTTTGCTGAGGTACTTGAGCTTGCATCTTAGCTCTTGAGGGTGTGAAATTGGTGGTTTATAACTCAAAGGGTCACTCATCTTCAAGAGGTATAACTCTTAGCTCTTTTGCACTACTTCTTTCCTATCTTTTCTTACTGTTTTTGGATTATTTTTCAACTGTTTTTATGGGCTGAAACTTGTAGCTTAAAAGCTATTAAAGGTAGAGGGGTTAATCACCCTTCTTTGAACCTTACTTCCTACCTTGTGTTTCCCATCTCTTCATCAACTTTTTTAAAAAAAATTTCCCACTGAATTTCAAAGGTTTTCAAAGGCTAAAAATGTTGTTTTGAAATCCCAAAAATAGAGGGGTTAGCCACCCCTCTTTTGGCTATGTTTGCTAGCTTAATTGCTCCATTATTTTAGATTATTCTTTAGCTATTTTTACTTTAAGTCCAACACTGTTTTGAGCTAATTTGGGACTACTTTTATGTGTTAGTTTCATTTATACTTTGTATAGCATGCTTCTAGTGTAATGGTCCTCATAGGCATGGTGTTTTAGGCATTAGACACCAACCTATTTGAGTTGATAGCATTTATTTAATACTTTTCATACTTGTGTTCATGGCATAATCACCTCTGCACTCCCCCTCATTTCTTGAATTTTTGTTGCTTTGAGAGTTGCTCCAAAATGAGTGTTGTTTAAGCTTGAGAAAGAAGCCTCGTGCTTAATGGTTTAATGTCTTCAGAGGTTCATTGCCAAAGGCATGACCTCTCTCTCATGCCTAAAACAACCTTTCATTTGACACTCCTCTCCATTAGTGGACTTAATGCTCATTTTGGACTAAAATGACTAATGAAAGAAAAGGTAATTAAAAGAGATAATAAAATTGGGCTAAGAGGTAACAAGATAATAAAACGGTTTGGGGGTTTAATCGGACGTTAATTGAATCCATTGAGTTTTGAGCCATTTCATACTCTCTTGTGATGATAATGGTTCAAAATATCAAGTCAACCACTTCCCTTGATCAATATCATGATAGGGAGAGGTTTTTGTTGGTCTTTTAGCTTCATTTATTAAGCTTTTGTCCCTTGATTCATAAGTCATCACGCAATGAATTTGCATCGTTTGATGGCTCGCGAATCAAGCTTACCTCTCATTTGATCTGTTTGATGATAAGGAGAGGCAGGGTGGACAAGCATCTCCTGAAAATACTCTGTTTGTGCTTTGTTTCATGTTTGTTGCAGTAGGGCAATACCAAACATTAGTGGCCAGCCGACCACTTTAATGTATGGCCGACCACTTCTTCTGGCTGGCCGACCACCTTTTTTAGCCAGACAGTATCCTTTTTCCTGCAGAACAGAACAAAGGTTGAGGCAAAAAAACAGTTCAATTTTCTGTCTGTGCAATAGAAACATTGTGGTAGCAGAACAAAGAACATTTTCAGGTGGAAATCTGCATTCATGTATGTACCATCCCTCGTTTCTTGGGGCCCGTTAAAATTATGTTCAATAGTAGTATGTTGTATCTAAAGTAATGTACTTGTAACTAATTAGTTAGTTTAATTCTAATTTGTATTAATTAGTTAGAATAGCTAGTTAATTTTTTGTGTTGTGCTTAATTAATTAGCTAGAGTAGTTAGTTAATTTGTGGCGTTGTAATAATTAGCTTAATTAGCTAGGACATTCATTCGAACCCTCCTACGCAAGGGCAAAATTGTAATAATGTGTATGTCTTCCAACCCTCATTTCTTTCTCCTTTTTATTTACTTGCTTATGATGGATAGCATAAAACATCATATTTCATTTAGCATTTTCCATGCTTTGTATCCATTTGTCTCGCATGCATAGAGTTTGGTTCATCATTCTAACGGCAGTGTCATTTATTACTTCCTTGAAAACGTGCTTAAATCGCATGCTATCAAATTGATTCACATGCCATGTTAGTAGCTGAGCCTATTTAAATTGCATATTGCATGTGTTGCATTAGTCATATTGCATTAGTTAGGGGCATGCATGTTTTTTAATTCTTTTGCTTTGTTTGGCTTGCCTTGGAGTACAAGGTAAGCATTTATTGTTTTAGCATATCGCATGTGTGTGATTGTTGTCATATTAAGCATATCTTCTATAAGGCTAAGTGCTTAAGAGATATACTTGTTTGAATGCCTTTGGATGAAGGCTAATTGCTCAAATTGGAATAGTTTGCTTAAATGTGCACATGAGATCCTTTTTTCAAGTGGTACATATTCAAACACCTTTCAAAACAAACATAAAATCAAAGTGTTCCAACTTGTACCAATTAGTCTATACTTGCGTGCATCATCTAGTAAACATATCCTAATAATCGTAACAAGAGCATATAAGGTAAATAAGAATCACATCATGATTAATAGAAGCCGATCTTTGATCGGGTGAGTGGGGTGCTCAATTCATGATCTTCCCTTCTCATACGTAAGTTCCCGAGCCGAGACACTTTGGTAATGACGGACATGTGGCCTTTGGCATGAGTTTCGGATTTCTTAAATTTTTCAAAAATATTTAGGTGGCGACTCTGAAATCTGGCAAAGCAGTCCATTTTTGGCATTTAATTTAAAATTGATTTTCCAAAAAATTTGTCGAATTCAGACTCATTTGTGTTTATTTATTTCACATTGCACTTGTGAAATCAGATTCAGAACCATGGGAGTTCAAATTGTAGAGCTATCGTATCCGAAAGGAGCACAAAAGCAAGTTACAGCCATAAAAGTGTAATTATTATATAATGATTTTATATGATATATGTTAAATTATCAGATAATAAAATAAACTTTGATATTAAAAATAATACTTAAATTATAAAGAGAATTAGTGGTATAAAATTAAAAGTCATTCTAATTATTTAATTTAAATTTTATATTTATATTTATTTGGATAATAAAAATATGTAAAAATGAAACAACACAAAATTTATTTAAAATATTAAACGGGAAACTACAAGTGGTCCAGCAATTGAGCGAATACTTTCTCTTTCTGCACCGAATCCTTTCCTAAAAAGGTTTTTTTTTTTTTTTAAATAAGAAATTTATAATATAAATATTGATGCATCCACTTGTTCTCTATTTTATAGTGAGAGAGAATTGTTATCAGGAAGACAAATTTAGAGAGAGATTTTAAGGTTTGTGGTAGAGAGAGAATGAGAGAGTAGGGTTTGTGGTAATGGTGATCGACCAATCGAGAAAGAATGTTGTTGCGTTTGCAGTCGTAGAAGTGGGGACAATTGGTTCCTACGAAGCTTTAAAATATAGATCCAGAATGCTGCTTTTGAGCAACTCTGTGATAGCTTGATGATGATTCAAGCAGCGTTGTTTCATCATATAAATAAAATAAATTTTTTTTGAGCACTATGCTAAGAGGGCTTAAACCTAGGTAAGCTGGAGAGAAAAAGAAACTTCAATTACTGTGCTACTTAGACAATTCATTAATATTTCAGACATATATTATATTTATTACAATCTGTATTCCAACATAAAATGTTTTTTACAATCTGCTATAAGTAAAATACAAAACAACGATTCAAGCAAAAACGTGGGTCTGTTAGGAGCGGAAAGGGTTTGGGTTGTCTGTCGTTTCTCTACCATTACTTTGTCGTTCCTCTACCATGCCTCCACCGTTTGCTCCAACGTTCTTCCGATGGTTTGTTGTACCGTAGCTCCACCATCACCATTGTCATTGAGGTTACGTATTTTCCTTGTAAGAATCTTCACTCAGGTTTGAAAAAATATATATATATATGTATTTTGTATTTATTACAATTTGTTATGTATATATATATGGTGATTTATTTTCATATCAAATAGAGATTGTGTTTTGGATTGGGGATTTTAATATAATATTATAGGATTCTGATATGTGTATGTATATGGTGATTTGTATCAAATTGATGCTTTGTTATTGTAGGAATGTGTTATTGTGTTTTAGATTAGGGATTGATGCTCTGTTAGATTAACTTCACAATTTGATATATATATGAATCTGTTATTGTATATGGTGATTTAAATGTTGACATTTTCATTATCTTTTCACATAATGTAAGTTAAAGAATTTTATGATCTTTTTCAATTCAAATTGATGCTTTGTTATTATAGGAATGTGTTATTGTGTTTTGGATTAGGGATTGATGCTCTGTTAAATTAACTTCACAATTTGATATGTATAAGAATCTGTTATGATATATGTCAGTACCTTTCATGAAGACTTCAATTAGTAATTTTTAAGAATATAAATTAACAGTTAGCACCAGCTGTATTTGCATTAGCAATGTAACTAAACAAACATAATAATGTTTTTGTAAGTTTTTAAAAAAGTAATTTAATTCCTATAGTTTAAGGAACAGATGCTTTTGATTTTGATTTTTTAATTATTAATTATTAATTTTAAATACGCTGCCAGTGCTCTTTGAAATCTTAATATAGTAATTGGCTTCCCCTCACAAATCCTAGCTATGTTGTATTTTGGTTCTTACATATGTTCCTTTGTTGTTTTTATGACAAGTTCCATCATTTAATATATATGGTCACAATTATTTCAAAATTTTGCTAACAAATACTCTTAAAATACAAGAAAAATATAAAAATAAATAGATCTTGATAGATTTTTCACTAAATACAAAACAATATTTGACAATAGACTATTGGTCTATTGTTTTATTTGATTTCAAAGGACCAATCTTTTCTATTTACAGATTTTGAACATGATTGTGGTAATTTATCTTATTGTTGATGCTATTTTTGTGCTATTTTTATTATTATTAGACTTTATATTCAGTAGTGCTGAAATGGAAGATGGTGCACTTGAGGAGTTGGCTAACAATTCCATGCCATGTGTTGGAATGGAATTTGATTCGAAGGAAGCTGCATATGATTTCTACAATGGATATGGAAGGATTGTGGGATTTGGTATTAGAAGAGATACTGTGGATGTTGATTTCCGACCATACAACCAAACGAGGAACTCAATTGGAGAGCACCGATAGAATAGATTAAGCCCGAACAACTTGTCACAGAAAGATAAGAATCCAGCGGTGGTTCGTCTACCTGGTGGTACTCCGACGATCAAGTCAGTAATCAAATATCTCTTATAGGTAACAAATTGTGCTTAATCTCACAAGAGAGGACTTATTACTCTTAATACCTTACACCTACTTCAGACCCATGGGGTTGCTCTGCTTTTATAGCCAGCATTGACCTGATCTCTGTAGAGACCTAACTTCAATGGACTCAGGCTCAATGCTCATCTTGGACTCTCAGCTAGATAGGGGTAAACTCCCTAAGAGCTTTATCTTTATCCATACTGAGATCCTCCCCTGTTCTATCTCTTGTCCCTTATCCACTTATCTTGGATTCCGATATCTCCGCAGGAAACCTCGGCCTAGCCGAGATCACCTCGGTACCAAGACCAGTCCACGTGGCACCTCGGCTGACACTTTGGCATCACCTTTAGCAATGTGTTGTCATTCAAAAAATATGTCCCCACAACTACCTCCTAAGTTCTATTACCTTGGCATCCTGAGGTGATGGAACCTACATCGTTTGTTCAAATACAATGTCGGCTAAAAATTCATTTCGTCCCCTAAATCGAGATCATTACTCATCAGTTTCAAGTACCCAACACTTAACTGTCCATTTTTATCAGGGATCAAGAACACCAAGTTCTTTAAGTATCTTAACTGAGGTCGTTCCTCTAGACGAGGCTTTTGCTTCATTAAATCAAGAACCCCAAAAGTTTTATCTGCGCATGAGTTGCCATGCATAGTTTACTCAATTGTTTCCTCCATGCGTCCCTTTCTCATTGGTTTGTACTTGACACGTGCTATTAGGTTGCGTCGCTTCTGCTTATGCTGCCTGACAAGCACATCGTCCAAGGTATTTTAATCATGTTTTGCCATGTTTTCATATTTTAACAAAACTCCTTTCTCTTTCCTCGTCCCTTCACTTGTCATTCTCTCGTTCTTCACCCGCACTCAGACTTTTTCTCTCTAAACACAAAACCTCTATTTTTGAACTCTCGAAGCTTTGCAACTGCCTTTTCTGGTGAATCTCTTGTCACTCCACTTCGATCAAAGGCATTGTCTGGCTTCGGCGCACCTTACTCCGGCATTCTTGTTTTTGGTCTTACTCGATAAGTTCACAACTTCTGTTTCACTAATTTCGGTCCTTCGTTTTCTTGATTGGTTTTGAATCTATCATTTGTGTGCATCGTCTGTTGCTATTCTATTTCTATCTTCATGCTCTAGTCTTTTATGAATCATTTCTTGATCCTTTAAATTTCTGTTGTGCTTCGAGTTATATCTCTAAAATGTCACTTTGTGTTTTGCTTGTACAATGCTCTGCACACACTTACTCAATGTTCTATGATTTCCCTCATTCTTGAGTCTTTGTTGTTTTTTCGATTCTAAATCACGTCCCTTTTTTCTTGCTGTTCTTGCTTTGTTTCCAGATTCTTGCCTCTGATTTTTGTTTCTACATAGACCTAGTTTTGGGATTTGACTTAGAACCTTGTTGCTTTAGAAAAACTGAAACAAACTCCTCAGAACTTCATAAATGGTTTGTCTTAGTGCCTTCTAGGGTTTAGCCGAGGTCTTTAAACCCATACCAACCATTATTTTATGAAACTTTTCACCAATCTTACTAAACCGACATCATGGGGATGTTCAGGTGGATGCTAGACACCCAAGAAAAACTAGAGCACTTTAGGCAGGAGTTCTCTATTCTAGCCGATGTCCATTTGAGGTTGGCTACGGATGAGGACTCTATCATGCCCGATGGAGACCTCATGCCCTTCCCTGTTGTTGCCTTTATAGAATGCGGACTTCGGTTTCCCTTAGATATTCTCTTCTGAGAAATCCTCCACTATTACAGACTTAACCCCATACAACTTGCCATAAACTCATATAGGGTTATCAACGGCATAATCAATCTAGCACATCGAGAAAAGACTAGAATCACATTAGCCGACATCCAATTCTGCTATACCATGTGTGGCCTTAAATCTAAAAAAGGCTACATATACTACCTTAAGCCCAGATCTATCGCTTTCAAACTAATAGCTGACCTCCTTAACTCCAACAAAGGTGCTGGAGATGATTACTTCATCGTCTCGGGCAACTAGGAGTTTGCACCTGATGATGATCTTCATCTCTATCCTCTGAGCCGAACAGTTTTTAAAGAAGGTGATGGTAAGACTTAGTCATCCTACTGTAATTTCATTTTGGTTAGAGCTCGCTAACTCATTTGTCTCTACTAACGCTTGCTCTTTCCTTTTTGCAGCTCTTCCTTAGCCTGCCAAGGGATTCCGACAAACATACGTCCCCAGCCGAGATCTAAAGAAACTCTTGGATCTCCCCGTATAGAAACGCAAGGCCCCTCTATTGTTAAATTACATTCCAACATACAAGTCGGCCCTGCTCGATGCTCTGCGCCGAAGTAAGACTCCTCCTTCTGCCATAACTTCACCAGCCACTTTATCTCCTAAGCCAAACCAGGCCTCCTTTTCAGATCCAGTTGAGCTGCCACCAACCTCTACCTCGTAACTTATCTCGATATCCAGTGGCCCGGCGGCGTCGTGCCCGACAAATGTTCGGTGAGTAAGACTCATAGTTGAAAACATCAAGACTCTGAGACGTCGGCTTACGATCCAACAAACCTACCCATCGCACTCCCAGCAATTCACTTCGGGACCAAAGTTACCCTCATTGCAACTGCTGATGACATGGGCTTTAGCAAAGTCGTTGTCAAAGACCTTCTGACTGACTTCCTAGGAGTGGTTACTGTCACCTCCTCTCCATCAAAGTCCCAGCCCAACCCCAAGGCAAAAAGGGTGAAGCGTGCCAAAGCAAAAACTACTGTGACTCAAGTTGACACTAAAGACACCATGCCGATCTCGAGATTGGCAGAAGTTGAGAAAAATGCCCCCAACGCCGAGAAGCGCCCTGCCGAGGTTGAACCATCCGATACAATTCGGTCGAAGAAGCCGAGGTCTATAACTACTGATAACCCAACTTCTTTTAAAGCCGATGAGCCTTGGGCCCCTGTAATCATGATTAGTGATAAGCCAATGAAGGTTGGAGACAGTGCCATTGATAACATCGAGGTCGGCATCACTCTCTTCACAGCCGTGCTCCTTCTAATTGATCTCAATCGTATGGCCGAGATTAATGAATATGAAAATTTCGCTCTGATGATGCAGCATTTTGTCTTACTAAGTTTTCAACACTTAGAAATTTTTGACTTGTCTTTTGAGTTCTTCATACTAATTTGTTTGTTTGTTTTTTTCTAGGCTATCCAGCGTATCCATTCTTTTGCTACGAAAGCCGAGGCATTCAAAGAAGAGTTGGTCCGCAAGACCAAAAAAGCTGCTAATTTCCTCGTCTCCTTTAACAACACTGAGGCAAAAATGAAGATGCTACTAGATCAGGCCAAGGCTGCCAAACAAACCCAGGATCAAGCTGAGGAAAAGGTGAAAGCTGCTGAAGTGGTAGCCGATGTACTTAAGGTGAAGGCCAAAGAATTTGAGGCCAAGATTGCCAAAGTTGAGGTGGAGTTACGAGAGGCCTTGGCGACCAAGGCTGTTGAAATCAAGGCAGCTGACGAAAAGGCCTACGTCGAAGGCCAAGCCGATGTGCGTGATGCTTATAAGGAGCAAGTAAACCAAGCTTGCAACCGAGGTTTTTATCTCAGCTGGATGGCTGCTCTAAACAAGTTGTCCATCCTAATGGATTCCGATCTCCACGATATCAACAAACTCCAAGTGCCCTTCCCACCACCTTCAAAAGGATCGGTCGGCGAGGCCGAGGAAGAGGAATCCAGATTTGACAATGCCGAAGAACATGAGGATACTGCTAAGGAGACCAAGTCCCCAACTTTGAATGATCAAGTCCTGGACTGGACTCATAATGAGGAGGAAGACTTGGTTTCCAAGGGAGCCTCTCCAAAACAAACCACTTCTGAGGTTGAGGTTCAGGTAGCTGAGAAGAGATTGGACCTGTAACGCCCTCAAAATAATACATATTAACTCACATTCTTGACATGCATAGACATAAGAGAATAAAACATATTTCCATTCATCAGAGTATTCATTACAAAAGTATTACATGTTGACAACAAAAGTAAATGCCCTATGGGCTTACAACTTTCTAAGCCAACACTTGGTTACAAAAAGAGAGTACTAACTCATACACATTAAGCCCTTGGCTTGAATTTACATGTAATACACAAAAGATAACAACAAAAATTCTTCAGCCTCTAAGCCTCCCAAGTTATGTCCTTGGAGGTGGTATGTCACCTGAACCTGAAAATGATGTCCCATATAGGGTGAGCCACAGCCCAGTAGAGATAGACTAAACCAGATAGAAGCAATGACTAAAACAATAGCATTTGATATATGGTTAACACTTATAAACCAATTTATATTACAATATAGTTCCATGACAGTCAAGTCCATGTTACGTCCCATTTTCCTTTACTTATCCAATTTTCCATTTATACAAACATGGCTCAGAACTTGGCCAAACAATTTTCATGAGACAACAGCTCAAATAAAAATACCTCCAATATCAATAATTCAAATGAGACTAAAGCTCATATTAAAACACTTCCATTTCAAATGAAATAACAACTCAAATTAAACACTTCCATACTTCAAGTGATACACATATTTGCTGTATCAATGGAGTCCATTCCCTATCTCCTCTCAAAATAGGTTTGAGAGTCCATCCCCTATCTCCTCTCAAATCATGGAGTACATCCCATATCTCCTCCTAAACAATATGCATATACAATGTAATTAAACACTTGTCATATACAAAAATCAATCAATACACATATTTGCTATATTGTTCCAACCGTCACACTCAATGACATATTCCAAATGATTAGTTTTAGTTTTCCCTAATCTACATACAATGTCTACAACAATCAAGATTATCCTCCATCGATAGCCCAAAGCAATTATTTCTAAATAGATAATAAATGCATCAACAGATAAATTATCAACATTTTCAAAAGTGAGTGATTAATCAATCCAACTCCACCATTTATTCTCATAACATCTTAATTTCATTATTTCACAATGAATGTCATTAATCACACTAATGACCCAATAAAACCTAAATATGGCATTTTCCCATTCTTTCTTAACATTAGCCCTAAGGCTCATTTTCATCATTTCAACAATAATAATTCCATTTTTCCATACTCTCATACACACATGGAGTTCAACATTTGAAAACCCCCAATTTATAATCTCAAATCGAACCCTAATTTCCCAAAATTTCCCAATAACACCAACCTATCAAAATGACCAATATTTATGACGCAACTCATAAGATGGAGTAGGGTATCCCTACCTTGAAAATTAGAAGCCCAAAGGAGAAGATGGTGAAAACCCAAAGTGCTCCAAATCCACAACTTCTCAGATTAAAGTGAAGCCCTCGCGACCCTCTATCTTTCTTACAAAGAGATTAGGGTAGAAGATCACTAAAAATAGATGAAACCTTAGAGAGAAGGTGTATAGAGAGAGAGAGGACAGATCTAGGGTTTGAGAGAAAAAAGAGATGAAAAAGTGAAGTGTAAACCCACTGCTGTCAACTGAAATACACCAGGCTCGCTCGAGTAAAAGAGTGGTCGCTCGAGCGACCAGACACAAAGGATACTCGCTCGAGCGTAGAAAGCTTCGCTTGAGCCAACAATTCGAAGCTTTAGGTTTGCAACCTAGAAGCACGCTTGAGCGAAGAAAAGCTCGCTCGAGCGAAGAAACTCAAAACATACAGCTCGCTTGCTCGAGCAAAGGAAAGCTCGCTTGAGCCAAGAAATGTGACTCTCAGTTCCAGAACCAGATGCAGACGCAAGCTCGAGCGCAAGACTTCTCCCTCGAGCCACCAGACACAAAACTCAACTCTTGCTCGAGCGAAAGAATCCTGGCTCGAGCGAAGGAACTAAAACATAGAGCTCGCTCGAGCGACAAAAGTCTCGCTCAAGCGAAGACACCAAAATCTAGGCAGCAACCATTTGTTCCCAAACCCAACCACCCTGTAACAAACCTGCCCAACACATCCTAAAACTCATCTACAAAGAATTGAAGGACAGAAACAAGACATTATAACAACCAACACCACGGAACCCAAGTCCGGAATACTATAATCAATGGAGGGAAAATCGGGATCACTATAGACCAGACCTTGTTGGAAATCGATGTCGAGATGTCGCAGAAAAGCAAGTCACATTGCCAATCGAGGCCAACACAACGCCAATAGCCGAGGTTGAGCAATCTAAGACCAGTGCCCATAATTCCAACACTTAGGAATTTTTACTTTTGAAGAGTTTTGTAATGTTCGGACAAGTAATCTCTTTTGCCAGGCCGAAGTGCCTTTGTTTCTGAACAAGTTTCTCTTGAATGCATTCTTGCTTTCTTCCTTCTTTCCTAAGTGTTAAATGTTTTGCTTACTGCTTTCCTTCCATGCATTGTATGCTTTCATACTTAGAATATTTTTGTATGACTTCAAAGTATACTTTAACTGTATAATAACTTCGGGGTAGAGTACCTCGGATGCAAACCTTGGCTGTTGTTTCGGCCAACAATTTGAATACCTCAACTAACACTTAAAAATATGTCGAAATATTTTTACAAGTGTTGTTTCTCTAGATTTATTCAGTTAAGTATTGCTCCTTCATTTCCACTTATTGTCCTCTATCAAGACTTTGCCCTTCCAACCTTGGCAACCTGGTTGGTCACCTTAGATAATATGTATCTCGGGTACATCTTTCATAATTACCTCGGCTAACTCTAACTTGTAAATTTCTCTGAAATTTCAACAAGTGTTAAGCCCATTTTAACTTGTAAATTATTCTAAAAAATTTCAACAAGTCTCAAGTTCTTAAACTTAAGTGCCAAGCTCTTAAACTTTTAAGTTTATTCATCACTCTCCAGCTCTTTGCCCCCTAATGTGAACCTAAGTTCTACTTAAATTCACAGTATGCATTTATAGCCTTTTGCCAAAGTTAGATTCGAACAAGGACTAGCTGAGGTGTTCAACCTTGGTTTCTCTGTTAATCCGATTAAAGCACACTTAGTTCCATTCAGAGTTTAATTTTGCTAACATGGCAAACCTAGATTAATTCAACTTAGTTCAACTCTATTATATGCAAGTATAATTCAACTCTGCCATATAATAAGTCTAAGTTACTCGTCATGCTTCATTCAGAAACATCGCCAACTTAGTTCAACTCTATTATATACAAGTATAATTCAACTCTACCATATAATAAGTCTAAGTTACTCGTCATGCTTCATTCAGAAACATCACTAACTTAGTTCAACTCTATTATATGCAAGTGTAATTCAACTCTTCCATATAACAAGTCTAAGTCATTCGTCATGCTTCATTCAGAAACATCGCCAACTTAGTTTAACTCTATTATATGCAAGTATAATTCAACTCTTCCATATAACAAGTCTAATTCATTCGTCATGTTTCATTTGGAAACATTGTCAACTTAGTTCAACTCTATTATATGCAAATATAATTCAACTCTGCCATATAGTAAGTCTAAGTTATTCGTCATGTTTCATTCGGAAACATCGTCATAAGACTTATCAATCCTATTGCACAAATATCAAAATCATTAAATTCAAACTAGCATTTTATTATAACTTCGGCTAATAAAATTATGACATAAACTTTTGAAAAACAAAAAACTAATGATAAAAAAACTTTAAGTTTCAAGTGTTCCAGGGTCTTGGTAGCTCTTTGCCCTTAGTGTTTTCAAGCCGATATGCCCCATTGCCGGCAACTGAGATGATTCTATAGGCCCCTCCCAGTTGGGGACAAGTTTTCCCTCTCTGGGATCTTTCTTGTTGCCGATGACTTTTCTTAGGATGAAGTCCTTAACCTTAAACTCTCTTGGGTTGACCTTTTTATTGTAAGCCTTAGCAAGTTATTGCTGGTATGCCCCCAGCCGAATTACTGCTCTCTCTCTTTTCTCCTCCAACAGGTCCAAATTTGGGGCCAGGTATGGCTCATTAGTCCCATTCTCTACTTCTTGTGTTCTGGTTCCAAGGATGCCGACTTCCAGTGGGATAATTACTTCAGTGCCATAAGTCATGGCAAATGGAGACTCCCCAGTTGATCTTCTCGGCGTAGTCTGATATGCCCAGAATACATTGGGCAACTCTTCCACCCATTTTCCCTTTGCTGTTTCCAGCCTCTTTTTGATCTCATCTAAGATAATTTTATTGGATGTTTTTGCTTGACCATTGCTCTAAGGAAAACTCAAAGTAGAGTAATAGTTCTTGATTTTGTACTTTGCACAGAAGCTTTTGATTAACTTACTGTCAAATTGTGTACCATTGTCTGCTATTATTGCTCTTGGGATCCCAAACTTGGTGATGATGTTCTTCCCCGTCTATATCTCGAATCTTCGCAAGGGGTTCAGCTTCTACCCATTTTGTGAAATAATTAGTTGCTACCAGCAGAAACTTTCTTTGCCCAGTTGCTTGAGACAGTTGTCCAACAAGATCCATGTCTCACTAGGCAAATGGCCAGGGGCTGGACACTGGGTTCAAATCTGCTGTTGGTTGATGTATCAAAGGTGCAAACTTTTGACATTTTTCGCACTTTCTGACGTAGACTTCAGCATCCTTCTGCATGTAGGGATACCAGTACCCTTAAGTAATGGCCCTATGAGCAAGTGATCTGCCTCCAGCGTGGCTTCCACATACCCCTTCGTGTATTTCACTCAAGAAGTCTTCAACCTGGAGGGGATGTACACACCTCAAAAAAGGACCAGTAAAAGACCTTCTGTAGAGATGTCCTTTTGCTGTTAGGCTAAACCTTGCCGATTTTAGTCTGGTCTTATGCGCCTCTTTGTGATCATTTGGCAGCTTGCCGTCCCTAAGAAACATCATTATTGCATCTATCTAACTTGAACCCATCTCCACACACATTGCTTCATACTTTGTGATTAGTGGTTCCACACTTGGGCCTGATAAATAATCAACCATTATTGTCCTTGCCTTCCCTAATTTCATTGCACTAGCCAGGTTAGCCAAGGCATCGACGTGACTGTTATTATCCCGGCTAACTTGCTGTAGTCGGCAATCCTGAAACAAGGCTAGTAGTCTAACAACTTCTTTGTCATAGGCTATCATCCTTTAATCTCGGGCAGCATACTTGTCTGTTGTATGTTCACAATAAGTTGGGAGTCACAGAAGACTACCACCTCATCGACTTCCATTGCTGCTAGTAACTTCAACCCTGCGATCGGTGCCTCATATTATGCTTCATTGTTTGAGGCCTTAAACCCTAAACGAATAGACTGCTCTAATATTTGCTCATCTAGCGATACTAACACTACTTCTGCCCTCACTCCTTAACGGTTTGAACTTCCATCAACGAATAGGCAAAAGAAGTCGCCGATGTAGATGTTGCAGGGCTTTGGTTTCTCTGCCTTCTTCTGCTTTGCTGTTATGGGGTTTTTCATTCCCAGCTTGGTTTCTTCTTGTTTCCCTGGACATCCTAAGCCGCGGCTCACCGGAGCCCAACGTGGGACAGCACAAAGTGTGAACTTGGCCACAAAGTCGGCCAGAACCTGGCCTTTAATTGCCGTTCTGGGCCTAAACTCTAAGTCATATTGACTCAACATTACTGCCCATCTAGCTACCCTGCCTGTCAGATCTTCTTGTTGCAGTAGGGACTTCAAGGGATGCTCAGTCAACACCACAATCTTGTGGGCTTGGAAGTAGTTATTCAGTTTTTTTCAAAGCCATTACCAGGGCTAGTGTTAACTTTTCTAGGGCTAAGTACCCGATTTCTGCACTTGCCAAGGTTTTACTCACATAGTATACTGCCCTTTGTTTTCCCTTCTATTCTCTGATTACCACTGCACTTACTGCATGCTCTGAAGTTGCCAAGTATAAGAACAGTTCCTCCACAGGTACTGGATTTGAAAGAACTGGAGCTATTGTCAGGTACTTTTTCAAGTCGGCTAAGGCGACTTCGCATTCTCCCGTCCACAAAAAATCTGTGGCCTTCTTTAACAAGCTAAAAACTGGTTTACACTTATCCGAACTTCTGCTTATAAACTTATTTAGGGCTGCGGCCTTTCCAGTCAACATCTACACTTGTTTAGCTGATGTCGAGCTTTTTAAGTCAATGATGGCCTTGATTTGGTCCGGGCTTGCTTCGATGCCCCTTCTGGTAACCAAGTATCCTAGGAATTTACCAGACCCAACTCCAAATGCGCATTTCAAAGCATTGAGTCGGAGTCGATATGTCCTTAGGAAGTCAAAAAATGCCTTTAAGTGGGCCAGGTGATTCTCAGGTTCTTTGGTCTTCACGACCATGTTGTCAATGTACACTTCTACTGTTTTGCCAATCAGATGTCTGAACATCTTGGTCACCAACCTCTGGTAGGTTGCTCATGCATTTTTCAACTCGAAATGCATCACTCTGTAGCAGTGCAACCCTTTTGAAGTGATAAATGCAGTCTTCTCCTCATCAGGGCGGTACATCGCTATCTGATGGTATCTCCTGTAAGCATCCAAGAAGCTCATCCTTCTATGCCTTAAAGTGGCATCTACTAACTAGTCAATCTTAGGCAGTGGGAAACTGTCTTTGGGACAAGCCTTATTCAGGCTGGTGAAGTCTACGCAGACCTTCTACTTCACATTCTTCTTTTTCATCATTATAGTGTTAGATAGCCAAGTAGGGTAGTTCACCTCGCGAATGGCTTTGGTTTTCAACAGTTTGTCCACTTCCTCCTCAACCGCCTCAACATGCATCAACATCGGCCTCCTTGCTTGCTGGATGACAGGTTTAGTTGACCTGTATACATTGAGCATATGACATGTGACGTCAGAGTCAATGCTAGGCATCTCATAGGGTGTCCAGGCAAACACCTCTATGTTTGCTCGCAAGAATGACTCTAACTCCTTCTCCTCCTCCTCGGCCAAGCCTGAGCTGAGAAGGAAGAAGCACTTTTCATCCCCTTGTTGGACCAGAATTTTCTTCAAGGCTTCCTCACTTTTGTCGGCCAGCTCTTTGCCGACGTCATCCGGGACCTCCTTGTCCTCGTTCTCAATTTCTACTAATTTTTGCCTCTCGCACATTGCAGGTGGATTTCATTGCAGCCATGGAGTAATTCTTTGCTTGCACTTGATCCCTTCTGACCTCCTCAATTCCATGCTCCATTGGGAACCGCAACAGCCGGTGCAGTGTTGAGGGAACAACCCTCATTGCGTGCAACCATGGCCTTTCTAAGATAACATTGTAAGGGGAGGGGCTGTCAATTACTGTGAACTCTGTGCTTGCCTTCCTGGTGCTTGCTTGCAAATCCAAATTTATTGATCCCAGGGGCCAAGTAGGCGTTCCATTGAACCTGACCATAGGGCTGTTGGACAGTTCCAAATCATCTTGGTAAAGGCCGAGCTCCTTGTAACATCTGGCGTACATGATGTCACAAGAGCTGGCTTGGTCGATCAGAATGCACCTTACCTGACATTCTCCAATCTTGAGGGTTACTACCAGAGCATCTTTGTGTGGATGTTGCACCATGTCTAGGTTTTCTTCAGTAAAGGACACCATTGATCCCTAGCAGTCATCTGTCCTAGGCCTCTTTTGCTGGACCTAATACACATGTTGTAAGTGTTTCACCCTTTGAGTCTCCCCATGTACCTCGTTCCCATTGACCCTCGAGTGAATCACATTGATCACTCAAGGTCCGTCTGCTTGTTGTTGTAGTGCTGGTGGAGGTGGTGCTGTAGATGCTTGGGGCAGCCCTGCCTGCTCTTCCCTCGTTTTGGCCTCATCTACTAGGTTCCTTAAGTGACCTTGTCTGACCAGATCTTCCAAATACGCCTTTAGGGCTCTACATTCCTGCGTCAGGTGTCCATCTTCATTGTGGTAAGCACAGTGCTTCCCTAAACTTCTCTCCATAAATTCACCAGGGATCCTCTTTGGCGCTCTGTAATATGGCTGGTTCCTGATCCTTTCTAGAACTTTATAAACCGGGATTCAAAACACAGTGGTGACTGCCTGTGCAGCCCTTAGTCCTGTTTCTTGTTTATTAAATCCAGTATTACCTCGGCCTCGCTTCGGCGAGCCGTTTCTCTTTTCCTACTTCGGTGCCTTTGCTTTTGGTGTATCCTTTTCTGCTCTGGCATATTTCTTGATCCTTGTCATGAGCTCCTCCATACTCTTTGGCAGAGTCTTTGCTAGTGACTTTCGAAGCATGCAATCATCCTCCAGGCCATTCTTAAAAGACACAACCGTTAACTCCTAGTTATATCTTGGTATTCAGTTGAATACCTCATAATACCTTTTGGCATAAGCCCTAAGGCTTTCGTCCTTGCCAATTTTCAGAGCCATCAGGGAGTCTACTCTCAATCGTTACAGTTTGTTTGTAACAAATCTGGCCATGAACATCTCAACCAAGCCTTCCCAACTCTTCACAGTTCCTTTCAGCAACTTATGAAACCAATCTGATGCGATTTCCCCGAAGGATGAGGGGAACACCTTGCAGAGTAACGGTTTGTTCCCGGTATATAATCCTATTGAATTCAAATATAAGCCGACGTGAAAGTTTGGATCGGCCTTATTGTCGTATATTTGGAACCTCGACATATGAAACCTTTTTGGGGCTTCGAACTTATCAAACTCCACTGAGAATGGTGTTCTTGGTTTGACCGGAGATGTGATCTCGGCATTTTGTCATTTCCTCTGGAGGTAGTCCCTTGAATCCTCCTTAGTCTGACTAGAAGCTCGGCTGTCAATGGATTTTAGCCTTTTTGGTGCATTGTTCCCGGCGTCGTTATGAGTCCTCTTGGATTTTTCTTCATTCACCGTGTTAAAACAAAGTTCCTTTCCCTAAAGATATCGATGTTCCTTGACATAAGTTCCTTTAGTTTGAGGTGTCCTCTGAGACTCTCCTCTCATTGATTCTGCTCGCTGAGCATCCCGTGAAGGCCGATGTGAGCATTCTTTTACTTTGTCATCTTTGAGGATTCTTTGGGATTGCTACGCCCCCTTTACAGGCGTCGTTCTAGCCTTTGGAATCGGTGTGTCCTTCAATGGAAATGGTGGTTGTATGACATTATTCTGCATCATGAAGTTGACAACCGATTGTAGGTCTGCCAACTTATTTGTCATTCCTTTCATCTCGCCGTCCCTCCTCAGGTATCTATCTTTCCATACTTGGAGGTCGCTTTCATTATAGTACTCGTCTCGACCTGTTTTCTTCGGTGGGTCTCCTTCTTGGCTGACGTCCTTCTCACCGGGATTCTGATCCCGTGGTCCTTCATTAGGGTTCTCCTCCTCTATGTTAGGATCGGCATGTTTACCGTTCCCACTAGGGATGTCGTCCCAAATATTCTCTTTTTGTCCGTTGTTGGCCATCTGTTCTTCTTATTTTTCCACAGATGGTGCCAAATTGTAGGTGTTAATTTCCGACCACACAACCAAACAGGCAACTCAGCTGGAGAGCATTTGTAGAATAGATTAAGCCCGAAAAACTTGTCACAAAAAGATAAGAATTTGACAGTGGTTCGTCCACCCGGGGGCACTTCGACGATCAAGTCAGTAATCAAATATCTCTTACAGATAGAAAATTGTGCTTAGTCTCACAAGAGAGGACTTATTACTCTTAGTACCTTATACCTACCTCGGACCCACGGGGTTGCCCTACTTTTATAGCCAGCATTGACCTGATCCTTGTAGAGGCCTAACTTCAATGGACTCAGGCTCAATGCTCATCTTGGACTCTCAGCTAGATAGGGATAAACTCCATAAGAGCTCTATCTTTATCCATACTGAGATCCTCCCCTGTTCTAGGACTCTTGTCTCTTATCCACTTATCTTGAATTCTGATATCTCTGCAGGAAACCTCGGCCTAGCTGAGATCACCTCAGTGCGAAGACCAGTCCACGTGGCACCTCGGCTGACACTTCAGCGTCACTTTTGGCCACGTGTTGTCATTCAAAAAATATGTCCCCACAATTACCACACAAAAAGTAAGAAAGATGGTATCATGATTAATAGAAAGTTTGTTCGTCGTAAAGAGGGAGAAAAGGAAAAAGATAAACGGTACATAATAGTAAAACATCCTCAACATGAGACAAGAACGAAATGTAATGCATTCATGTATATATCTTTTAGACGGGACTTGTCAAAATGGGGTCTGATGAAGTTTGATGATTATCACAACCACCTTTTGCATATTCCTCAATGTACGCATATGATGCCATCTTAGAGAAAGTTGTGTGATGCTCAAGGTATAAATGTCGATGTAGCTGATGATACTGGTATATCACTTAAGGCATCTTATTAGTGCCTTAGCAAGGGGGAAGGAATTTGTAGGGTTCATATGAGAGGACCAAAAAACCTACTTGCATGCAAAAAGGCAACGAAACTTACAATATGGTGAAGCAAGAAGTTTGTTAAGATATTTCCAGCAACAAGCCACTGAAAATCCATATTTTTATTTTGCATTTCAGTTGGATGTTGATGAGATGATTACTAACATTTTTTTGGGTTGATCATCAGATGATTACATATTATGGCATTTTCAGTGATATTGTGTCATTTGACACAACATTCCGAACAAACAAAGAGTATCGTCCACTTGCTTTATTTACTGGCTTTAACCACTTCAGAATGATTGTGATTTTTGGTACTGCATTATTATATAATGAAACTACAACATCATTTGAGTGGTTATTTGAAACTTTCTTGCATGCAATGTCAGGGAAAAAGCCTATTAGTTTTCTCACAGAACAAGATCAGGCAATGGCTAAGGCAATTTCTAAAATCATGCCCGAGGTATTTCATGGATTGTGCACTTTTCACCTAATGCAAAATGTTTTGAAGCATTTAGGCTACTTATTCAAGAGTGGTTTAAAATTTGGTTGCGATTTCAAAACTTGCTTTTTTGGGTATGAGGATGAGCATGAGTTGGTTGAAGCTTGGGATTCTTTGATTCATAAATACTTGAAAGAGAAATTATGGATAAAGAAGACTTGGGAACTTAGAGAGAAGTGGGCACATGTGTGTATGAAGTTGGTATATACTGTAGGAATACGAAGCACTCAACTTAGTGAAAGCTTGAATGTAGAATTGAAGAGGCATTTAAAAGTTGACCATAACATTGTTCAATTTTTTTCACACTTCAATCAAGTTGTTATGGATAAGCGGTATGAAGAAGTAAAAGCCATATACGATTCAAGACAACAATTGCTGAGAATAAAGTTGAAAATGTCTCCTATGTTAATTCAAGTTGCTAAGTTGTATACCCCTCCTATCTTTGGCTTATTTCATAATGAGTTAGACACATCCCTTTGTTGTCAAGTGAAGTGATGCCATGAGTTAGGAAGAGAAGTAACGTATGTGATTGGCTTATATGGAGAGGATAGAGAGTATATTGTGAAAAGCAATGTGGAAGTTAATGAGTCAGGAGACAATATTTGTCAAGAAATTCATTGCACTAGTCAAAAATTTGAGAGTTTTGGAATTTTATGTGGTCATGCAATTAAGGCGCTTGATAGAATGAATATTATGAAAATTCCTGAAAGGTATATATTAGGTCGATGGAGACTAGATGCAAAGGATTGTGCAATTGAGGAAACAGCTACAGTGGTGGAGAATGACCCTAAGTTGGTGATAGCAATACGCTACAGAGATCTTTGTCCTAGAATGGTAAAACTAGCAGCTTGATCATCTGAATGCAAACCTGCCTATCAATTAGTTGATGAAACTCTTAGGGATTTGTGTGCAAAGGTAGACAATATGATGACTTCATTAGACGGCTCAGGCGCTTCTGGTAGTGGAGGCAATATTGAAGTGGGTACCAAAGAATTTGTAGTTGATCCAAACTTTGCACGAGCTAAGGGCTTAAAAAAGAAAGAGGGCGGACACAAGAATGGGAGTAGATTAAAATCTTGGCATGAGAAGACTACTAAGAGAACAAAAGTTGTTTCGCAACCTACGCGCCTTACTCAGGTATTGAATTTACCCAAGTACTTGATTTCAAATTGGCTAGATTTATTTTTAAATTTTGCAATGTACTGATAAATGTTTTACAATCTCTTTAGAGTATTGGATAGTCAAGCTACACTAGAAATATTCAGAATTCTTCTTCAAACCACACACCGATGAGATCTTATTCTTTTTATTGAAATCATATTACTTAAGTACATAATGATCATAAAACTACTAAAATATTTTATGGACTAGGATGTTGAAATACCCTATTGGCCACAACTAATGAATTTCAAATATAATCTGCTCATGCACGATGTTAAGTTTGCATGCCAGCCAACTTATCCACTATCAACGCCTTTGTCTTCCCAAGCATCGTACAATCCACAAAGTTCTTAGGTGTGTAATATACTTGTATGCAATCTAGATTTTTGTTTTTACATATATGTGTATATTTATTTCCAATGCATTTCCTTATATCTTTTTGTTTTTTTTTTTGGTTACAGGGATTAGGTTTTGATCTGGCATAGCACAGTCCCATGGTGGCTGAGTCAGTCTTTCATAATGATAGTTTGTTTGATTTTTTCAATCATTCGGAACCACCCCCACAAAGTTGAAATGTAAACATTTATCTAGCGGGCCACCCTTTTGCTTTATTTTTAAGAATTAAATTGAAATAGATTCAAGGTTTATTTAAGGAGAAGCTACCACTGTTATTGTGTTTTATTTTATTTTATTTGTGTTTGATACATAATAGAGCATCAAATTGTGCATATTGGATATGGATTCAAGGTTTATTTAAAGAGAAACCACTGTTATTGTGTTTTATTTTATTTGTGTTTGATACATAACAGAGCATCAAATTGTGTAGATTGGAACTTTTTTTTTTTGAAGGTGGAAAGGATTTTTTATTTTATTTTATAAGCTTTATGGTGGCTACAACTAATTGTAATTTTTTTTTTATGCTAGAACAGATTGTAATAATAGCAGATTGTAAATTTTTTTTTTATGTTGGAATACAGATTGTAATACTAGCATATCGTAAATATTTTTTTTATGCTGGAATACAGATTGTAATAATAGCATATTGTAAATTTTTTTTATGCTAGAATACAGATTGTAATTAATATAATATATGTCCGAAATATTAATGAGTTGGCTAAGTAGCACAATGGTTGAAGTTTCTTTTTCTCTCCAGTTTGCCTCGGTTCAAGCCCTCTTAGCATAGTGCTCAATTTTTTTTTTTTAATTTGTATTTATATGATGAAACGACGCTGTTTCAACTCATAGTAGTTACTATTGTCAGTTGCTCACAGCAGTACCCCCGGATCCTCAAAATACAGATGGAGTAGATGAAGAAGGTACGAAGATATTTGAAGCATTCTATGGGGTATCTTTTCGACCTACTACTACTGGGCTTCAAACTTGTGAGTATCCGTTTTATGAAATTTTTCCGTCTTCAACAACTATGGTGTATGGGGTTACTAACCATCCTAAAGCTCTATCTTATGCACAATTGGCCATAAATCAATACAATAACAACAAGAAAGAGGTAAAATTTTCAATTTTTTTTTTTGTTTGATTTTCTTCACATTGAAAGTAAATATTAATCTTCTAGTTGTTTGATTGATAATTTCATGAATCATTGTCACTATTTGTGCTTTATGGGGTCGATTTAGACCCTTTAATCTACTTTTTTCTTTTCTTTTAATTTTTTCTTCCTTATATATATATATATATATAATTTCATCTGATTTTTTTGATAATTGAAGAATCGTTTTGTTTTGTCTAACCATTTTTTGTTTGAAAATTACTACAATATTATTTTTAATTTAGTTCAGTTTAGTCTTGTTTTTCTTCTTCTTCAATTCATTTAGGTTTTACTATAGTTTATTTATTTATTTTTATTTTTTTAAGTGTCTTGTGTTGGAATCGGAATAATAGATTACACAGCGGAAGGACTAACTAACAGATTAATGCTTTTTAGTATAGTGTAGTTTTGTCTAACAATTTATAGTTTGAAAATTATGATTTTTATTATAGTTTAGTTTAGTCTTGCTCTTCTTCTGATTCTCATTCTTTAATTCATTTAGATTTTACTGCATTTTTCTTGATTTGTGTTGTTTAAAATTAGCCTACTCCCCAATTTTTAAGGGTAGTTGGGGCCATCAAGATTCCTTAGAGTTATATGGTTCACAAGGTTTTAAAAAGTGGCCGTAATCGTTAAGTAACATTGGTTGTGGTAATTACTTCTATCTGTTACGACCGTTATAACGGTGTGACGTAAATTTATATATGTAACAATTTGTTTAGGTGTTACGTAATGGTCATGTATGATAATTATGCATTGAACAACGTTACACCTTTTTATAATATTTTGAATAGCTTCCTTTTCCAAAAAAAAAAAAAAACAAAAAGTTACAAAAAAAGGAATAAATACAAGTGATCCAAGCTCAAAGAAAAGATTTTATATGAATTTTTTTCTTTATAATTTTTTTTTTTAAATTTATGGCACAATTTTTATTTTATAATCATTTCATTTAATAATTATGAATATTTTTTATTTAGTTAGTTTAGTTATTAATAAAAAAATAATATGTGAACATTTAAAATCAATTATGATGATACAATTAATATACAATGGGTACCTGGCAGAACGGGTCGGACTGATCCACGCTTCTCGTGCCAATATCCGAGTGATCAAACCCACCAATGAACCTGCAAACAAGTTCAACGGGGCAGGAGTCCCCGGTGAACTCTCAAGCAGTAAGTTAGAAGAGAAGTAGAGTGTAGAGAGAGTGGAGATAGAAAGCAACCTTCTTCTTGTCTTCAACGTCGCTTATATCCTTTAGTAATCATTTCGCCGTCCTTGACACGCCACCTTGGCGAAAGTCTATGTTGTAGTTTATCTTGTTCAAGGTGAGGGTCTTTGTTAAACGGAGAGGTGTTGTTGTAATAAATCTTTGTGATGAAATTGCATTAATGGCGATGTGCAGTGGAAATAACTTTGCAGATCTTTGTCTGCTGATGTGGCTTGTCCTTTACCTGCCACATGTCTGAATATCATTGGTTCTTCATGCCATGTTGGCTTCCAGCAGTTCAGGATCTCATCAGTTGGGTTATGTGTTGGGCTCTAAGTGATGGGCTTGGGTTGTTCATAGTAGGCTATGACCTTTGTGGGCCTAACCACGTCAGTAGTCCTCCATTCCCAAGTGTAGCTTTAGCCCAACGAAGGGAATACTAATGGAGAAGATGAGGAGGACCGATTGCGAAGGGTGGCCGAGTGGAAGGACCGACCATGAGGAGGACCGACCGTGAAGGGTGAGGTAGGGGGGCGCGGGGCTCAAGTGACGGCGTGTCACGTGATGACTTGAAGTGGAAAAGACAGGGTAAGGGGAGGTGGCAGTGAATTGTGATTGTACACGTGGCAGCATCTCGTGGGGAGGGAGATTAGGCGTTGGGCCAAAAATGAAACGATAGGTCATGATGGGTGTTGAAAAGACAGTTTTGGCGAATGTTTTGAAAAGTTTTCAAACTGGCGAAAATTAATTGTAACGCTTGGAATACGGGCAAGCCTTGGGCTTTTGGTATTATTCGATTTACCTACTTCTTTGCAAAAAATCAAAACATTCCAAGTGTTAACTCCTTTGTTGCTGACGATACACTTCTGCAACATTTCTTGAATTTTCTTACATTCGCTTCCAAAGCTATTCGTAGGCACACCATAGAGATGGCTCAAGAAGAAGCTAGAACCGCTAGGGTTGATCCGTTTGGGGATGACGACCTTGATGGAAGTGGCGGAAGCGATGTCGGAGAGACAAGTGGAGAGGGTAGGGGAGCCGGTGGTACAATCCCATTCTTCCACCATGATAGCGGCTCTAAAGCCAATCAGCCAGGCGGAACCAGATCATTGGCATACGAAGGCTGACAAATCAACGTTTACTGCGGCGGACTTGGTGGTTATGCACGAAAAGTACCAGGTTCTCACTGAAATAGAGTTGCTGTTGCCGTCGTCAACGGAGAGGCCATCCGATGCTCGGCCAGGGGAGTTTACCCTGTACGAGAAAGCATTGAAAGGAGGACTGAGGTTGCCGCTTTTGCAAGTGGTGATTGATGTCCTAAACCGGTTGGAGGTAGCGCGGGGGTAACTAATGCCCAACGCGTGGAAGATTGTGTTAGCCTGTGCAAGCGCGTGGCCGACCGCGACTGAAGGGGCGGCTATGACGATGGACGAATTTTTTGCGTGTTATAAGGCCTCTAGACAGCAAGAGACTTGGGTGACATTGCGGTGATGGCGGAGAAATCTGGTGTGGCCAACATCATCCATTAAGGGTTGGAGGCCGCGGTGGTTTTACATGTCTGCGAATGGAGGGGTTGGGGTGCGTACGGTGTGGAGAGTGCCCACCAAATCTGTGGAACCAAAACTGGGGGCGACAACAGAGGAGAGGATAAAAAAGGTGAAGGCATGGAGGGAGAAAGAGGGAATCAGGTGGAACGAACTCGTTCAACCTTCAGTGGCGTTGGAGATGCAGGGACGAAATGAACTAGAGTGAGGAGGAAGCGAAGAGGTGAGGATATGGCCATCCTCGCCAAAGCCAGTAAGTTCAAAGAGTCCCAGGCAGACCGTTCGCCAAAACCGATCGCGAGGGAAAGGATCCGACCTCACCCCAAACCCCTGGAGGAAAAAGACTTAGGTGGATTTGAGCCACGACCGCCCCCAGTTGATCCTTTGAAGGAGAGGGCCTACAAGGAGATGGAGGTGCAGGGTGTGGTAAAGAAAAAGAGGAGAGTGAGGAGGAGTGAAGAAGGGCCTGCCTTAAAGAGGAGGAGGGAGATAACGGTAGAGGAGACCCCCATGGCTAAGGAGGCAGGGGAGGAGGGGGTGGGGGAAATCCCAGGAAGAGTGGTTGTCCCAGAAGTGGTGGAGGTCGCCTCAGAGGTCATGGAAGTCGTCCCAGTAGTGGCGGAGATCGCCCAAGGAATTCAAGTAGAAGGTGAGGCAACTGGCCTGAGCGAAGGAAAGCTTGACCCAGTCCTGCACCCAAGGAGGTGGTCGAGGCTAACATTGCGATCTACCATGCCGTAGCGTGTTTGGGCGTGAGGAGAAGAAGGCCTAGCCAGCGCAGCTGTAGATCGCGTTGTTGGGATCATGGGCCAGGTAATGTCGCTCGTTAGCGAGTTCAATGAAATTTGGTATTAAGGGGTTATGCTCTAAATGGAGGTAACCACCTTAGCTGGGGCTCCGTTGAGAAAGGCGGCGGCTACAAAGGTCAAGTCAGATGAGGCCAAGGCTCAACTTACAAACTTCAAAAGGGAGAGTGCAGGGTGGAAGAAGGCTGTGCGAAGCGTGTGCTCCAGGGGTTGGCAGGAAGCTGAAAAAGCTAAAAAGATGCAAGTGTTGGCCATTGTTCACCGCAATGTTGCCGACCGATCCCAAGTTGAGTTGATCGCGGTCAAGTTGGAGCTAGAAGACAAACGCCGCCAGGTTGTGTCACTCGAGTTCCAGCTAGCTGGCGAGCAGAAGAAGCTAGGGGATGCTCAAAGGGCCTGCGCGGTCGCTATTAAGCGGCATGAAGAGGCTATGACCAGCAATGAAGAACTGCGTGCCCAGCAAATCAAAGAAAAGGATGAAGCAGATGTGAAGATTGCTGGGCTGCAGAAGGAGCTGGAAGACGAGCATGCTAAGGCAATGGAGAAGAAGGCGAGCCTGCAGAAGGAGTTGGAGGAAGAGAGGGCCAAGACGGCCTCTGAAAAGGCGAGCCTGCAGAAGGAGTTGGAGGAAAAGTGGACCAAGCGACCTCACGAAGGGCATCATACTGATCGTATGTCATGACAATAGAATAATTCAAGGGGTCTGCTGAATTTCAGATGGCGATCGATGCCGCGGTTGCCAGCAGCGTGGAGAGGGAGGTGTTTGGGGGGACGGGCCCATCTGGAATGACCGTCGGGGGCAAGACCGAGGCAAAAGTGATTGAGAGCTTCCAGCGGTCAGACTTCTATAAGCACGAAATGGCTGAGTTCTGGGACAGTGGCTGGAAGATGTTCAAGCGTAAAGCTGAAGAGCTGTTCCCAGACATAGACCTCAGTAGTGTAAAAATTGACAAAGACGATGTGGCCCAAACCCTCCCGGGATGAAGGTATTGAAGAAGAAGACCTCGTTTCCAGTGAGGAGGAGTAACTGAAGTGAACAAAGTTTGTACTTAAAGTTGTTTTTGTGTGTTTGTTGTTGTTGTTTTTTTTTTTTAAAATGCTGTAATGAACTTATGTACAAGTTTGTGAATAAATAAAATTTAAGTTGTGTTTTTATTCGATTATTCTTGCTTGTGCATCTGAAACGAATGAGAATGGTGGCTTGCGTGTGAAGCTTGTTTACAAATCGTTGTGAGAATCTCAATGTAAATTGGAGTCGAACTTGTATTAAAAACTCAATGCAGAGTGAAGGTTAAGATGTAATAAAATTACAAGTGTGTGTCTGCCACATTGTTGAAGTGAATGAGTGTGGTTTATTAAAGTTAGGCTTGACTTGTAAAGAAAAAGGCTGAATTGCAACTATTGATAAATAAGGAAATAGTTTGACTTGTAAAGGAAACATGTAAGAATGTCAAAGATGTGAAGTTTCAAATTATGCCTAAAAATGGAGTTGTAAATCGTGTTGCAAGAGTGTTGGTAAATAAAAAATTAGTTTAGAATTTGACTAAGCAAAGAGTGGTGTAAAAACATGGACTTGGAATTTTGACTAAGTGTGTCTACGAATGCCACAAGCATGAGGTTGGCTTGAACGGCCTTGACAGAGCTCTGTATGCGTGCCTAGTTGGGGGTAAGCTATGATTCACTGACTTTGCAAATAATTGGTGGCTTGAAATAACTTCGATCTTGTCTTGACCAAAGGCGTTCCTTTCAGTCTGCTAAGGCTTGTCATGTTGAGTTGGCGAGGCTTTTGGTGCTCGGTCTGGTGAGGATTTGGTGCTTTCGATCTGGTGAGGCTTTTAATGACTTTCGGCATTTGAGTTCTTCATCTTCGATCTAAATGAGGCTTTTTGTCGCTCGGTCTAGAGGAGGTGTTTGGTGCTCAGTTTGGCTGAGGCTTTTAACGACTCGGTCTGGCTGAGTTCTTCATGCTCAGTCTGGCTGAGGCTTTTTGTGAGTGCTGCAATCAAAATGTTATGGAGACGCCATATAGATAACTGAGATGTAAAATTGTTGTCATGGAAAGTGTAGCCCAGTTGATCAAAAAGTTACATTATGTGAGGGGAGAACAAGAATGTTCAAGTGTGTAAATTTGCCGAAAGGAAAATACAATAACTAAGCAATACAAAAGTAGGAATTTATTGAAAGTAACGCTTCAGGTGTTCGGCGTTCCACGGGTGGGGGAGATCTTGACCTTCCATGTCCTGAAGTCGGTAAGTGCCTGGTCGTGGTAGGGCTTTCACAACGTAAGGTCCCTCCCACTTAGCTGCCAGTTTGCCCTCAGTCGGATTTTTGGTGGGAAGGGTTACTTCGCGCAAGACAAGGTCCCTCACAGTGAACTCCCTTGGACAAACTTTGCGGTTATAGTGCGTTCTCATTTTCTGTTGGTATGAGGCGGTCGGCAGGTGGTTTCTCTGAGCTCTTGATTAGGTCAAGGTCATCGGCCAGAGCTCTTGGTTATACGGATTCGGATGTAAAACCCTTGGGGTAGCAGACCGACTTCCACTGGGGTGACCGCCTTAGCCGTAGGTTAAGCGAAGAGGTCTCCCGATTGGGAGTCCGATCGAATCTGATAAGCCCAGAGTACATTCGGTAATTCCTCAGCCCAAAGTCCCTTAGCAGTTTCTAGCTTAGTTTTGATGATCTTCAGAAGAGAATGGTTGGTAACCTTGACTTGGATATTGGCTGGGGGATGACCTGGGGAGGAGAAACATGGTTGGATCTGGAGGTCTGCACAGAACTTCCTGTACTTGGCATTGTCGAATTGTTTGCCGTTATCAGAGACGATGGCTTGAGGGATGCCAAACCTGCATATGATCAACTGCCAGATGAATTTGGTTGTTTCGCTCGGTGATGGTGGCAAGGGGTTCTGCCTCTATCCACTTGGTGAAGTAATCAATGGTGACTATCGCGAACTTGGTCTGGCCTCGGCTGGTGGGAAGTGGACCAGCTAAGTCAATTCCCCATTTGGCGAACAGATAAGGACTGCAAAGTGTGATCAACTCTATAGGAGGAGCATGGGGGATGTTGGCAAAACGCTGACACTTATCACATTTGAGCACGAAGTCAGTTGCATCTTGATTGAGAGTGGGCTAGAAATAACCAGTGCGAAGTATTTTGTGGGCTAGAGACCTGCTGACTGAATGATTACCGCAAATACCCTCATGGATTTCCCGCATCACATAGGTTGCTTGAGCTGGATTGAGGCATCTGAGGTATGGGCGTGAAAAGCCCCTCAGAGGTGTATTGTCAGCAACAAAGGAGTTAACACTTGGAATGTTTTGATTTTTTGCAAAGAAGTAGGTAAATCGAATAATACCAAAAGCCCAAGACTTGCCCGTATTCCAAGGGTCACAATTACTTTTCGCTAGTTTGAAAACTTTTCAAAACATCTGCCAAAACTATCTTTTCAACACCCATCAAGAAATATCGTTTCATTTTTGGCCCAATACCTAATCTCCCTCCCCACGAGATGCTGCCACGTGTATGATCACGATTCACTGTACCTCCCTTTACCCTATCTTTTCCACTTCAAGTCATCACGTGACACGCCGCCTCTTGAGCCCTGTGCCCCCCCACCTCAACCTTCACAGTTGGTCCTCCTCATGGTCGGCCCTCTCCCATCTCAACCTTCACGGTCGATCCTCCTCATGGTTGGCCCTTCCACTCGGCCACCCTTCGTGGTCGGTCCTCATCATGGTCGGCCCTCCCATTTGGCCACCCTTCGCGGTCGGTCCTCCTCATAGTCGGCCCTCCCACTCGGCCACTCTTCGCGATCGGTCCTCCTCATGGTCGGTCTTCCTCATGGTCGGTCTTTCCACTCGGTCACCCTTCGCGGTCGGTCCTCCTCATCTTCTCAATTAGTATTCTCTTCATTGGGCTAAAGCTGCACTTGGGAATGGAGGACTACTGACGTGGTTAGGCCCACAAAGGTCATAGCCTACTATGAATAACCCAAGCCCATCACTTAGAGCCCAACACATAACCCAACTGATGAGATCCTGAACAGCTGGAAGCCAACATGGCACAAAGAACCAATGATATTCAAACATGTGGTAGGTAAAGGACAAGCCACATCAGTAGACAAAGATCTGCAAAGTTATTGCCACTGCACATCGCTATTAATGCAGCCAATCACATCATTTATTACGACAACACCTCTCCGCCGGAACAGCACCCCTTCACCCTGAACAAGGTAAGCTACAGCATAGACTTTTGGCCAAGGTGGCAGGTCGGAAGGGACGGCGAAATGATTACCAAAAGATATAAGCAGACGTTGAAGACAAGAGGAAGGTTAAGCTTTCTATCTCCAATCTCTCTCTACACTTCACTTCTTTTTCTAACTTACTCGTCGGAGGGTTCACTAGGGGACTCCCCATTCCCCGTTGAACTTATCTGCAGGTTCATTGGTGGGATTGATCACTCGGATATTAGCGAGAATCGGCAAAATGGGAAGTCAGGAAGCAGTGAACCCTAGATGAGATGAAAGTTAGAAAGAGAAGAAAGTGAAGAGAGAGAGAGAGGAGATAACCTTCCTCTTGTCTTCAACGTTATATCCTTTGGTAATCATTTGTAATCATTTGATCCTTCCCACCTTGGCAAAGAAGTCTATCTTGCTTACCTTGTGAGTGAGGGGTGTTGTTGCGGAGAGTTGTTGTTGTAATAAATCTTTGTGATGGAAGTGCATTAATGGCGATATCTTGATGTAATAACTGCAGATCTTTATCTGTGTAACTTGTCTACATATGTATCATTGGTTCTTTGTGCCATGTTGGTATTAGGATCTCATCGGTTGGGTTATGTGTTGGGCTCTAAGTGATGGGCTTGGGTTGTTCATAGTGGGCTATGACCTTTGGGCTAACCACGTCAAGAGTCCCCCATTCCAGTGAACCCTGAAGAGGAATACTAATGGAGAAGATGAGGAGGACCAGCAGTGAAGGGTGGTAGAGTGGAAGGACCAACCATGAGGAGGACCCATGAAGGAGGTGGCCAGGAGGGCCGACCATGAGAGGAGGACCGGCCGTGAAGGGTGGCGAGTGGGAGGCCGACCATGAGGAGGACCGACCATGAAGGGTGGCCTAGTGGAAGGGCCGACCATGAGGAGGGAGATTAGGCGTTAGGCCAAAAATGAAACGATAGGTCATGATGGGTGTTGAAAAGACAATTTTGGCAGATGTTTTGAAAAGTTTTCAAACCAGCGAAAAGTAATTGTGACCCTTGGAATACGGGCAAGCCTTGGGCTTTTGGTATTATTCGATTTACCTACTTCTTTGCAAAAAATCAAAACACGTCTGACCTTGTAGTTGGAGAGGAGAGCTGAAATGACTCGAGGGTCGTCATAGGGATAACGAATGCCTGTGCAGTCGGCGTCCGTGAAGGTGATAGGCTCGGTCCACTGTCTGGGCTGTTTGGAAGGTCGGTCCAATGTGGCAACCTCTTTGTCTGAGCCTTGCCTTATTTTCACGAGTTACCTTTCATTTGGCCAAAGCGGGATGGTCCTCCACAAGCAAGCCCGCCGGAAATAACTCTGATTTCTCTAACAGGTGGGACGGGATTACCTTGTGCCCGAGGTTGCTGTGGAGGACGATCATGGCCTTGATTTGGTTAAATTTGCTATGGGGAGGAGTCTTGTAGTGTTTACAGTGGGCTTTGTCCTTTGTTTCTGCTGGGGGCGGGTGTCCGTGAGCCGGCTAAGACATCCCTAACGTATTAAGGTCTCGACCTGATCCTTGAGGTTAACACACTCATCGGTATTATGGCCGTTGTCCTGGTGAAAATGACAGTATTTGGATTGGTCCTTCCGATTGGAAGGGGTTCTTGATGGTTGGGGCCATTTGAGGGGGTAGTCCTGCTGGATCTGATTGAGGACTTGTTCCATAGGGGAGTTAAGGGGTGTGTGTAACATGCCCGGGGGATATCCGCGCGCGTTAAACAGTTCGAACTCCTGAGATCACTTAGATCTCAAGTTTCACGTGTGCAATGTGAAACGTAGATGAGAGTCCAGATTTGGTAACTTTTATTGAAAATCCATTTTATTGTAATTTTGTCAAAAATGGACTGTGTCATCAGATTTCAGAGTCGCCACCTAATATTTTGGGAAATTAGGAAACCCATGACTCAGTGCCAAGGCCACTGTTCGTCGTAACCAAGGATGCTTGGCTTGGAACCTTAGGTATGAGAGGGGAAGGTCAATAATGAGCACCCCCGCTCACCCGATCAAAAGATCGGCCTCTACTAAACCATGATATGAATTTTATTTTCTTTATATGTTCATGCTTTGATTATTTTAGTAAATCCTAAAATTTACTATGTGAAGCATACAAGTATAGACTAGTTTGCTCAAATTAGAACAATTCAATTTCATGTTTGTTTTTTGAAAAGGATTTGAATTTGCCACTTGACAAAGTGGGCTTAAAGTTTGTGAATTTGCCACTACAAAGTGGGCTTAAAACATACATTTATTGAATTATTCCAATTCAAGGAACAAGCCTTCATCCACAGGCATTCATACAGTTATATCAATTAAGCAATTAGCCACATGGTAGGATGCTAAACATAATAAGAAAAATACACACAAATGGGATGCTAAAACATAAAAACTCACAGATTGACCGACGTCCCTCGAACAACTACAAAACAAAATTAGTAAAATATGCATGATCTTATATACAGAATCCTAATGCAATTCACTCATGAGATGCATTAAAGATTCGGCTTCTAAAATATGGCATGTGAATCATCTCAAAACATACGATAGCGCACAAAATCACAGAAGAATTGATTAAATCTACACATGTAAATTTAGCCGAATCTTAATACATGAGACATAAATGTAAAACATGGATATGCATGGCATGTTAGATATATACATATGTACAGGTAGGGAAAACGAGTAAAGAATGGGAGAGAAAGAAGTGGGGTAGGGGGTTATTACAATACCTTAAATATTACAGATCCAAGAAAGATGAATAAAATAAAATTCTCACAAACACTCAAAATAAAAATAAAATAAAAACTTCATATACTTTGGGGACTATGACCATGAACTCTGTCGCCTTTACTGTTGCATGAGTATAGACCATTCTTTGGAACTGAAAGTTGCATCCAAGACCACAAGCTCGGTTCTGCCATAGGCATTGACGTCGAGACCAGTTGTGAGAAGATCAGCAATGTCTTTTCTCAAAAACTTCTCCATTGCGTTTCTCTTCCTCTTTATCATATCAATTCGAGTCTTCGTGAGCTTGATTGCAGACTTGCATTTTGAGTAGAATTTGCTCTTCAATAACTCATCAAACATGTTGATCTTTTGCACTCAATCTCTCTAAAAATCTTCTTGGTCACCTTTTCTCTCTCTCCTCCTCCTCTCACTCTCTCTAAAATAATTCACTCATCCCCCATGAACCACACCTCCCTCACCACCTTTTCTCTCTCTAGACACCTTTTTGTTTTACACCCATGAACCACCCTCCCAATTCAATTCAACACAGAGAGAGGTCTTGGTTTTGAGCTGCCCCTCGTCTGTGTGTCTCCTCCCTATTTCTTTGCTGTGTGTGTATCAGTGTTGTGTATCATGGCAGTATTCATGGTGCCGTGTGTGGTGTTGTGTAAATGGGTGTGTGATGCATGGTCTATGAGGTGTCGAAAGGGAGAGAGGAGAGTTGGGTTTGGTGTTCTCTTCTCACTGCTGCCCCGTGAATGAGTGTGTGAGAGGTGTGTTGTGTAGTGGTGTTGTATATGATGGTGTGCTGGGTCTGTGTGTGTTGTGTGTGTGTGAGAGTGTTGAGTGTAGTGTGTGTGTAGTGTGCCGCTGGGTGTGTGTGAGTGTGTGCTGGGTTTGTGGGTGTGTGGTCTGCCGAGAGGGAGAGAAAAGTGGGTTGTGTGGCTGTGTGATTTTTTCCCTTCCTAAACCCGTGTCTCTCCTCCTCTCCCTCTCCTCTGCCGTGAGTCAGTGTGTGTTATAAAGAGAGAAGAGAAAGCCCATGCATGTGTGCATCGTGTGCATGGTTGTGTGTTGGTGTGAATGTGAGTGGAGAGTCAGTAGGCTCAATGTGTCATGTGTGTATCCTCTCTCTCTCCCAGCTGCTGTGAGTGTGTATCTCTTCCATGGTGTGTTGGGTGGATCGGCAAAGAGAGGAATGTTAGAGAGAGAAGAGAGAGATCCCTTGGGTTTGCAGGTGTGTTACCCCTCTCCCCTGTGCTGCTGCCGTAAGTCCGTGTCTTTGGCTCAGTGTGTCATCTGTGTGTAGTGTAGCAGAGAGAGAGAGAGCTGAAGTTGGGTTGGTTTTGAGCCAACCAAAGAGAGGTGAGAGAGAGCCGTATGTCTCTGAGTGTGAGAGATAATGGAGATGCCTGTGTGCCTCGTGTATGTTGAGTGTGTGCCTCGTGTATGCATGTGTGTTAGCTTTTGTTTTATTAATCCCCACCCAGAGAGATATAATTCAAATGTGCGTTGTCCCTTATCAAAAATCATATCATCCATTTTAAAACTCCTCCACTACCTCCCTCTTTTTCCAAAAGAATATTTTGCACCACCGCCCCATGATATTTCTTTTTTGTTATTTTTTATTTTTTTTATCATCATTTTTTTTGTTTATAAAATATTTATCAATTTATATAAAACACACCTAAACATATATACACACACATAAAATTATACAAAAATTTATAAAATATTTATAAAATAATTTGACCAAAATAGTTGAGGTTTGGTATTAAAGCTTCACTTTGATTTTTCTGTTGAGAGTGGTCAAAATAAAGTGCCCAAGTCTTCGGGCCGGTCAAAATGAGGTGTCTACAGTTGCCCCTCTTTGACAGAGCTCGAAGTCATCTCATGACGTGAGTGAATGTCAAAGCCCGAAGACGACCCTTTTGACGAGGCCGTAAGACTTGGGCAATCAAACAAGATGCAATGCATGTGGTTGAACCCGAAGGTTGCCTACGTATCCTTTTGCAAGGAATCAAACCAGTGTAGTTCAGGGGCAGATTGCAAGTGACATACTCAAAATGCAGTTTGAAAGTTGGACTTACACGCTTCGCGAAGCCGATTATTTTTGAAAACCTTATGATCATGCAAGAGAGGGAAGACCTCAACCAAGAGAAATCAACATCCTAACACGTGTCACGCGAAAGGAGGAAAGATGGTGTAAACAACAGGCACACTTGATGTTTTTAACCGAGTGAATCAACAACCTAACACGTCTTACGCAAGAGGAGGAAGGATGGTGTAAACATTAGGCGCACCTGATGGTGTAAACATCAGGGTTTTGATAATTGGACTTATACGCTACGCGAAGCCGGTTTGGGTGGTTCATGATTTGTGTAATGCAATGCAATGTCATGGAGTGATGATAAAGCTATGAAGATGGCAACATGGATGGCAAGCTTTGTGTAAAACACACGAAGCAAGCCACATTTCTACCTGGCTATGTTTGCAACTTTCCCTATTTTCCAACAGGGTGACAGACTAGGTTGGTTCAGTTTCCAGAGTTGAGGCGCATACAAGCTATCTCAACCTATGGGGTTGCCATACAGATTTCAAGCCAGGGATACACCCCTGGGTATTTAAACTAGACTTTAGTCTCGAAAATCCCGAACCTTTTGCATTCTAGGCATCGCCATTCGAACTCTAGTTTCCACCGTCTCAATTGATCTCCTAGGAACTCATTACAAACATAGTTAGGTGACTATACCAGACCGATTGAAGTCGTTCGGGCACGACAAACACCAAAGGAATTACACCTCTAAAGGATTTAAGGTCTCCTAGACCATGAAAGTTGTTTGGGCATGACAAACACCAAAGGACTTGCACCTTCAGAGGATTTAAGGTCTCCTAGACCCGAAAAAGAACAACAAGCACTAGGGGTGAGCAGCGGATATACCGATCCGCCAAAACCGACCAAATCGAACCGATCCGTCGCATTTTGGACGGATGCGTGATGACGAACGGATAGTTGCGGATTGATTTTCTCCAATCCGCCAATTTGGCAGACGGATGGCGGATTTGAGGTTCCTTTGGCTGCAATCGAACTGCCAAACCTCGAGCACCCTTAGTAATTTATAAGACTTTGTGTTTTCAATTGAAAAGAGTTCAAATATTCTGTTGAAAAAAAGTTTTCAACTTGAATATATTTTTTGAATTGAAAAAAATAAACTTATTATTTATCTATATTTTTTGGTTTTTAAATCTAACTCTAAAAATAATAAATAGAAAATATAACATATGCTGGTTGGTTTTTGTTTTTAAAAACATATATAAATGTAACAATACAAAGACATACAATCTCTACTATTGCTCTGTTCATGATTTTGGTGGTTTGAATTGTTTTTATATTTTAAGAACCACAGATTGTAATATTTTATGTGGATGAGACATGCTGTGATTGTAATATGTGGATGGGGTATGCAGTGATTTTGATATTCTAAAGTTTTAAACTTTCTTTCTTTGGATGATGCATGCAGTAATTGTAATACTTTTTTAAATCATTGACTGTAATACTTTTTTTTTTTTTTTGAGGAAGTGCACAAGTTGAACTATGTTGAAAATTTATAAAATTTCAAACCACCAATCCGATTCGCATCCATCCGCTAAACCGCCAATCCATTCAAATCTGCTCAATCCACGTCCACCGGATTGGCGGACGGATACGGATTGATTTTCTCCAATCCAGCAATCTGGCGGATGGATGGCGGGTTGAAGGTTTTGTGGCCACAACCAACCCGCACCCACCCCTAACAAGCACATTTGCTGTTTTTAACCGATTGAATGGCCACGGATGCCGCTTTACTTCCTGATCATATTCACAACTTTTCCTATTCTTCAACGGGGTGACAGACTAGGTTGGTTCAGTATCCAGAATTGAGGCGCATACACACTACCTCAAACTATGGGGCTACCATATAGATTTCAAGCCGGGGATACACTCCTGGGTATTTAAACCAGACTTTAGTCTCGGAAATTTCAAACTTTTTGCGTTCTAGACCTTGGCCATTCGAACTCTAGTTTTTACTGTTGCAGTTGGTCTCCTAGGAACTCATTGCAAACACAACCAATATAATACACAAATATTTACATATCAATACACACATATATGTACATATGTTATACACATATGCATATACAGACAACATACAGACAGATATATACAGATATATACACAGACATATACAGTATATATACAGGTATATATCACGGACCTATACACAAACATATACGGATATATACACGGATGGAGAATATTACATTTTGCAAGTCGTGAGGAAGATGCCGTTCTTGAGAAGGCATATTCCGTTCTTAACGTCGACCTGCATCATAAAACACGCAAAAAGAAAGAAAAAACACAAAATACATAGATGTGGGGATATGGGGTTTCGAACCCTTGACCTTAGGCCTGGTCTTCGAGTCCTCGACCACTGAACTACGCCACTCTTGTGACAAGATATGCAAACAAATATATATACATATACGAGACATATATACACAAAATCAAAACAAACCAAAAGAAACACTCAATGTGGGGTTCGAACCCCTTACCTCAGGCTCAGCCTCTCACTCTTCAACCACTGGGCCAAACCATTGAACCCAAGCCACACCTGTGACCCAAATGTTCTAACAAATATATATATATATTACATAGCTATACAATAAATATACATATATATATATACAACTCTCCCGCCTCTCTTTCTGTTTTTGTCTTACTCTCTCTTTCTTCATCTTCTTCGAGCGTTGTGTCTGGCGCGCGATTTCAACAATCGCGGCGCTTGATCGACAGGCTATTCAATCTTGCCTCGATTGTCAATGATCGTCTCGAGCCTTCCTCTCTCTTTGTCTTCTTCTTTGGCTTCATCCTCTTTTTAAGTTGAGGCCTGCGCAAGAGAGAGGCAGAGCAAAAGCTTGCAAACTTTCTCTGTCACTACTTTGCAACCTCTTTCTTTTGCATTACTCTTCTCTGCCATGGCCTCTTTACAAGGTTCTCTCACTCTTTTTCCGGACCTAAATGAGTCTACGATAGAGATGACCAATTCCGACTCCCCTGAACCTTAACCACGAGCTCCTCCTCCTTCTCCTGTTTTTAACTTTCCAGCGATGTCAGTTGAACAAATCATGGCGGCACAGTCTGACATCGAAGCAAACTCGTATACGCTGAGGTCATGTGTGGAGACCGTATCAGTCTCCAACTTGTCCGTGGCCGACCGCAGAACATGTGAGGTGCATCGATTGAATGCACAACTTTCTTTACTTCAACATATGTACAAAGATTCTCGAGGGGAAGTTAGCAGATTGAAGAAACAAATCCAGGAGTTGAAACGACAGGTGACCGTCGCAACTCATCATGGGACTACCTTTGACGGCCAGCGAGGGATAATCTCCTTCGGAAGTTCTGCCAAGGCCGAGGCAGAGTCTTCAAGAGCTTCGAAGAAGTAAAGATGAAGCGAGGCAGCTGATGGTAAAGTCAGGCAATGAAGTTGTGTGCAAATGAAGCCAGTTGCAATCTTTGTCGCCGGGTTGCTGCTGGAGAAGAAAGAAGAAAAAGATCCCTCTCTCTCTCTCTCTTTGTTTTTTTTGTTGTTTTTGTTGTTTTTGTTTTTGTTTTTTGTTTTTTGTCTCTGTGATCGGGTTGTCCTCTCCTGACTGCAATAAAATCAATTTAGTTTTTTGCACATCAATGGCGTGACTGGCATATCGCTTTGAACTTGAAAACAATTTGTTTGATTGAATTTGAGAATGATTGAATTTTTGAAGTCTGAATTAGACATTGACTCTTTACTGATCTGAATCAACAAATGACCTAACGAACTGAAAAACGAAGCAAATTAATCCAAACATACTGACTGGTATGAATACGCCGATTGGTATAAATATACTGACTGGTATGAATACCTTGATTGGTATGAATACACACTTATATGCACTGACTGGTATGAATACCCTAATTGGTATGAATACACTGACTGGTATGAATACATACTTATATACACTGAATAGTATGAATACCCTGACTGGTATAAATACACTGATCAGTATGAATACACACTTATATACACTGATGAGTTGACTCAAGCGGAGGGAGA
The DNA here is from genome assembly GCA_025200525.1 of Camellia lanceoleosa. NCBI lineage: Eukaryota > Viridiplantae > Streptophyta > Magnoliopsida > Ericales > Theaceae > Camellia > Camellia lanceoleosa. The sequence continues at coordinate 187,970,365 of CM045759.1, forward strand.
AGACAGAATCACTTACTCAACTATGCCCCTAATTCATTGCCTTGCCCCTTTTTTCTTTTTCTTTTTTTTTTTCTTGATTCTTTGTAAAAATGTTTTGATCAACATGAGAGTTAGATTAGCATACTTATTCTATTTTCTGTTTCAAATCATGTAAGCTAAATTGTGAGCACTGAAAATTTTCCCATTTCAAATCCAAAGAATGGTCAAAGTTTTGCAAAAATGGAACAATTTTCGAGAAAAATTAGTCAGCTTCATTCAAATTAATCAAAACTTATTTTTTGCAAATGGCCACTACTCAACTAACATGGAATCAACCATTGGGGTGCATAGTCCCAAACCAGATAATCAAAGGTGATATCTGAACCAAGCCAACCGAACCAAGCCAAACCAAACCGAATGAAGCCGAGCAGAATTAGACCAAACCGAACCGCCGAACCAAACCAAACCAAGTTGAATCGAAACCAACTGAACTGAGCAGAACGAAGATAAACCACTAAAACACGGATAGGACAACCAAGTCGACTAAAGATACACCAATCAAACATGGACGAAATGAATGAGTTGAAAAATTATTAGGGCCGAACTTCAAGATGAAGCTACCTATGTATCCCAAAGATAGGAATCAGGCCATCGTAGTTCGGGCAAAGGTTCACTCGGGTATTGACACTCTCATTTTGTGCTTTAACTTTTGCCAAAGCCGCCCTTTTGGGTTTTCAACCTTGCGAGTTTTTCATTTTTTATTTTTCATTTTGTTCATTTCATTTTTTTTTTTATTTCTTTGGATTTTTTTTTTTTCTGCTCTAACTTTTGCCTGGGTCGCCCCTTTCGAGTTTTCAGCCCAGCGAGCCTCTCAAGGGTTACTTTCAGTTTAACTTGTCCATGTTGACTGGATATGAAATCTCTAGGCCATCTATAAGAACGACTGCTACACTTGACTAGTAGATATGATGATGTAGGGACTAGGCTAATTGGGTCCGAATTTGCCCCTAGTGTAGTGGATAGGAACTCGACTGTCTTTCAGTAATAAAATTCATTCTCTCAAATTCTGGGTTTGGCCTTTCTGGGCGGTCTTCATTGGGAAACGATTCAGTTTTAATTCTTTGATCACATCCAACCTTTTGTCCTAGTTCAAGGGCTGCTTCAAATCTAAATCACATCCAACCTTCTTGCCCCTAGTTCAAGGGTTGCTTTCAATCTGAATCACAAGCCCTACATAGTTCTGGCTAAGGTTCAATTTGGTATTGACACTCTCCTTTTACGCTCTAACTTTTGCCAAAGCCGCCCTTTCGGGTTTTCAACCTTGCGAGCTTTTCATTTTTCTTTTTATTTTTTATTTTTATTTTTATTTTTATTTTTTTTGTGCTCTAACTTTTGTCTGGGTCGCCCTTCCGGGTTTTTGGCCCAGCAAGCCTCTCAAGGGTGATACTTTATTGCCTCTAGTTCAAGGGCTACCTCAATTTCAGCTATGTAAGCCTCACACTTTTGCCCCTTGTTCAAGGGCTGTTTCAAATCTGAATCACATTCGACCTTATTGCCCCTAGTTGAAGGGCTGCCTCCATTTGAATCACATCATGGCCCCTAGTTCAAGGGTTGTTTCCATTTGAATCACATCATGGCCCCTAGTTCAAGGGCTATTTCCAATTCGGCTATGCAAGACTTACACTTTGAATGATCATTGAATACTTCGAATCAAGGTTTGAAAGCTAAGGAGTTAAGGAGGTCGGACCACATGTCAAGAGGGATCCTATGCTGTATAACTAATTCCAGGCATGTTTTCGTAGGACCACGCAAAAACAATTTTTGAAATCTTTTCACAAAGTGACTAATCACTCATACTTTTACGAACATAAGATAGAACCAATTTGGACCATGCCAGGATCCTTCTCAGTACCCACATTAACAAAAATGATTTTATTCATCAAAATCTTAGCACACCTCTCTTCCTCTTAGTTGATCAAAATTTCCAAATCCCGAGGAAATTCTTCCTCTTCGTTTTTATCAGAGTTTTGGAAAAAGTTTTGAAAAACTTTGGTCAATGTGATCAATTAAGGCACAGAGAAGTAGGCAGACTCTATGGAATTTTGTTTTTTTTGTTTTTCTGTTTATTGAAAAGAGACTATGACTCAGCAATGGCAATAGACTTTTGACAACATACTCAAAAGAAAATGACAAAGAGGACCTAGACAGGACATAAATGTCTAGGTTAGCACTATCAAAATCAAGAGACTTTGACTCATTAGGCTGACTCGAGCCTGACTCTAACTCTACAAACTTGGTGGAGTCAAACTTGGACTCAATACTTAATTCAGAACTCAAAATAAAACCATTCTCAATTTTGCTAGTCAAAGTGTGGGCCAGCCACAACATTCAAAATAAAGCTCGTGCAATCAACAGGTGGTCACTCCCCAATTACAGAGATGGTCGACTTTGTGGGATATCGGCATTTTTATTTTATTATTATTTTTATTTTTTTTGTTTTTACAAATTTTTTTTTTTTTGATTTTATGTTTTTGTTATTTTTTTGTTTTTGAAGTAATGGTGCTAAACTGAACAACCTGAACCACTCATTTGAATTTGAGAACCCCTGTATAGATCCAATACATTGCACATAAAGTAGGAAAGAGAACAAACACCTCTAAAGAGAGTAGGGTTAGCCTGTCCTAGCTTTTGAAATGATTTAGGGTTAACTATTCAAACAAGCGGTATCATACATCCTAGAAATGGGAGAGCATCCTGTCCTAATTTTGAAAGGTACTATAGCTCACTATATGTACAAGGTTGGCTCTACTCTAGGGGTTGAAGTCAATGTGACATTACCAAAGAGTCTTTCGGGCCATAATCAATGAAGATCTTTAGGAAATCAGAAGAGTCAACATAGCCTCTTTTCAAAGTCTGAGAACCTTCAGATCTCAAAAGGTTATAACATAAGGCCTCCAAAGTAATGTAGAGATAGGTGTAGTGTCACAAAAAGTATGCATGTGCTCCCACCAGTATTTGGGCAACACAAGAACTTTAAGTGCACCAATGCATGCAATGCAACAAACATATAACTGAAAATAAAAGTCATATCATGGAGTTCGAGTCAAGGTTTCATAAAATCCCCAGCAGAGTCGCCAGAAACTGTAACATGCCAAGGGGGTACCCGCGCGCGTTAAACAGTTCGAACTCCCGAGATCACTTAGATCTCAAGTTTCACGAGTGCAATGTGAAACGTAGATGAGAGTCCAGATTTGGCAATTTTTATTGAAAATTCATTTTATTGTAATTTTGTCAAAAATAGACTGCGTCATCAGATCTTAGAGTCGCCACCTAATATTTTGGGAAATTAGGAAACCCATGACTCAGTGCCAAGGCCACTATTCGTCGTAACCAAGAATGCTTGGCTCGGAACCTTAGGTATGAGAGGGGAAGGTCAATAATGAGCACCCTCGCTCACTTGATCAAAAGATCGGCCTCTACTAAACCATGATATGAATTTTATTTTCTTTATATGTTCATGTTCTGATTATTTTAGTAAATCCTAAAATTTACTATGTGAAGCATACAAGTATAGACTAGTTTGCTCAAATTGGAACAATTCAATTTCATGTTTGTTTTTTGAAAATGATTTGAATTTGCCACTTGACAAAGTGGGCTTAAAGTTTGTGAATTTGCCACTACAAAGTGGGCTTAAAACATACATTTATTGAATTATTCCAATTCAAGCAACAAGCCTTCATCCACAGGCATTCATACAGTTATATCAATTAAGCAATTAGCCACATGGTAGGATGCTAAACATAATAAGAAAAACACACACAAATGGGATGCTAAAACATAAAAACTCACAGATTGACCGACGTCCCTCGAACAGCTACAAAACAAAATTAGTAAAATATGCATGATCTTATATACAGAATCCTAATGCAATTCACTCATGAGATGCACTAAAGATTCGGCTTCTAAAATATGGCATGTGAATCATCTCAAAACATACGATAGCGCACAAAATCACAGAAGAATTGATTAAATCTACACATGTAAATTTAGCCGAATCTTAATGCATGAGACATAAATGTAAAACATGGATATGCATGGCATGTTAGATATATACATATGTACAGGTAGGGAAAACGAGTAAAGAATGGGAGAGAAAGAAGCGGGGTGGGGGGTTATTACAACACCTTAAATATTACAGATCCAAGAAAGATGAATAAAATAAAATTCTCACAAACACTCAAAATAAAAATAAAATAAAAACTTCATATACTTTGGGGACTACGACCATGAACTCTGTCACCTTTACTGTTGCATGAGTATAGACCATTCTTTGGAACTGAAAGTTGCATCCAAGACCACAAGCTCTGTTCTACCATGGGCATTGACGTCGAGACCAGTTGTGAGAAGATCAGCAATGTCTTTCCTCAGAAACTTCTCCATTGCATTTCTCTTCCTCTTTATCATATCAATTCGAGTCTTCGTGAGCTTGATTGTAGACTTGCATTTTGAGTAGCATTTGCTCTTCAATAACTCATCAAACATGTTGATCTTTTGCACTCAATCTCTCTAAAAATCTTCTTGGTCACCTTTTCTCTCTCTCCTCCTCTTCTCCCTCTCTCTAAAATAATTCACTCATCCCCCATGAACCACACCTCCCTCACCACATTTTCTCTCTCTCTCCTCCTCCTCTTACTCTCTCTAAAATAATTCACTCATCCCCCATGAACCACACCTCCCTCACCACCTTTTCTCTTTCTAGACATCTTTTTGTTTTACACCCATGAACCACCCTCTCAATTCAATTCAACACAGAGAGAGGTCTTGGTTTTGAGTTGCCCCTCGTGTGTGTGTCTCCTCCCTGTTTCTCTGCTGTGTGTGTATCAGTGTTGTGTATCATGGCAGTATTCATGGTGCCGTGTGTGGTGTTGTGTAAATGGGTGTGTGATGCATGGTCTATGAGGTGCCGAAAGGGAGAGAGGAGAGTTGGGTTTGGTGTTCTCTTCTCGCTGCTACCCCGTGAATGGGTGTGTGAGAGGTGTGTTGTGTAGTGGTGTTGTGTATGATGGTGTGCTGGGTCTGTGTGTGAGAGTGTTGAGTGTAGTGTGTGTGTAGTGTGCCGCTGGGTGTGTGTGAGTATGTGCTGGGTTTGTAGGTGTGTGGTCTGCCGAGAGAGAGAGAGAAGTGGGTTGTGTGGCTGTGTGATTCTCTCCCTCCCTAAACCCGTGTCTCTCCTCCTCCCCCTCTCCTCTGCCGTGAGTCAGTGTGTGTTATAGAGAGAGAAGAGAAAGCCCATGCATGTGTGCATCGTGTGCATGGGTGTGTGTTGGTGTGAATGTGAGCGGAGAGTCAGTCGGCTTAGTGTGTCATGTGTGTATCCTCTCTCTCTCCCAGCTGCTGTGAGTGTGTATCTCTTCCATGGTGTGTTGGGTGGATCGGCAAAGAGAGTGAATGTTAGAGAGAGAAGAGAGAGATCCCCTGGGTTTGCAGGTGTGTTACCCCTCTCCCCTGTGTTGCTACCGTAAGTCTGTGTCTTTGGCTCAGTGTGTCATATGTGTGTAGTGTAGCAGAGAGAGAGAGAGTTGAAGTTAGGTTGGTTTTGAGCCAACCAAAGAGAGGTGAGAGAGAGCCGTGTGTCTCTGAGTGTGAGAGATAATGGAGATGCCTGTGTGCCTCGTGTATGTTGAGTGTGTGCCTCGTGTATGCATGTGTGTTAGCTTTTGTTTTATTAATCCCCACCCAGAGAGATATAATGCAAATGTGCGTTGTCCTTTATCAAAAATCATATCATCCATTTTAAAACTCCTCCACCACTTCCCTCTTTTTCCAAAAGAATATTTTGCACCACCGCCTCATGATATTTCTTTTTTGTTATTTTCTATTTTTTTTATCATCATTTTTTTTGTTTATAAAATATTTATCAATTTATATAAACACACCTAAACATATATATACACATATAAAATTATACAAAAATATATAAAATATTTATAAAATAATTTGACTAAAATAGTTGAGGTTTGAGATTAAAGCTTCACTTTGATTTTTCTACTGAGAGTGGTCAAAATAAAGTGCCCAAGTCTTAGGGCCGGTCAAAATAGGGTGCCTACAGTTAGGGGTGTGCGCGGTGCGGGTCGGTGCGGTTTGAGAGAAAAATAGAAATCGTATGACGGGTGGCGGATTGATAAAAGTGTCACTAGAATTTGCCATTTTCCTTATCAAAAACCAGTGGTTCGGTTGGCAAATAATGGCGGATTTGCCTTGGCGGTTCGGGTGGATTGGCGGTTTATAAAAAATATAATTCAAATTACAAAACTTAAATCAAAGAGTAAAAAAAAGACGAGAGATACCGTGATGTTAAGCATCTTGCGAAGCTTTCTACTGATGCAGCAAGTGTAACAACAACATAATAATATCAATGACTATGCCATCAGTTCATTACAAGTATCTGTGAAAGCTACAATGATCAAATACAATACATAAAATTAATATCATTCAGGGTTTACAATATATTGAAAATGTTTACTGTTGAAAATTATTTAGATTGAAAAGTGAGCTGATGTAAGTTTGCAACATGGCTAGAAAAAAAAAAAAAAATTTGAAAAGTGAATTGGAATCCAACTTTATTTTGGATTACTGACATCTTGAATTCCCCTCGAGCAGTAATGTAATACTATATTCTAAGGTATAGAACAACAAGCAAACTTAAGTAAAAAATAATTTTTAGAATCTTATAAAACATGATTTAATAGCGGTGCGGGTCGGTGCGGTTTGGAAGAAAAATAGAAACCGGCAGATTGATAAAAGTGTCACTAGAATTTGCCATTTTTCTTATCAAAAACCAGCGGTTAGATTGGCAAATAATAACGAATTTGCCTTGGCGGTGCGGCTCGGTGCGGTTTTGGCGGTTTCGGCGGTTTTGGCGGTATTATGCACACCCCTACCTATAGTGTGTACCGCTCGGTCGGTATAATGTGGTGTTTGGGTATTATACTGGGTGTTTCTGGCTTTTGAGTCTTTTCGTTTTTCTCGGGGGGTCGGGTATTTTGCTGTAGGGTCTTGGCGAGCGACTAGGGAATCTTCAGCATTCATGTATTTTTGGGCTTTGGAGAGTAAGGCTGCCATGGAGGTGGGGGGTTTTTGGAGAGGGAAAAGAGGATGTCAGACAACCGTAGTCCGGCCATGAAAGCTGTAAGGATGACCTTATTATCGTTTTCCACCACTGCAGGCTTGTGTTGAAGCGAATGCTAGCTATGAGGACTCCCCTCGGTTTGGCGGATGTTAAGGAGTTGGGTTGCAGGACGGCGTTGGCGCTGGGCTTCAATAAAATGACTCAGGAAAGAGTCACTGAGATGCTGGAAAGTGGAGACAGAGTCTGCTGGTAACTGGCTAAACCACAGCCGAGCTGACCCCTTCAGGGTCACAGGGAAAGCTCGACATATGATCTCATTAGGGAATGCGTGGAGGATCATGAGGGTTCTGTAGGTCTCCAGATGGTCAACTGGGTCCGTTGTACCGTTAAAAGAGTCAATGGTGGGCATTTTGAACTTGGGGGGTAGGGGTTTGTCCCGGATGGAGGCAACAAATGGTGAGTTGGCTGTGGTAGAGGGTTTATGCTGGATGTTCTGCATGACCCCTTGGAGTTAGAGCTTCATGGCTTGGAGTTTTGTGTCCCAGAGAGAGATGTTGTCACCATCGGAGGGCAGCGGGGGCTGGACACTACTGGCTTCCCTTTCAGGGGTTGGTACCAGGATCAACGAATGCGGGGGGTGGAGGTGGTGGATTTACATGTGGGGGTGGAGGTTGCAAGCCTTCCAAGTTGGGTGGATAGGGCTGCGGGATAGTATGGCTCAGGGTTTGTTCTTGGTTAGGGGGAATATCTGGAGGTGGTGGAGGAAGCATAAGAAGGTTTCTCTGGAGTAAAGCATTTATCAGGGCTTGGTTTTGCTCCGCCATGCGGTTAATGCTGTTGGTAAGCTCGATGAAATACTGTGGTGGATTGTTTGGATTGGGAGGGTCGGTTTGATGGTCGGCAGTATTATGGTGAGAAGCCATGGATCTAGTCGTGACCATACACTTTGATTGGTAATAGGAAAAGGTTGTTGGGACAAGGTCTCCAGCGACAATGAGCACAACTGGTGCACGGAGCAAAGCGTTCCCACAGACGGCGCCAACTGATGATACAGTTAATATACAATAGGTACCTGGCAAAACGGGTCGGACTGATTCACACTTCTCATGCCAATATCCGAGTGATCAAACCCACCAATGAACCTGCAGACAAGTTCAACGAGGAACGAGGAGTCCCCTAGTGAACCCTCCGACGAGTAAGTTAGAAAGAGAAGTGAAGTGTAGTATAGAGAGAGATTGGAGATAGAAAGCTTAACCTTCCTCTTATCTTCAACGTCTGCTTATATCCTTTGGTAATCATTTCGCCGTCCCTTCTGACCTGCCACCTTGGCCGAAAGTCTATGCTGTAGCTTACCTTGCTCAGGGTGAGGGGGTGTTGTTCCGACGGAGAGGTGTTGTCGTAATAAATGCTGTGATGGGCTGCATTAATGGCGATGTGTAGTGGCAATAACTTTGCAGATCTTTGTCTGCTGATGTGGCTTGTCCTTTACCTGCCACATGTCTGAATATCATTGGTTCTTTGTGCCATGTTGGCTTCCAGCTGTTCAGGATCTCATCAGTTGGGTTATGTGTTGGGCTCTAAGTGATGGGCTTGGATTGTTCATAGTGGGCTATGACCTTTGTGGGCCTAACCACGTCAAATTATTATTAAAATCATTAACTATTGAAGTAAAACGTAAAAAGTTCTTTTTATAATGATTTGAAAATATGGAATATATTAGATCATTTATTTTAAACCCTAATAAATGTGATTTTGAAAAAAAAATATGCGTATCTGTAAATTTTCTTCAAATTATGCAAAAAATTAAAAAAATTATGATTCTAATTATCGCAACCATTATGCTACGACTTTTACACCCTGCAATTACTATCGCGTCATCACAACTGTTTTTCAAAATCTTCATAGTTCACTACCTCATTACGTTCCAAGTATTGGGTGTATCAAATGGGCAACAAAAGTTCTTTGCTAAGCTTACCAAGTCTTATGGTGGACCTGCATGTTGTTAGGATCATGGACACCCAGAATAATAAACAATAAATAATCACACACATAAGGAGACACAAATATTTACGTGGTTCGGCCTAACGCCTACGTCCACAGACAGAAATGAGAAATTTACTAAAACAGAGCAAATACAAATCAGAGGAGGAGAATGACTCTCACTCAACTCACAGCTCTCTATCTCTTAAATTTCTGATGCAATTCATCCTCTCACTCCCGTCTCTATTTATACACACAGAGAGAGAGAGAGAGAGAGAGATACCAACCCACCAAAAATTTCTACCCTCTATTAGTGAAAGTCAACAGTGGCAACAACGTGAAGAGAATGGAGAGATATCCAGCTCAGACCTCCTTTACTTGAGGTGGAAGTCTTCCTACGCCATCTTTACATGTATGCATGTAGGTTGGATCTAATAATTCTCTCCCTCCATACCCACATGCATGATTGACTTCTCACTTGAAGTCCATTTCGGCAATGTCTCTGCAAATTTCGAGTTTGACTCTCGAGACCACCTTTGTAAGTATGTCAGCTGGATTCTTATCTGTGTGGATCTTGATCAGTTCCAAAACTGCTTTTCCACCACTTCGCGTATCCAATGATACCAAACATTAATGTGCTTTGTGCGAGAATGGTACATTGAATTCTTGCTCAGGTCTATGGCACTCTGGCTATTACAATGTACCGTGAACTTTTCTTGCTTTAATCCCAACTCTTGGAGAAACCGCTTAAACCACAATATCTCTTTCCCAATTTCCGTTGCAACAATATCCTCTGTTTCGGTTGTGGATAAAGCAACACATTTTTGTAGCTTGGACTGCCAAGATGCAGCTCCACCTACAAAAGTGAACAGAAATCCTGATGTAGATTTTCTACTATCAAGATCTCTTGCCATATTTGAATCCGTATAGCCTTCCAAAACTGGTTTAGCATCTCTAAAGCACAAACACATTTTAGCCATACCCTTGAGGTACCTCAGAATCCACTTGACTGCTTTCCAATACTTTTTCCCTAGATTGGAAAGGAATCTGCTTACTACTCCAATAGCATGAGCAATATGTGGTCAGGTGGATACCATTGCATACATTAAACTCCTTGTGGCGAATGAGTAGGGAGTAGCCTTCATCTCTTCTCTTTCTTTTGTAGAGGAGGGACAAGAACTCTTGCTCAGCTTGAAATGATTAGCCAACGGAGTGTTGACCTGCTTGGCATATTTCATGTTGAACTTCTCAATCACCCGTTCAAGGTACTTTTCCTATGACAGCCACAACTTCTTGGCTTTCCTGTCAAGCATAATTTTCACGCCCAAAATTTGCTGTGCAAGGCCTAGGTCCTTCATGTCAAATAACTATGATAACTCATTCTTCAGTGATCTGATTGATGTGGCATCCTGTCCAACGATCAGTATGTCATCAACATAGAGCAAGAATATGATGAAGTTTCCACTAGGAAATTTCTTGACATAAATACACTGGTCTGCAATAGTTCTCTTGTACTCATGACCCATCATGAATGAGTCAAACTTCTTGTACCATTGTCTCGACGTTTGTTTGAGGCTGTAAAGACTCTTCTTCAATATGTAGACTAAGTTTTCTTTCCCTTTGACTTCAAAACCTTTTGGCTGCTCCATGTAAATTTCTTCATTCAGATCACCATGGAGAAATGTCGTCTTCACATCCATCTATTCAAGTTCCAAATTCAAACTAGCCACTAGTCCCAAAACTACTTGAATGGATGTCATTTTCACAACTGGTGAGAAGATTTTATCAAAATCAATACCTTTCTTCTGTCCAAAACCTTTGACAACCAATCGGGCCTTATACTTGACTAGTTTCCCGCTACCATCTTTCTTCAACTTAAACACCCATTTGTTCTTCAGTGCTTTTCGAACCTAGGGAAGTTTTACCAAATCATAAGTCTGATTCTTCTGCAAGGACTACATCCCCTTTTGTATAGCTTGCTGCTAGCTACTCTTCTCCTTATGATTCTGAGCTTCTTTAAAACTTTCTAGCTCTCCCTCATCAGTAAGCAAAATATACTCAAAACTAGGGGTATTTTGACGACAGGTTAGGCTCTCTTGTTGATCTTCGTAACTGTGGACCAATAGTCTCTGGTAGAGGGGGTTGTGGCTCCCCCTGCTCAACACCCTCTGCTTCTGGATCTTCTTCTTCTGGAAATCCATCCTGCAACTTTACATCATTGGTTGCATGCTGTGGTAGCTCTTTTTCATTAGTGGCATGCTGTGATGGTGCAGGATTGAGAATAATTTCTAAAACATCATCAACTTTGGGTTTGGATGGTTGCCTAAAGTCTTCTAAGGTCTAGCTTTCTTGAAATACCACATCTCGGCTTCAAATGACCTTGTTGTTTTTTGGATCCCACAATCTGTATCCAAATTCTTCATCTCCATAGCCAATAAAGATGCATGAAGTGGCTTTATCATCCTGTTTCTGTCTGTGCTCCTTGGATACATGTGCAAATGCTTTGCATCCAAACACTCTCAAGTGAGAGTAAGATATCTCCCTTCCAGACCATACTTCTTTTGGAATCTAAAATTTTAGTGGAACTGATGGTGATCTATTGATCAAATAGTAGGCAACACGAACAGTTTCTCCACAAAATGGCTTTGGCAGCTTTGCCATTTTGAGCAAACATCTGAACTTCTCCACAATGGTTTGGTTTATTCTCTCGGTTACACTATTATGTTGTAGGGTTCCAAGAATAGTCTTCTCATACCGAATGCCGCAAGTAGCAAAGTAGGCTTCAAACTCCTTTGATGTGTACTCGCCTTCATTGTCTGTTCAGAGACACTTCAGCTTCTTTCCGGTCTCCCTTTCCACCATAGCATGGAATGTCTAAAAATGCTGAAACACCTCAGCTTTGGTCTTTAGGACATAAACCCATATTTTCTGTGATGCATCATCAATAAACGTCAGGAAGTATTTTCTGCCACCCAAAGATTCCACTTCTATGGGACCGCATACATCAGAGTATACTCTGCTCAATAACTCTGATTGTCTTCTGGATGATGAGTGGAAAACGACTCTATGATGCTTCCCAGTTGTCACAAGGATTCAATTTCGCATCTTTGGCAAAGGGAATAAGAGACTTCTTTGCTAGAATCTGCAATCCTTTCTCACTCATGTGACCCAACCTTTTATGCCACAAATTTGGTGACGCCTCATCTTCTGTTGTGTTGAGGCTGTCTAAATTCACCTCCACATGAGTCTTGTACAGTGTGCCAATTGCCTGTCCTCTAGCTACCACTAGAGATCCCTTTTTCAACTTCCATATGCCTTGCCGAAGTAGTTCTCAGAGCCTTGTCAATCTAAGGCTATCCTTGAGATAAGATTCAGGCGTAAATCGGGAACATGCCCGACATCTTTTAACACCATCTTGGTTTGGATGCGAACATTACCGATTCCCACAATCTTCAAAAAACTGGATTTACCCATCTTCACTGTATTAAAATCTCTAGCTTGGTACGTACTGAAAAACTCCTTCCAAGATGTAGTGTGGTAGGAAGCTGCTATATCTACCGCCCACTCAGTGTCATTGTCTGACATATGGAGGCATTCTTCTTCTTCAACAGAGAATAATGCAATATCCTCTGAGACAGTAACTGCAGTATTTCCATCTTCGGTCTTTGGCTGTTTGTTGCCTTGTTTTTGTTCTCCATTCAAAGCATAGCAATATTTCTTTATGTGACCCTCCTGGCCACAATGGTAACACTTGAACCTTGGCCGGCTCGTACCTTCTCTGGATTTCCCTCTGTCTTGAGATCTTCCTCTGCTATGTCCTCTACTTTTGCTTCTCCCCTGCCTATCACGATCCGTTCCCCATACCCAAGGGTTAAGCATCGTGATGGCCAGTAACTGAAGTTACCTCCAGCCAATTCTTAAACAAATTACTAAACACGAGCGGAAAAGAATATTGAAGTGAGGGTACCAAAATAATCATTGAAGCTTCTATTTTTATAAAAAAAAAATTATTGACAAAAAATGACGATATTTACATACGAAGAATAGAATTATAAATACTATAAAAGTGTTATGTGTGTCTATTCCGCAGCCCCGCGTCTAAGACTCTCCAAAAACTATTTCTGAATTGCATTGTTTTCTGAAAATTGGTAAACAGTTATAAGCACATGGCAGAGTGAGAAATATTATACTAAGAGCATAAGGGCATAAAATTCACCTTGGATAATTATTGGCTAAACAAAGCTTGATATTGAAATATAGAGTATATAATACAGAGATTATTTAACATATAATACAGAAATCATATAAACAAAATAATCATAACCACGGTACAGAACGGAACAGAACAGATGTATGGACTTAAGATGTGGCTCGTACGAACTCTAGAGGTGGCTCCCACCATAGTGTAGCACTTAGCTCTGTACAGCACTTTGCCCCACACTAGAAATCAAAACCACAGTACAGAACATAACAGATGTATAAACTCAAGAGGTGGCTCATACGAACTCTAGATGTGGCTCCCACAATAGTGTAGTACTTAGCTCCATACAACACTTTACTCCAGACTAAAAATCAGAGTGTCAGCGGATCCATGACAGACAGAGGATCACAAAGTGACTAATCAGAGGGCCAATGGTTTATTTAAGTCTCCCAAGGCATGGGACTCTCGTGGTGGTACTTATAGAAAATAATGGCTTATAAAATCATTGTCAAATAATTAATAAAATTTAAACAAACATATCTATGGATTTTATTTTAAGCAAGTATAGTTCAAAAAATAATCAACGAAATTGAAATATCAATATAATTTATAAAACAAAAATTGGGTAAAATAAATTATGATAACTCAAAACATATGTAAAATATATTATGGTAACTCAAGTTATAATATAACTCATCTTAATATTAATTCCAACTTTTACCTTTCGTTCACTGCAACCCACTAGATACTCCAAACTAAACTCAAAGTTATAAAACCAACTAAAAAGCCGAGAGAAAAAATTGGTGAGTTTTGGAATTAGTGATGATGCATACGATGAACATCCCTATATATAAGGGAGAATACGTGGTCAGCAAGTGAATTGGGGGCACACTTTCTTGTTGTACAGAAAATGTTATGGTTTAATATATTTTGGTCTAGGAAAAATATAGAGAAAATATAATAAAAATACCATAATACTCAGAAAATAATATTTAATAATATAAAGTTAAAATTATTTTTTTGAAATCATTTATAAATAACTAATACTAATATAAAATTTAAGGGACAACTTGAATTTTCGGTTTGTTACACTGCCTCTGCCTCTACCTTTATTTTTTGTGACGAGGGCATGGGATTGATCTCCACCTATATCTTTCTTCCTTGCCTCTTCACTGAATAGAGCATTTGTAACCATGCACATGGTTAGTTTTCCTTTTGGTGCAGAGTTGCTGAGGGACACCACCAACGTCTCCCAACTGTAAGGCAAAGAACTGAGCAACAAAAAGGCCTGCATTTCATCATTTAACTCCATTTGGACAGCTGCCAGTTGGTTCACTAGATTTTGAAACTCATTGCTGTGTTCAGTAACAGAGATACTGCCTTTCAACTTCAAATTTACAAGTCTTCTCATTAGGAGGGCTTTGTTCCGAGCAGTCTTTGACTGGTACATGCCTTCTAACTTCGTCCAGAGAGCATAGGCATCAATCTCCTAGGTGACATGGTGGAAAACACTGTGATCAATCCATTGTCTGATTTGGCCAATGGTTTTCCGATTCCTCCGCTTCCAGTCTTTGTCATTTTCTGTAGCTAGTTTGACTCCATGAAGCTCAATGGGGTCAAACAAATCTTGGCAGTATAAGACATCCTCCAATCTGGGCTTCCAAATTGCATAGTTGAAATGATCGTTCTTGAAAGGATCGTTTACATGCTTCATTCCAATCATATTTTACTACTTTTTGCGTTAGGCAAGTCATCAGCTTGGCCAGCTTGGAAAAGTCTTGAATAAACCGTCGGTAATAGCCAGCCAACCCCAAGAAACTGCGAACTTCGAATATTGAGGTTGGCTACTTCCAATCTAATACTTGCTTCTACCTTGGCTGGGTCTACTGCAATCCCGTGCTCAAACACAACTTGTCCTAAAAATTTGACTTCCTTCAACTAGAACTCGCAGCAAGTTGAATATACCACTACATTGTCGTGCTCAGACCCTCCTCTCTATCCCCCTTTAATTGGAAACACCTCCCATCAGGTATGTCAGTTGTCACCCTCTTCTGGTAGCAATCAATCACCGTTCAATGGATAGATAGCCATTCCATACTTAAGATTATGTCAAAATTGAACATGTCCCTGACCACAAGGTCGCAAATCAAGTGTAAACCTGACACTTCCTCCCAAAAGATGATACGATACTTAAAGTAGTTTTTAAAGGTTCATATGTAAGCCCTAACGATTTAACACATAATGTTTTTATATTAAAAAAAATGGTGTGCCATAATCGAATAGAGCGTGAACACAAGAATTATAGAGTATGATGTTACCTCTAATTACTAACGGGTCTTCATCCTTTTCCTTTTGATCATAGGGTCTAGCTCCCATTCGAACTTTCTTGCATTTCCCTCTCAATTGGCCTAATTGTTCCAGAATCTAGTTTCCAATGTGACTTAAGATTTCAGCCGCGGGTATTGGTCCATTCTCAGGGTTTCAATTACATGATACTTTATTCTTATTGCGTTATTACTCGCGAGCTCGTGTGTTATCGTTTGTCTCGGTGTAGCCGTTGGCTCAAGTGTGGTTCACTATTTTTTTTTCTTCTTTCTATTCATAGTACGGGGTGAGGCATAAGTTAGAGTCTAATTATGGAGGCAATTCTCAAGTGTAATAAACTAATCTTGAAGTTATGGTTTAATTATTCTACAGTGTTTAAAATAATAAGATCCAGTAATAAATAATAAATATAGGGAAGCACACAACACAACTTCGCATATATACATATAGGCAAAATAATAACTACAAGACTGTGAAAACTGGATTAATAAAAGGAATACGAAGTGGAGATTGAAGAATATTATAGTAATTGCACCAATTAATACAAGGATCATCTGAAATACGGATGGATTATGATTTACGACTTTTATGTGGTCAAGGTTATAGAGATAGTGACTAAATTAGATATTTAACTTGAAACTGCGTTGACCATCCACGTTTCAAGCTAAATATCCAAGATTCATCATCGAATAAAGAAATTGCAATTTTCAGAAAAATTCTTGTACAAGATGGCATAATCAAGGCTCAAGGTTGCAAATAGTGTAATTGAAAAATATAAAGTAAGACCAGATGGTAATGACTTAATCTTGAACTAAATGATATCAAACAAGGTTACAAATATGAAATGAGGGTATGACGATCGATAGAAGACTCGTAGAAATAATAGTGTCCCCTACTTCTATATTGTATCTAATGTTCAACACGTTGCCCTATTCAAAGTTAAAACTACTTCCCTTTGTAGGTGATCGTCAAATCGTTTGAAGTCGAAACGCGTGGATAAGGGTTGAACCTAAGCTTTGATACCATTCTATAACGCCCCAATTTCCGGGCTGTTAAATACGCACAATAATACAACACAAGTAGGATAGATAACCAAAACATCTTAATATACATATATAACCAGAGTTCATATCACAGATAATTCATTTATGTTCCATTACAGGATTACCAAAACATTAACAAACCAAAAGTCAAAAGGAAAAAAAAAACTACTAGTCTAAGTCTTCATATGAACTACAGCTCCAACACTTCATCTTATTTGCCTTCGAAATAACCTTCACCATTGTAAACTACTTCATAACCTGGCATGACACGCCATGAGCTTGGAATGCCCAGTAAAAACATATACACCCCCATTTCTTCTATCAACCAATAAACCATACACAGAACACATTGGGTAACATGACATACAATATTACAACAAGGTTCTATGAATTAGTAGTTAGACTAGACATCAAGAATCCCCCAAAGAGATCCTTCTACCCAACTACAAGGATTGAACACCGAACTATTCAGAACTTCTCCTTTTGTTGCTTTGAAGACCGTACCACCTATGCCCACCTCCCGGTTATTTACTGATCAGTGACATTGATGGACTTCAAAAAGGACGGCCAAACAAGTGGGCTCGCTTACACCCAAATCATGCCTCAGGCTCGCTTACACCCTACATATACCATACCAAATCGTGCCTGGGGCTCGCTTACACCCTGCACATACCATACTAAAGGACTCGCTTAGACCCTGAAACCACCGCATAGAGTCTGAATACATTCGTGTCAACCTAGGGGCTCGCTTAGACTGCTTGCGCAAGACTTAACTCATTTGGTTTTAATCCCATCATAATTCATGTCATTCATATGCATATTACATACATCATTCTGAAACACAAGGGTGAACGTCACTGTAGACACCCCATTTTTGACCGACCTTAAGACTCAGACGTCATCGTTTGTGCACTCGGTGATTGTGCATGTTTGTGCTCGTTTTGACTTTCCGAAGCCTTTGGCTGAGTGCCTTGTCTCGGGACCTCTTAACTTTCTCCTTTTGGCCTGGTTTTTGGACCATGCCTTGCTGCCTTTGCCTAGAGCGAGACAGAGGCCTGTAGGCCACTTTTTGTAGCCATAGGCTACCTTTCCCTCTTGTAGGCCACTTGTAGTGGCTCGTAGACTAGTTTTTAGGGCTTCCGGCTGAGTGCCTTGCCTTGCAGACTCTTATCTTTCTTCATTTTGGTTTGTTTTTGAACCAAACCTTGTTACCCTTTGCTTGGAGGGTGGAACAGGGGTGTAGACCAGTTTTCCCCCCCTATAGACCAGTTTTCTCCTCTGTAGACTACTTTTTGTGGTCGGTCAGCTAGGGTGGGTGGTCGGTTGACCAGACTAAGTGGTCTGCAGCCTATCACCACCTTCTCCTCTCTTTGTAGACCCTTTTTCTCCATGTCAGCCAGTTTTCTCCCCTGTAGACCACTTTTTGTGGTCGGTCGACTAGGTGGAGTGGTCGGTTGACCACCCTAAGTGGTCTACGGCCTTTTTTCTGCTCTTGCAGATATTTTTGGTGCTAGTTGTGCCAGCTATGAGGCATTAGAGCCATACTCCGTATGGAGAGATTGCAACAAGCTTTAAGCTTGTCAAGCAAGCTTTTGCTTGCATTGCTTACATAAGGGGAGCTCTCTCCCCCTATTTGAGGGTTCAGATTTTGCTGAGAGCAAAAAATATCATTCTCTCTCTAGATTTCCCTCTCTCTCTCTCTTTATATATATATATATATATTGTGCTTAGAAGTGTATTTTCTTTGCATTTTTGTACACAACCTTCTTAGCCAAAGACCCTACCTTGGAGTTGAGGTTGCTTGAGGTCTCGTAGGAGCTTCAAAAGCTGGTTTTTTGGCTCAAAGTGGTGCTGTTATTGCTGTGCTTCAAGGGTGAGTCACATATCCTCTTTAAAGCTTCATTTTCATTGCTTATTTGGCCATCCTTGCATGCTATTTTTGGCTTAGCTTTCAACTGAAAAAAGTTCTATTTTGAAGTGTTTAAAATGGTTGTTTAAGGTTTTGTTTGAGTTAGGGGTGGTTTACCCTCTTTGGTGGCTTGTTTTTCCTTGTTTTGTGCTATCTTTTAAGGCCTTTGAGACCATCTCTTTTTGGCCCTCTCACCACTGAAACTCAAAGGAATTTTAGTGGTGGAAAAGTGATTTTGAGGTCCCAAATGGGTGGGTGTGGTCCCCCCATCCTCTTCTCTTATTAGCATGTGTTGATGGCCCTCCAAAGGAGGATGTGTTTCTACTTCTTAGAGGCTTTATTTAGGCTCATTTTTGTGACTTTTCAGATCTACCATAACTCTTTTTTTGGTTGTCTTGGGCACCTCTTGCATGCTTCTTATACTTGTAGTGTAATCCTACTTGTAGCCTTGCAAAGTAGCATGTCTTTGTCCTTTGAATTTGCTTAGTTCAAGCATGTTTTTAGCGATTATCTAACATTTCATAACTCTGATTTGTGTTGGTTTGGTTGCCTCTTGCATGCTCCTTGCACTTGTAATGCAATTTTGCTCATTAGCCTTGCATGCTTGGTGTTTTGGCCTTTCATTCTAGCATGCGTATGCTTCACTCCAGCATGTTTTTGGCTCTAATTTAGCATGCTTTAGGTCTGATTTGAATGGTCTTGGTCATGTGGCTCATGCTCTGAATAGCTATAGTGTAGTTGGTCTTGCTAGCCTTGAGTTTTGGGGCCTTTAGCATGCCATATTTGTGATGTGTGCATGATTTGGCATCATTTGGAATGTAATTTCAGAACTTATGTGTTTGCTATACTCCCATGCTTATCACTCTTTCATTGCCCTTGAGAGTTATGCATTATGCCATGTTTGTGAGCCAATAAATGAACATGCTTTCCTTCCCTTTTGAGCCTATGTTTTAGCATGCTTTCGGCCTTGATTTAGCATGCCTCAACTCTGTTTTGAGTAGTTTGGGTCATACGGGATTTGTCATGCATGGTTGTAGTGCAGTAACTTTGACTAGACTAATGATTCAAGGTCCTTAGGATGCTGTGCTTGTGTTGTTTGGATGATTTGACATCATTTCACACATGATTTCAGTGCATATAGTGTAGCTACACTCTCACATTTGTCACTTCTTCATTATATTTGAGAGTTGTGCTTCTATGCTTTGTTCATGGGTTAATGCATGAGCATCATTTTCTTATCTTTCATGTTATCATCTCGGCACCTTTACGCCACTGTTTTGGCATGGTTTAGGTCTGTCCATAGTTGGTTTAGCCGTTTGAACTTGGTATTGCATGCCTCTTGTGAGATGCTCTTTACTAGCTTTGATGTTCTTGGCCTCCGAACATGCCATGCATGCATTGTTCATATGTTAGAACCTTGTGTATGCCACATTAACATTGTCAGATAAGCATGTTGTTTACATGTGTGTTGCATTGCATTGTGTTTGGATCGGATGTTGATCCAAACACGAGAAACGAGGGGCGTTTCATACTTGAAGTGATGAAACGCGCCTCATTGATCTATTGCCGACCCTCTTGATCAAGCATGATAGAGGTGGAGGCCCTTGTGTGTTATTTGTGTGCATTCATTGACATTGACTTGTGTAAACTTGGCTTCTCGGCCATCGTGCATTGCGATGCTCGGTCAGTGGCTTGAGAGTCGAGTACCGCACTCCCTTGAGCTTGAGAAATAATAGGGAGGGTGGTTGTGCACACACATATCTTGCAAATACACTGCTGTGCCCCTTATTGTTCTCTGCTGCAGCAAAACTGGAGTTTGGCAAATTTTTTGGTCAGCCGACCAGTAAAGGTGGTCGATCAACCACTTTTTCTGGTCTACAACCAGTTTTTCTGGTCTACAGCCTCATTTTCTGGGCGGTAGACCACCAGGAGGTCCCTGTGTTGGAGAAAAAGCATTCTGGAGATAGGCACAATTTTCAAAGGTCAAGGAAAGTGCAAACTGTCACAACCCAAACCTGCCCCTATAGGTTTAGCATCGTAACCGGCCAGTAATCTAGGGATTACAGAAGGCCTCTGAACAGATAAGCATAAGATAAGGGGCTGCGGAAGCAATAATACATAATATAGTTGTCCAATGAGCTGTGTTGACTTATATGAAACAGAAAAATTAAAACTTTATATGCATATCCGATAGTCAACCATACATTATACCCACACACATTACATATACTTTTAAGTACAACCAACATAATCAAATCAAGTCTTATATATACAGGACTAATCAAAACTTGAATCCAAGACACTTCGGGAACCTCCACGTGAGGCGCAATGGTCGGTCGACAATGTAAACACATTTCTACAAAGTCTTGGCTTGCACTCCGTAATGCTCACCTATATACATATATATACAAACAAAGGAGCTAAAGCCCGATGAATAACATTAAGGTAAAGGGTTAGTGAACGTATTCCGAACATTTCATACGTATAAAACAGATCATAGCATAATCATAGTCATCTCATATCAGAACATAATAATGGCATATCCCATAGAACATATCGAACATATCACATAACGTCTTCCGACTAGAGTAACCGGTCCCGGACACCGATTAAACACATATCACCACAATGAAGTGGCTAACGAGATCTCGTAAATGTCATGGACCCGCATTTTCATGCCGTCCCCCATGACTTGGGACTATTTATGGATGCCATAATAGATTTCAAACTTGGAACGTTCGTTCACAGAAACATATATCATTTCAGAAATCATAGCATATCTTATCTCATTTGGAACATAGTTTCATATAAACGTATCTTTACGATAACGTTACTCACAGTGGTTCCAGTAAGTGGTCAATCAATTCTCAGACGTTGACCTACAATCACACAAGCACATAAAACCAACAGATCTTATCATTACACATTCATGTGGCTAACACGGCTTAGCTTTCATTACATTGGTTCTTGTTCATTCTTGGCACATTGCTTAAAACACATACACTTGCATTCTCTTAACTTAGTACATTCTTTTCTTAGTGTGTTTCTAATCCATAACCTCATTACTATGGCTTAATTAAGGCTTAGGAATGACTAAGATGCAATGAGGATGCCAAAACATGAGTTGAAACACTTGGTAAAATTTCTGAAAATAAAGTCCTCGCTCGAGCGGACATGCAAAAGATAAGAAA
This sequence comes from Camellia lanceoleosa, assembly GCA_025200525.1. NCBI lineage: Eukaryota > Viridiplantae > Streptophyta > Magnoliopsida > Ericales > Theaceae > Camellia > Camellia lanceoleosa. Next base: position 187,992,122 of record CM045759.1, read on the forward strand.
CTTCGGGGAGCTCGATTTTCACGCTCAAGCAAGACTTTCCTCGCTCGAGCGGACAATGTAATTTATGAAAATTCTAGAATTGTAAATGAAGTTCAAATTTGGTATTCAAAGCTTCAAAACATGCACTTTAGTATACAAACATGGAGAACCATTTAATAAAGTCATAAATTGCTAATTTATTCAAAATCAAGCCCCATTTGCGAAATTTAGTTTTAATTCATTTTCTCTATATCAAGCCAAATTCCAACTCAAAATGATTAACTTCTAACTTAATCTCCATAAATTGAACATGGCTCCAAACTCTCATTTTCTTTTTAGTTACATAAAATTGGCGTCAAATTCTTTCTATTTTCCTTGAAATCATGAAATTGAAGTCATGAAACTTCTGATAAATTTTCCAACTAGTTTCCATAATCTTAATCTTAACTTAATTCATAGCCATAGATGTCCCAAAATATGTTTAATCTCAAATTACAAGTATGGATTAAAATCTAATTATAAAATCAACACTTTATCTAACATTAGGATTAATTCTAATTTTCCATAAACTTGATGTTCATAAAACATTTCATTTTTCTCTTCAAAATATGAGATTGAATTAATCCAAATCTTTCAAAATCCATGATGTAAGCAATACAAATAAGTCCAATTTTATTATTAATAACAAAATCAACTTAATTATGAATTACACAAATCAATTTCTTAGAAATTCAACTTAACTCAATTTCTAACCAAAAACTTAATTTATGATCATAAATGTTCCAAAATGTGTTTAAATTGAATAAAACTTTTAAATTCAATTAAATGCATGGATCAAACAAATTCATAATTTCATAATAAAATCAAAACTTTTTCTTACATTAGGATTAATTCTAAATTTCCATAAATTTGATTTTTCTAAAGCTTTTCCTTTCTCTCTTCAAAATAAGAGATTGAATTAATCCAAATTCTTCAAAATCTAAGATGCATGTGTACTTAGAGTATTAAAACTTACAAAATTCATCCATGCATGTATAAATAAAACTCAATTTCATGCAAGACCACCAAAACCAAACTCAACATAATTGATTCCTAAACTAATTTCTATAAATTGAACATAACTCCATTGTATGGGTTAAATCTTCAACTAAGTCTTGTTGCATGTAATTTATAGGGCTCAATCCAAGAATAATTCTTAAAATTAAACCCAAACTTGACAAGTTTTAAGAATCGAAACTCATATTTTACAACCTAACTTGATTGAATGCAAGACTCAAGTTCTATGAACTATATAATTAATCCTCAGTCCTCTATTTTAATTTTCTCAAATCTACCTCCAACCAATTTTGTCTAGATTAATTATACCACACTAGAAAGAGGATGGAATTCCTTACCTTAAGATGAATTTTCCATAATTTTTGGCTTCAGTTTTGATATGCCACAAAGCTTCTTCTTCCTCTTGGTCTCTCTCCCTCTCTCAGCTGTGCTCTGCCTCTCTCCTTTTCTCATTGTTTCCAGCAGATGAAGGTTCCTAATGAGCTCATTCATTCATCCCTCTTTTATGTTATTATTTTATTTATTAGTTTAGTGGGACACTTGGCTTAATTGGTGTATTTATTATTTTCTTAACTAATTAATCTTGCTTAGAATACTTAATTGAAATTGAACTTTAATTACAATTAGCTTAATTAAACACAACCTAATTTTAATTAATCTTAGTCATAATTTAATTACAAATCCCACATAATTTAATCAGTCTAATTTGACTTCCATTAGGGCCCAATTAATTATAATTAAATTTATCAATCTGAATCAGATTTTTAATCGAACTCCTAAAATGTTCCAAATATTAAATTAAACTTATTATCGTTATCGATTTTGATTTCTTAAACCATTTAGGTCTTCAATTTCTAATCTGACCTCAAATTTCTGTCAATTAAGTTACATATTCAAATTGGTCACCTCATAATTACATTAAATTTATAATAACCACAATTCTCAATCCTCATGACTTAATCAACTCCAATTAGGACCTAATTAACCAAATCTCAATTTTACTAAACTGAATCGAATATTTAATTAGACTCCCAAATGGGTCCGTAATTAAAATTAAATTGATTCAACTTCCTATCTTCACTTCCTTAAGCCATTTGGACCCTTAATTTCTAATTCCAAATAAAATCCTTAATAGAATCATATACGAGTTAGATTCCACAATTCTCATAAATCCCAAATTAAATTATAATACTCGGCAATTAATTTCAAATCCTCTTAATTAATCAACTACTAATCATTAAACGTGATGGGGTTGTTACACAAACAGAGGCAATTCTGGGCATAGCAATGGATTTCCAAGCGAGGCGATCGAGCATGCATGCACCCCTCGCCCCAAGGACCTTTTTTAACTGCTTTAGCTGCTTTACTTAGTTAGCTAATTTGTCGGTTTTGTACTTAATTAGTTAATGTGCTTAATCAATCGATTTATTTTGTAATAATTAGTTAACTAGGAATAGATAATTAGTTTTGGTTTGTAATAATTAGTTTAATTAGCGTAGCTAGCTTATTATTCGGACCCTCCGTCGAGAAGGCAAATGTTGTAATAAGGGTGCGTGTGTATGTGAATGTCTTCCAACCCCACGTCTTTCTCCCTTTTATTTACCAGCTTTTGATGGTTAGTTTTAGGACATGTTTCAATTAGCATGCTAATATTTGCATGCATGCATCATTCATTCGTATTGCATGCACCAGGCTCGGCGCATCATTCAAACTACATCATATTTCAATATTTACTTGAATACGTGTCTCAAAGCATGTTATCGAGTGTTGCATTCATATACCATCTTAGATAGCCGAGCTTATTTTAGTTGCATTTTTGCATGTGTTGCATTAGGCATCGTTGACATAGCTAGGGTCATGCATTGATTACTAACTAGCTTCTATTTTGGCTCGGAGTACACTGTGAGTGTTTACGCTTTAGCATACTGCATGAGATGTGTATGTTGCCATGTTAGCATGCTTGCCATGAGCCTATTTGCTTAACTGCTATAACTGCATGAATGCCTGTGGATGAAGGCGTCATTACTTGAATTGGAACAATTCATTGATTGCGAGTTTTAAGCCCACTTGAAGTGGCAAATCATCATGTTTTCTTAAGCCCACTTGAGGGTGGCAACTCCACGTTTTAGCCTACTTGCGAATAGCACCTTCAAACCATTTTCGAAAACGAACATGAGATGTTTTGTTCCAAATCGAGTGATTTAGTCTATACTTGTATGTTGTGCACATCACATAGTAAGGTTAGCTAATAAACCGGAAAAAGAATACATGTGTTTTCAAAATAACATATCATGTTTAGTAGAGGCCGATCCTTTGATCAGGCGAGCGGGGGTGCTCATTTCAGGACCTTTCCCTTTTGTACCCAAGTTCCCGAGCCGAGGCAACTTTCGTGATGATGGATACGTGGCCTTAGGCACGAGTCAGGGTTTCCTAAATTTTCCCAAAACAAAATATTTATGTGGCAACTTTGAAATCTGGCAAAGCAGTCCATGTTTGGCGCTTTTTCATTAAAATCGATTTTCCAAAATGATTTGCCCGATTTGGACTCTTTGGTGATTTATCAGTCTTATATTGCACTTTGTGAGATTAGATTCAGAATCGTGACAGGAATCTGAACTGTAGTAGCTAGAACACAATTCGCGCCCCCGCGCACGGAGCAGAGTTCGGGCAATCTACAGTCACCTAGTACCAACCCTTTTCTATTTCCCATTTATTAGATCTTTTGCTAAGCAAGTTAATCACATTCGATAATTCGGTAATATAAAAGAGCATGAGACAAATATAAGAGAGGAAATATAACCCATGATAAGCATACATAAGTGTGGTAAAGCAAGAAAACAACGTTAGGAATGCTTTGAAACACTTAGAGACAAATAACACAATAAAACACTATTTTCAGCACTATTCAGTTCTGCAGGGCTAAAAATAATGCTTTGGTAAAAATACTTCCAGGTCAAATTAGGGACTGAAATTGCACAAAAACAATAATCAACCTGTTTAGTTTCAGTTCCAACTCTTAGAATGCGCACAGCACCTTCAAAAATTCATTTACAAGCTATATTCAAAAACCTGTCTAGATTTGTCACCCTTCGGGAAAACTAGCTTTCCTCTCAATCTACCCAATGATTTTCACCCAAATAAATTCCATTGGAAAGAGGACTCAGAATTCTAAATTTTGACAAAAGAACCAACAGGAGATGATTTGTCTGGAATTTTATAAAATTGAAAGAAGTGGACTGTTTTTCAGAGACTCAGGACTAGATTTTTAAACAAAATATCCAAGCCCTAAAAACACACAATTGGGGGCTAATAAAATTATCACAAGCTCTAAACACAACAAATAGCCTACACTAAATTTAGATTTGAGAAATAAATAAATTTGATATTTCTTTTAAATTAGAGAAGTTACAGCAGTGCCTAATTTGACAAATTTGCAAGACAATGTCACTAACTCATACTCGCTCTTTCATACACACCAAAAACCCTATTTAACATTAATATGAAACACAAGAAGGCATCTAAACAATATGATGAGATGAGTGAAAGAATTGGAGAAGAGAAGAGAGATATGTTCTTACCTTCTTGAGTCACCTTTTCTTCCTTCTATTCTTTTTTTTTTTTTTTCCTTCTCTACTTCCCCTAATCACACTCTCCCTCTCTCACCCTCTCCCTGGGCTGCTGAAACGTGAGAGTGGAAATTGAGACAATGATCTCAATTTATAGGCCATGAATTTGGGTTAAAAAGACCATTCCACCATTCTTGCTTAATGACTAAGAAAACCTATAAATATCTAGATATTTTTCCACTAATTTACTACTAATTTGCTCAAATAAATATTAAAATAAATAATAAAACTACTTATTTAAGGATATTTATGGCTATTTATTTGCTCAAATAAATAAAAAAAGATTCGAAGAATTAGTAAATATGCAACTAGGTTAAAATAAATAAATAAATAAAATGTATGAATTAATTTAAAAACTAAGAGGTAAAATAAATAAAAGCCAAGTATTAGGGTATTTCCAATTATAAAGTGGTGTTCTAGGATCTAAACTTATCTTTATTGGGCCATTATGCAAACTTTTATTGAACTAGGGGCTAAAATGCTATTAACCTAAGGCTTAGGCTTTCAAGTGTAGTAACCAAACATTAGGGTCTCTACAGCGTGCAGGCCAGTCGCAGGCACATGAGCATGGCATCAAGGGCGAGTGTGGCGTGTGCGGCCTAATCTGGCGTCATTTTTCGACGCGGTTTTTTCCTATGTGCTTGTCTCGTTGAGAGCTTTCACCTATTGTGATCAAAAGTGGATTTCAACCATTTTGATTTTGTGCAATTTTGAAAATCACACTCTGTTTTGTCGAAAAACACTCAACCAGCTCTGATACCACTTTGTTAGGATCATGGACACCCAGAATAATAAACAATCACACTCACAAGGAGACACAAACATTTATGTGGTTCGGCCCAATGCCTAGGTCCACAGACAAAAATGAGAAACTTACTAAAACAAAGCAAATACAAATTAGAGGAGGAGAATGACTCTCACTCAACTCACAGCTCTCTATGTCTCAAATTTCTAATACAATTCATCCTCTCACTCTCATCTCTATTTACACACAAAGAGAGAGAGAGAGAGAGAGAGAGAGAGAGAGAGAGAGAGAAAAAGAGATACCAACCCGCCAAAAATTTCTACCCTCTGTTGGTGAGACTCAACAGTGGCAACAACATAAAGAGAAGGGAGAGATACCCTGCTCAGACCACCTTCACTTGAGGTGGAAGTCTTCATACGCCATCTTTGCATGCATGCATGTAGGTTGGATCTAACACATATGGTGTCACGAAATTGGATGAATGGATGCTTGTCTGTTCTCTCTCCTTCTCCTCTCCTTCTCAATCACTTTTTCTCTTTCACATCTACTCAACTATAACAAAATATCAAATCATCCCAAACTCTCATACTTCAAAACTATTTCCAAAATATACAACCAAATAAACCAAAAAAAATTTTAAACTCTCTCCCCAAAATTATTTTTTTTGAAAATTTATCTCCTAAAACCAAACCAAACACACTCCAAAACTATTCTCCTATTTGTTTTTTGACTTGCTTCCATATTTTCATTGAATACTGCCTTTGTATTTGTTTATACATAAATGCTCCATCTCTTATTTCATCACCCCTAATTGCATCATTATTCAGGTGGCAAATAATAACAATCAATTAACTCTCTTTAAAGGATCGAATCGCTTCACATAGGAGTGAACCACATCATTAAGAATCTAAAATTAGAGGGATGTAGAACCAATTAATTCTTAGTGAGGTGGCAAACAATAACAACCAATCAATCCTATAACTTTTATATTTCTTAATTTTATTATTTTGGAATTAGATTTTGACTAGGATTTTAAATAGTTTAGAATTTTAGTTTCCTATTATCTTAGGTCTTCCTACTTTGTGTTGATTTAAGTTTTCTAATTTATTTTACAATTACTTTTCCTATAAGTATGAGGTTTAGTTTATTATAAATAAATCTATAAGCATATCTACTTCATTTATTCATTCAATCAATAATATTTCTAGAGAATTTTTCTTATATTTTCGTTGTGGATTCAAGGAATCTTGTCTACTAGAACAATATCTAGTTTCTGTTTTGTCTGCAAGAATGATATTTAGCCCCTTCCTACACCACTTTGCTTCATAATTTTTTTTTTTTTTTTGGGGATAAGTAACTACATTTCTGTCATGACCCGAACCCATCCCCATGGGTTGAGGACACAACCGGCCAGTAATCATGAGATTACCTACGGCCTCAAACCAAACCAAATGTATGTTAACAGAGTTAATGGGGGCCAAACGGAAGCAGTTAAAAACTTTGTCCATAAAGCTGTGCTTACATGGCACATCATAACAAACCATACATATGCATAATAATAACTCACAACCAAAATATGTACTACACAAGGTTCTGTACATACAGGATCATATATGTCTAAGTCAACCTAAGAAAACTATATACAACATATTCAAAGACTTTGCCCACATGACAAAATAAAACAGAATGACAAAAGGCGAAGACGGGTCTCGTGCGTGAGACGTAAGGGCTGACTCTTCAAAACCTGTGTTGTTTCTTACAGACTTCACTGGGGTTGGGTTTGGACTTCTCTTGGCTCACCTACAAACACATGAACGAGCGTGAGCGAAAGCCTAGAGAATAATATCAAATAAAGGAGTTATACAAACGGTGTGTAGAACAACATGCTTCAAACAGCCTTGGGCCCAATTCATATTCTCATTTATGTCAAACTGGCCTTTGGCCCATTCATTTATTCATGTCGAAACGGCCTCTGGCCCATCTATTCATTCTTGTCAAAACGGCCTCTGGCCCATTCACTCTATCATTCAGATCAAACTGGCCTCTAGCCCATTCATTTGGCATAGCAACATTGTCTACCAATCGAATCAACGAACTTATAAAACTTACATAGAAGTAAGTAATTTGGACAACAACATATTTCAGATATCTTTGTTAAGATATTACTCACAGTGATCGGTTGGTTGGTTTGCCCTGGAGCTCAACCCTACACATTCCATGAACACAAAAGGGTCACAAACAATTAAATCCGTTCTAAATTCACATTTTCCTCTTTAGGCTTCATTCTTATCTCTTTAACTCAATTACAAAGCTCAATGCATGCCTAAGAGTACTTAGAAGTGAAAGAGGATGGAAAACAAAACTCAGAATGCCTTTACAAAATTTTAGAAAACAGGGTCCCCGCTCGAGCGTGGAATTCCCCGCTCGAGCGGACCCATGAGGTCTGCAAAAGTGCTGGATGCATCAAAATTACGCTCGAGTTGAAGGTCTGTCTACATAGCTTCCCGCTTGAGCGTTAACTTCCCCGCTCGAGCGGACATCCAAGTCTGCAAAAATACTGGGAGCACGAAATTCACGCTCGAGCGGCGGTTTCCCCCGCTCGAGCGGACATCAAATTTTCTGGGTTTTTCAGAACATGTTCTTGAGCTCCAATTCGACATTCAATGGTTCTGGATGCATGCTTTTCGCTCAAACTTCACATAATCATACACTAACATGGTACCAACACCAAATTACAACACAATGGAGCTCAATTTCACAAATCAATCACATACATGTCCCAATCTACACTAAATTCACTTCCAACATAACAAATTCATGCATTTAAACTCGTATTCTTATAATTTGTACATGCATGTGAGGTATACTCATTGTTCCCAACTTAATTGGCAAAGAGATGATCAAATACATGGACCTCAATCAAAAATCAACATGGATTACATACTTTATGCCCAAACACGGAAATTCATAGCAATTTCCTACATGCATGCATACATTGACCTTCAATTCAACAAAATCAACCCAATTTCATCATACTCAATTAAATTCATGTTCTTGACCATTAATCAAACTTGAACTCACAAAATTACAAATTAAAGTTCATGAATGCACTTACTTAAAGGCTCTAATCTTCCCAAATTATGGTCAAATCTAGAGTTGGCCTTCCAATCTTCACAAACTTGAGCTAAACACCCAACTCTCCTTGTTCCTCTCTCTCTAACCGACCCTCTCTCTATTCTTAGAGTTAAAATCAGCCACAATGGATAAAAGAGAGGAATTGAACACATAGTGGCCCTCTTATAGCCCCACTAGATCACATTATTTTAATATCAAATAATTGAGCACTTAACTAATCGTTCTGAATCTAATTATTTTGATCCGAATCAATTTTTCAATTAAACTTCACCGTAGGCTGTAAAAATTATGCCAATCACAATGGCGCGACCAATTTCAGTTTCGGTGGCCGATAAGGCCTTCAATTTAATTTCCAAAGCAGATAATCAAACAGATATTCCTACGGTGAACAGATAGAAATTCAAAACCACATATTTTCACATAATGGCACACATAATAATATTCATGTTAAGGACCAATTAGCATGCTATAGAACAAGGATATTACAGTTTCATTCTTTCGAAAAAGAATAAATATCAAAAGTTCAAAAAAGCTATGAATTTCGAAAGAGAATCACATGAACATTTAAAAATTGCTCCCTTGCCTTGTAGATTAATTCTTTCTATAGAATTATTTCATCTTTGTCAATTTTAATTACAAAACATGTTTAACTAAGATTAGCCCTAAATCATCTACCTATCTACAACTTACCCCCTGAGCCTCTTTTGCTCTGTGGCTGGTTAGTGTTCTTTTTATTCATATAATTGGCCTAAAATTAGTCAAATTACAAAACCAAGAATTTTGGGTTATATGCACCCATTTTTGGAAGCTTTAGGGTTTGTTTGGCATGATGTTTTGGGCTAAAATAGCCATATAAAACAAAATAAGCTATTTTAGCCAAATAAGACAAAATGTCATATCCAACCTATAATCATTTCATTTTTTCTCCCATAAAAGTCAAAAAAGCCTATCCCAAACGAAACTTTTTAGCCCTAGGCTAAAAAAGTCAAAAAGCCAATCCATATCTCAAACAAGCTCTATAAGTTTTGACTATTAGGCGAGTCTAATGCATGTCTAATTACTTTTTTCTTTCACCTTTAATCTTAGATGCATGTTTAACCAATTGTTTGCTTCTTTTGATTTTGCGGAACACTATTGTATGCTTGGTGAATTATATATGTTTTCTTATCGGTTGATGATGATTTTGTATTGTTTTTCTTTGTTTGGTAGAGGAAGGAGAAAAATAGGGTTTTGAATAAGGATGGCAATTTGAAATCGACCTGACGGGGACTTGATCCCCTGACCCCGATTTCAACGATTTTTTCTCGAAAAATACTCCCGATAGGTCGGGGATGGTATTCGAAAATAAATCCCCAAACGGTTTCGGGCCTGGGATGGTGATACATTTCCCAACCCTATCCCCGGCCCTGTTTCCCTGATTTGAAATTACTATTATACCCCTATATATATAAACCAAACCCTAACATAACACAACCCCTCACATACACATGCCTCACCGTCTCTCTCTCTCATCTCTCTCTGGGTTTCTCTCTCTCGCTCTCTCTCTAAAACCCTCCCATCACTACCAATCGATCTTTCTCCCTTCGCTGTAAGCATCATCAAACACTCTTCAATACACACACGCACACTCTCTTCAAAAAACCAAATTCAATCGATTGTGCTTAGAGAAAGGAAGTTTAGAGAGAAAGAAAGAGAGAGAGAGTTGTAGAGAAGAAGAGGGTGGAGAGTGGGCCGATCATGACTCTAATGCCATCTTCTCCAGATTTGTCACTGTCTCTACCAGGAAGGCTCGTCAACGGCGGTAGGTTAGGGTTTTCGTTGATGCCTCCTTCAGATTCGTCTCTCCCAACCCCTTCCCTTAGACTTATCGTTTAGACCATCTGATTGACCACTAGATGTTGAAGCACTCAAGATCGTGGGTAAAGCACACTCTCTCTCTCTCTCTCTCTCTCTCTCTCTCTCTCTTTCTCTTTCTCTCTCATCGTTAAGTTTTCAATGTGCTTGTAGAGTGCGAACATTTAAAGAAAATACTAAAGGGTGTTTGTTAAACTTTAATTTGTGCAAGAAAATAAGTGTTATTATGTTTTTGTTGGTGGGTTTTCTTTTAATGGTGTCCTTTGTTCACTTTTTTTCACTCTGATATTAATTTAGTGGGTAGTGGTAGTTTCAATTCTTGAAGAAGTGTTTTTTTTTGACAACTAAATGCTGAATTTTGTTTCTGTTGAATCTAATTGTTTCGTTCAATCGTGTTGAAGTTGATCATTGGTTTAATTGTTTCTTGTTGAGGTATGAGAAATGGATTCAATTGATTTTGGTTTTATCTTTTTCAAAATACTCAGAAAATTGATTAATTGTTAAACTTGTTGAGTCGGTGGACCTTAATAAGTACTATTCACTCAACCCTACTGTTCATTCAAACACTGGGTCCAATGGGGTTTTAGGTACCTTCGTAATTCTCATGTACTTCCGTGTAATCCTAATTCTATGCTTATAAATAAATGAGGGGGCACCTCTTTTAGGTTAAGAAACAGTTGTATTTTTTTTTATCATAGTGAAAATTGCAGCAGCCGTGGATGTAACCCTATTCTGGGGTGAACCACGTAAATCCTTATGTTCTTGTGTGTGCGATTTGTTTGATTCATAAATTTATTTCTTGTTTGTTATTTCGTGTCTCACCGATATTGGTTAGGAAGGGTCAATTACTAATAACTGGTATCAAAGCATTGGTTCGAGTGGGAGCGATGGGTACAGACGAAAATGTTAGAATCGATAAATTCAATGGCACAGATTTCAGATTTTATAAGATATAGATTGAAGACTATCTGTATCAGAAAAAATTGTATAAGTCCCTTTCAAGGACGAAACTAGAAAAGATAAAGGATGATGAGTGGGCTCTTCTTGATCGCCAAGCACTAGGTGTAATTAGGCTAACATTGTCTCATAATGTTACGTTTAACATAGTGAAGGAGAAGACTACAACAGGTCTCATGGTGGCCCTCTCAAATATGTACGAAAAACCCTCTGCTTCAAATAAAGTTTATTTGATGCGTAAATTGTTTAATCTGAGGATGACAGAATGTGCTTCAGTGGCCGAGCATCTGAACGAATTCAATATTGTAGTAACACAATTGAGTTCTGTATCTATCAAATTTGATGATGAGGTTAGGGCTTTGATTCTTCTATCTAGTTTGCCAAAAAGTTAGAATGGTACTGTAACGGCAGTACGTAATTCTTCAGGAAAAGAAAAGTTAAATTATAATGATATTCGAGATTTAATTCTGAGTAAAGAAATTCATAGGAGGAAATTAGGGGAAACATCAAGTTCTGCCTTGAATACAGAAGCTAGAGGAAGATCAGCAGGAAAAAACCCGAACCGCAATAGATCAAAATCCAAACACAAAAATAAGTCAAGAATTAGAGAATGACGGAGTTACTAGAACTGTGGAAAGAAGGGACATCTAAAAGGAGGTTGTCCGATATTGAATAAGAACAAAGGTAATCAAAATCAGAAGTTTGTTAATGCTGCAACGAAGGAGATTTATGATGCTTTGATCTTGAGTATTGATAGCCCTCTTGAATCTTGGATTTTAGATTCTGGGGCATCATTCCATTCTACTTCATAGAGGGAAATCATAGACAATTACATTGGTGATGATTTCAGAAAGGTTTATTTGGCTGATGATGAACCTTTGAAGATTGTAGGTAAAGGGGATGTAACAATCAAGTTGCCAAACGGATCTGTTTGGAAGATACAGAATGTTAGGCATGTGCCTAGTTTGAAAAGAAACTTGATTTCTATTGGACAACTTGATGATGAAGGTCATGTTGTAACCATCATAGGTGGTTTGTGGAAAATCACCAAAAGAGCTATGGTTGTTGCTTGTGGTAAAAAAGAAGACACTCTTTACATGACTGCGAACAATAGGGATGCAGTAGCAGTTGCCGGTGAGAAGGAAGATTCAAATCTGTGGCACCAAAAGCTTGGGCATATGAGTCAAAAAGGGATGAAGGTACTTGCATCTAAAGGGAAACTGTCAGATTTGAAATTGGTGGACATTGACTTTTGTGAGAATTGCATCTTCGGCAAACAAAAGAGGGTTAGTTTTTCGAAGGATGGTAGGAAACCGAAGTTAGAAAAGTTGGAGTTGGTTCATACAGATGTGTGGAGACCTGCACCAGTTTCATCTCTTGAAGGATCATCATACCTTTATCGACAACTCAACGAGAAAGGTATGGATTTATTTTTAGAAACATAAATCTGAAATTTATACTACTTTTAAGAAGTGGAAAGCCTTGGTGGAGACTGAAACAGGTCAGAAAATTAAGTGCTTGAGATTAGATAATGGAGAGGAATATAAGGACAATGAGTTTAAGAAATATTGCGTAGAAAGTTGAATTAGAATGGAGAAAATTGTTCGAAAGACACCTCAACAGAATGGCGTTACAGAACTCATAAATAGATCTCTAAATGAACGTGCTAGAAGTATGAAGATATATATCGGATTACCAAAGATGGTTTTGGGCAGATGTAGTTAACATTGCAGCATATCTGATTAACTGTGGTCCATCTGTTCCATTGGATGGAAAGCTACCAGAAGAAACTTTGAGCGATAAAGAGGTAAATCTTTCTTTTTTGAAGGTATTTGGCTGTGTTTCATATGTGCATATAGATTCTGCTGATAGAAGTAAACTTGATCCGAAATCTATTAAATGTACTTTTATTGGATATAGCATTGATCAATTTGGTTATCGGTTTGGGATGATAAAAATCGAAAAATAATCAGAAGTAGAGATGTCATATTTAATGAGAAAGTAAAGTATAATGATAGAGATAAATCTGCATCTGAATCGAAATTTGTTACTTTTCATGAGCATGTTGAGTCAGAGGAGATAAGTGAGAATGATTTGAATAGTAGGATTTAGAATAATCCTGAAAATCTTATTCCACAAACTGAGCCACATACTCTTACTCCTAAGTTGAGACAGTCAGAAAGAGAGTCTAAACCTATACAACGTTGGTCTCCATCTTTACATTATTTTTTATTGTCTGATGGGGGTGAACCCGAAAGTTATGATGAGGCTTTGCAGGTTGATGATTAAATCAAGTGGGAGTCAGCTATGCAGGATGAAATGGATTCACTCATGGCAAACCAGACATGGGAGTTGATTAAATTACCAGTAGGTAAGAAAGCTTTGCACAACAAGTAGGTTTACAGGGTCAAATAGGAACATGATGGGAGTAAACACTATCAAGCCAGATTGGTTGCAAAGGGATTTCAGCAAAAGGAAGGGGTTGACTACGCTGAAATTTTCTCTCCAATTGTGAAGTTAACCACTATTAGATTGGTGCTGGGAATTGTGGTTGCTGAAGATTTGCATCTTGAGTAGATGTATGTGAAGACAGCTTTTCTCCATGGTGATTTGGGGGAGGAAATTTACATGAAGCAACCACAAGGTTCCTTGGCACGTGGCAAAGAGGAGTTTATGTGCAAACTTTAAAAAAGCTTGTATGGTTTGAAACAGGCCTCAAGACAGTGGTACACGAAGTTTGATGAGTTATTGTGTAGCAGCGGTTTTACAAGATGTCAAGCAGATCATTGTTATTATTTCAAGAGGTTTGACAAAAGTTATATTATTTTACTCTTATATGTTGATGATATGCTTATCGCAGGATCTAGCATTGAAGAGATAAAAAGATTGAAGAAACTTTTGTCCAACCAATTTGAGATGAAAGATCTTGGAGTTACAAATAAAATCATTGGTATGAAGATTCACAAAGACAAGGAAAATGGTACTTTGAAGTTGTCACAGGCTGAGTATGTCAAGAAAGTTCTCAAGAGGTTTAGTATGAATGGTGCAAAACCAATGAGCACTCCATTGGCTAGCCACTACAGACTTACCAAAGAGCAGTCTCCGAAGACAGAAGAAGAGTAGGCTTATATGGTACATGTTTCGTATGCTTCAATTATCAATAGCATAATGTATGCTATGGTTTGTACTAGACCAGACATTGCACATGCAGTGAGAGTGGTTAGTAGGTACATGAGTAATCTAGACAAACAGCATTGAGAGGTAGTGAAGTGGATCCTTAGATACTTGAGTGGTACTACAGACATGGCACTTTGTTTCAAATGAACCGGCATCAGGTTACATGGTTATGTTGATGTAGACTTGGCTGGTGATATGGATAACAGAGGCTGAGTATGTTGCTATTACTGAAGCTGAGAAGGAGATGACTTGGTTACAGAATTTTCTAGTAGAGTTGGTGTGAAGCCCCTGAAATATGTATTCACTTTACAGACCCTAATGTTTGAATTATTTTCTTAAAGCCCCTCGGTTATTTGAATTATTTCAGATCTTGTCGGTTAGCATTTTATTTTTATTTTTTTTTAGCAAAACATGAATTTTTCTAGCCATATTGGGCTCCCTAACCTAATTTAATTTAATTCTACATGAGTAAGGTTCCAACACATGTATTTAACTCCAAGCCCTCACTCTTTATTTAAATTCAAAATTTACCCCAAAGACTAGTACTTGTACCTTTGTACCATGAGTACCATCCATCAAGAGATATATATATATATATATATGTATACACCTTGAGGAGTGTGTCCTAGAGCCTAAAATTGATTAAAAAAAATAGCCCCTTCACCCTTCCCTAGGGCCGGCCATTCTAGGAGGAAGTGAGGATACAATTTTCTAAGTCTATCATCATGAAAATCTAGAAACTTACAAACCTAGTACCCTAGACCTATGATGCTAATTCCAAAACTAGTTTCATTACAACTAAATGTTTCTTAAACCTATGAGTAAGCCTCCCAAATCATCCCTATTCCTTTAAAACTTCAAACAAATCCTAACTTTTCCATCCATTTCCAACTAATGGGCTTTTAGGACATTTTACATCAAAAATTGTCTATATATACCAACACCCCCCTAGCTTGGCAAGCACAAATAACACACTCACACACACTTTCGGCTAGAGAGAGGGAGGAGAGCAAGAGAGAGAAGTCTAGAGAAGAAGAGGGAGGAAGAAGAGAGCCTTCTTGTGCAAAGCTTAGTAGGTAAGCCACAAACACAACCTTCTCTTTCATTTTCCTTTTTTTTAATACATGTTTCTAAGGGTTCTAAATGATGTTTTCAGATCTGTTATTAATGAGTTCTTATGTTAAAAATGCTAAGGGTTGAGTATTGATTCCATCCCTTTTGTATTTCCTCATTTTGGCACAAAACCATCTTTTTTTATACCAATCTCTCAACTTTCCAAGGGCACTCTTTCAAGAAAATTTTCTGAGTTAAATATATGTTAGTTAGCATGTTTTCTTTGCAAAAGAAATGAAAACTTTCCCTTGGTGGAACCCTTTTCTCATAAAACTTCTTGTTTTGGGCATGGTACCTTAGAATCTATTTTTCGCAACCCACTTCCAAAAATTCCAGAAAAATGTATAAAATTATTCTGGACCTCTATTTTATGTCAAAATCTTCCTTGAGGAGTTAGCTTTCAACTAAAATTGGTTTCATCGAAAAACATTAAGCGGCTTACAAGAAAATCAAATTTTCGTAATGGTTGAGAGATCTGGACAGAATCTGGACAGCGCTGGAATGTTTTCTAAATAACTTGAAATCTAGAAAAGCAATCCCATTTCCGAAATATGTTCTAGAAACTAGATCAAATTCTCTACAACCATAGGAAGGCCGAGTCCGGTGAAAGATCTAGAATAGTCCTTTCATTTTAATCTTTATGTGATATTAAATCTGAAAATTTCGTTATGTGTGGATGTTTTATACCCTTGAGTTCATGAGATTACTTATTAGCTTGTGATCATATCTTGACATGATATTATATGTGTTGTGGTTATGTTATTTACCTTTCTCATCTTAAGAATGCATGCTTGTATGGATATTATTGTCTTATAAGTTGGACTAACCTTGATTTAAAACATTTAACTCAACGGGAAACCTAATGGGGAGGGTATTGGATTTTCAAACACTTGAGTAATGAAAAGATGATAACATGTGATGTATGGTTTGTTGGGATGCGTTCCTTATTTGGAAGTTAAAGTCTTGCGCAAGTGGTTTTCGGGACCCTTGAACGGAGCGGTTGTATTCGGATCCTAGGTGGTTTGGTGTAAGAAGGGATTCGGGCAAGGCCCTATTTTACCGTCTCTTTTGAGGCCCTGCGGTTGGCGCTACATGGTACATAACCGTTGGTAGGCATCCGAGGTTAGTTCTGCAACAAAGCAGCAAAAGAGGGGGCATACCAAATAATCCGCATCTGATTCTTGTGGTTAGGAGGACGAAATCTCTTTGAGGGATTTCTAGTTTGCTAACATCTAACTTAACCCTTTGTTTATTTATTTGAGTATCATGCTTTACTACTTGATGTTATAATTGTGATTGCGTATTGAACTGGAAAAAATGGATGGGGTGTGTGTGTGTTTACTGGGCATTCAAAGCTCACGGCGTATCATGCCAGGTGACGAAGAGGAACTCATAACTAGAGACGACAAGCCTGAAATCTTCGAAGACTTTTGGCTATCCTAGAAAAATTAGAAGTTTCTTTTTGGATATTTTGTAAAGACTCATGTGAAGACTTAAGCTTTCTTTTAGGATATAATATAATGGAACCATCTTTTGAATTAAGTATATTGTGGTTGTTATGTATTTATATTCTATGTATGAATCTTATCATTGCTTATGAGACCTTGTGGCAATACCTTTTAAGATCTGTCAAAAGGATAGTGTGCTGCCTAAGAAAGCTGGACTTAGAAGGGAGGCTATTTTGACTCCTCCGGCAATCTGGGATCTTACTTGGTTATTGACCATAGGACTCATTAGTGACTCTCCCTTAACTGCAACCAATAGTTTAGAATCGGGGCGTCACAGTTGGGTAAGACGCAAGAGATAAGTATTTTGCATATGACAATCAAAGTGTTATTCATCTTGCAAAGAATCAGACTTTTCATTCAAGAACGAAACACATTCAACAGTGATACCATTTCATTTGTTCATTTGTAGATGGTGGAGTCTTGTCTCTTGAGAAGATCCAAGGCAGTAAGAATCTAGCAGACATGTTGACCAAGATAGTCACCATTAACAAACTGAAGGAAGATCGAGTTGTTGCGGCGTTCCTTTATGTAATGAAAATGATGGAGAGCTTGTGTTATCAGGTTCCAAGTGGGAGATTGTTGGGTCGGTGGACCCTGATACTGTTCACTCAAACACTGGGTCCAATGGGGGGTTTGGGTACTTTCGTAATTCTCATGTCCTTTCATGTAATCCTAATTCTATACTTATAAATAGATGAGAGGGCACCTCTTTTAGGTTAAAAGAGAGTTGTATTTTTTTTCTGATCATAGTGAAAACTGCAGCAGCCATGGACGTAACCCTATTCTGGGGTGAACCACGTAAATCCTCATGTTCTTGTGTGTGTGATTTGTTTAATTCGTTAATTTCTTTCTTGTTTGTTATTTCGTGTCTTATTGATCTTGGTTAAGAATGGTCAATTCCTAACAAAACTACCAACAACACCAGGCTTCTTCTTCGTTTAATTGATGTTTTGTTTTTGTTTTTTTTTGGGGGGCTGAGGATTTTTCTAGATCCGAAAACCCGATTCCCATTAGGAGGCGAAGCGGGGGTAGCGACCGTGATAGTTCCCCGTCGGGGATCCGGGGCGGGGGCGGGGACGGGGGAATTTTCACTATCAGAGATTGGGGATGAAGAGTGTGATAGCCCGTTACCATCCCTAGTTTTGAAAGGATTGGTAGATAACATGGAGAATGTGAATGCGAGACTATTGGGTCAAATGGCCTCTCAAGTGCAGAAATTGAAGTATTCCGAGAAGAACAAAGTAAGGATTTTGAAAGAATTGTCAGATGAATTGACAATGGTGATCCAGTTCGATGAACCCAATTGGATTAAATACGAAGTGAAAGATCCATTTTCTTTGTAATATTATTAGGTTGTTGAATGTCATTATGATTTGCTGTCATACTTATTTTGCCAGTAAAATATATGAGATATTATTATATTATTGTGGAAGATCCATTTGCGTTGTAATATTATTAGGTTGTTGAGGCCTATTTTGACAACTAAAAAAATTAATTTATTGGTTTTTTTTTTTTTGACTTTTTTTAAAAAAAATATGTAAAAAAATAAAGAGATAACTTGACCTAAATAAGTTAATAAATTGATTTTTTTCCTAATTGTCAAAAGAGGCTTGACTATCATTATGATTTGTTGTCATACTTATTTTGCCAATAAAATATATGAAATATTATTATCTATATAATAAGACAGAAAGAATTTTAAAATTGTGTTAAATTGTCTTAGAGATACACTTATTTTTAATGGTTGACATCAATCATAAGTGTATATCAATGGCTTAAATCAATCCTCTTAAGTGTGCCAAACACTTGGTTCCTACCCAAACACTTCCCCTTCTCTATCTCCCACGTCTTAGAAATGCCTCCCCCTACTTCTCTCTCTCTCTCTCTCTCTCTTCTTAGTTTTGGATTGAGTAATTTGGAGAGAAAAGAAAAGAAATGGAGTGATATGTATTTCTCTTATTTGTTTGGATAACCTAAGTAGAGAGAAATGGAAAGAAATGAAGAGAAATGGAGAGAAACTCATTTCTCTTATAAGCCTCATTTTCAATCTTCCCAAAAGTGGAGAGATTGGGAGAGAAAAAAAATCACTATTGTTATAATACCAATTTTGTCCCTATAAAAATAAAAGAAATAAAATGATTTAAAATATAAAAAGGTTATTTTGGTAATATAGCATAAAATAATTTCTCTTCTTTTCTCTTAATGAAATCTAACCAAACAAAAATGAGAGAAATCACAATCATTTCTTTTCTTTTATTTCTTCCTTATCCAAACAAAAAGGAGAGAAATCACAATCTTTTCTTTTCTTTTCTTTTCTCTTATTACTTAAGTAATCATTTCTTTTCTTTTCTCTCCTAAGTTACCAAACATAGTGTTAAACTCTCTTCCTCATACTCCTCTCTTTGTTTCCCTTCTTGATTTTAAACACTCTTTCTCATACTTCGTCACACAGGACCTTCTCTTTCTCTCTCTCTCTCTCTCTCTCTCTCCATTTTACTCCAGCTCTTTGGTTTCAGTTCTACAACCTCCAACAACTCCTCACAGGTGACACTTCTATT
This sequence comes from Camellia lanceoleosa, assembly GCA_025200525.1. NCBI lineage: Eukaryota > Viridiplantae > Streptophyta > Magnoliopsida > Ericales > Theaceae > Camellia > Camellia lanceoleosa. Next base: position 188,011,830 of record CM045759.1, read on the forward strand.
CTCCTCTACCCTTTCACTCTTCAAATGGGTTTCTCTCCATAGCAAAAAAAAAAAGTTTCTCTCTTTACATCTAACTCTAACTTGTGAAATGGGTTTTGATTTCATTGAATTGGGTTTCTATTTCTGTAAATATTGAAATGAGTTGTAAATAAAATGCATTTCTCTCTCTACATCTAACCTATGAAATGGGTTTTGAGTTTTATTGAATATATTGTTTACAATTAGATTTTTATGAGTTATTTGGATTCTAAGAAAGTTCATGGAAATTAGAGAGCATGAAATATTAATGAGTGGCAAATAAAATGGGTTTCTCTCTCTACATCTAACTTATGAAATGAGTTTTAATTTCTATTGAATATATTGTTTACAATTAGATTTTTACGAGTTATTTGGGTTCTGAGAAAGTCCATGAAAATCAAAGAGTACGAAATATTTGATATTTGTGAGTTGGGGATGAACCTTTTGCGGTGTTTTCAATTTCCAAAAATTGATTTAACTCGTTTCTATTAAGCCTAGTGGCTGTATAGTATAATATGAATTTCAAAAACAAAATGAAAAGAAAATCTATGAATTTGAGGTATTTGGTTTCTAATGAATGAAAAAATATCTTCAACAATTCTAAATAGTATTTATTTATTTGGGGGCAAAGTTATGTAGAGTTTCTTGATGTCCATGAAAAGTTTGAGAATCATGACTCTAATCTTTTCTTATTTTATTTCAGTTATTGAACTGAGCAATCAATAGGAAAAGGTAGTGGTAGGTTATGGATTGCCATGAAATCATGCTTTTTTCTTTTTTAAACCATCATTCGGTTGATAATTGTTTAACCAAAGAAATTAAGAGCATCTAAACAAGTCTTCTTGAGTTGCAAATATAATGAATTTACATATTTCTCTCTACATTGATTGATTGCAAATATTATGGGTTTATATATTTCTATTCATTGATGGGTTTTATCAAATGATTATAATGGGTTTTGATTTTGGTTTTGATTTCATCTCTATAAAATTGAAGTCAGTTGAGAAAGCGAAGGGTCCAAACTTGGACAATTATTGTGCTTCGATTTCTAAACCCATTAATACTCTTCATGTTGCTAGGGCTGATTTCAATATTTAATTTTCTCATTTTAATAATTTCCTTTTCCCTTGAAAAGGGTTTTAATGAGATGGCTAAAATACATCTATTGTCAACAATGAAATAAAGAAATATATAAATATTTTTGCCTCAGTGCTTTATTATGTACTTTACATACCTCTTATTATTCTTCTTGTTTATTTTTTTTCCCACATTTTCTCCTCTCATTACAAAAATCATTAGACACCAAGGTAAATGGGGGGATGGAAAGTGAGCACTGGTTTGAGGATTGCAAAATGTCCTAAATCTATGGAAACTTTGACGTATCATAAAATTGCACATAACTTGTTACTTCATGTAATAAATTCTTTTTTGTTTTTTAAAATTTTTGTTTGTTCATTTGTGTAGTATCAAATAATTTGATAAGCATGAAGGGATTGAATTAGCTTGGAATCAGGTAAAATTTTATGATTTGTAGGAAAGCCCAGAAGATCTAACAAGAGGTTTCGTAAAATTTATCTGCTGAAGACCTTAATCAGATTAAGTTGCTTTTGTTTATTAAAATCTATCTTTCATTATGTATGTGTTTGGGTTTCTCTTCTTCTTTTTTTTTTGGATTTGTGTTCTATTTATTTTTTATTTTTCTTTTCTATGCATTGTTGCCAACAAAAACTCACATTGTTGGGTTCAAAATACCACTTGAAATTTCGTTTAATGCTTTTTGAGGACTTTTTTTTACAAATTAGTTTGGCCCCTCTTCCATCTCCTCATCTCTCTCTAAACTTGAGAATTTCATTCTAGGTATTTTGCCTATTTTGGTATAGTCAAGCTCTTTTATTTTGTATCTTTGTGCATGCACCATGTTCTGTAAAATACCCCAATTAAAATAGTTTATTTTCTTTTGGTTAAACCAGCTGCTTATATAATTCAACTTTTTGTTGTTCAAATAGTGAGTAAATCTATCATAACAAGCCAAGTAAATGACTAAATAACCTTTCTTATAGAGAGTTTGATTAACAGTGCTTGAATGTTGTTAGTGTTGGTAATGTTAATGTCATGATAGAATCAAATAAGATATTAAATTATGGCACTGTTTGGGAAGGAAATTTTTTGGTTTTTTTTTTTGTTTTTTTTCACTTATCGTTTGGGAACAAGCTTTTTTAGTAATTTTTTGTCTTTTTGGCTAAAATGTGATGGAAAAAAAATTAGTATGTTTGGGATGACTTTTTGGCTTTTTACAAAAAAAAAAATATGCAAAAAATAGAGAGAAAATAGAATTTTTGACTTTTTGATATGGCTTGTTGACTTTTTGATTTTTTTAGTAACTTTTTGACTTTTTAGCTAAAAAAGACAGTTGCCAAACGAGGCCTAACAAACAAATTGGTTACAAAACCAAAAAAAATAAATCCAAGCAAAATATCACATCAAACCCCATAATCATTTCACTTTTTCTCTTACAAATATCACATTGTAGACACCCCATTTTTGACCGTCCTCAAGACCTGGACATCACCGTTTGAACGCCCGGTGATCATCCATGTTTGTGTTCGTTTGGAGTTCCCGGAGTTCTCGGCTACGCGCCTTGCCTCAGGATCTCCGAACTCGACTGTTTGTGTCTGGATTTACACCAAACACTTGTGTTTTGCCTTGGAAAGGCAGAGGATGCTTTGTGAGACATCCCCTTGCACCACCGGCAGTGGCTAGAGGCCACCGGCTGGTTTTGTGTTGCCACCGGTAATGTATATTGCCGGTCGGCATTATTTGTTGCCGATCGGCACTCTTTTTTGGCAAAATGACATTTTTGCCCAGCCGACTACTGTTCAGTTGCTTTTTGAGATACTTTAAGGCAGCTGTCTTGCATCTTCTTTCCTTCCATACACGTGTATGGAGGGATGAGCTTCTTGGTGGCTTAACTTGTAAGTTTGGTTGCCTATAAGAGAACCCTTCCTCCTCTTGGCTCAAGGGTTGGAGGGTTAGACATTTTGGAGAGAAAAGACCTTAGAGAAGCTCTGGTTTTAGGGTTTGAGTTCTATATCTATCCTATCTCTCTTTTTCTCTCTTGTTTGTACACTAGGTGCTTTAGTCCACATTATTGCACACAAGCACCTAGTGTTTCACCTTCCCTTGGCTACTGAGGTTCCAAGAGGTTGTTCTTGGTGTTCTTGGCTGGATTTGAGCCCAAGGAAGCAACAACATCAACACTTGTGAAGAAGGTCAACAAGGGTGAGAAACTTGCTTTATATACCCCATTCTTGCACTCCATTTTTACCTATCTTTGAACTGTTTTTGTGCTTGGTGTTTAATACAAAAAAGTTCTGTTTTTTAGTCCTCTTGATAGTTTATTAAGGGTGCTTTGTGCTTTGGGGAAGTTTGGCCCCTCTTAGGCCTTGAAAGGCCTCATTTTTGTGCTATTTTGTTGAGCTCCGGGATTTTGGTGTTTGGGTCTCTTCACCACTGAAATCTTGAGGGATTTCAGTGGTGTAGATGATGCCTTGAAGTCCCAAGAAGGAGAGGGCCACCCCCTCTCCTTGTTGTCCTTGAAAAGGACAAGTTTTGGCCTCTTGAGGAAGCCTTTGTTGGTGTGTGTGTTGAGCATGTCTAGGCTGCATTTTATGTTTATTATGCCATGATATAACATTGCTAAGAGTTGGTTTTGGTCCCTTATGCATGCTTAGCATAGTTTCCATGTAATGCCTTGTGATCCCTTAACATGTCTTAGGTTGTGTGCCTTTGTTTCTAGCATGTTTTAGGCTTACATTTGTGAAGCGTGTATGCTTATTTTGCCATGAATGAGGTCTGTCCATAGTTATTTTGGTCGACCCTAGCTTGCATTGTATAGCCTCTTTGCATGTTTGGCTTGTTGGCCTTAAGTGCATAAATGTGTAGCATGCCTTGTTTGCATTATTTTCAATGGTTTGGAACCATTTAGCATGCAATTTCAGTCCCTTAGACATGCTTGTTTGATTGCCTTGCATGCCTCTTTGAAGCTTTGAATGCATATGTTGTATGCCTCATGCCTTGACCTTTGTGTATGCCTTGCTCTAGAGCCACTTAGATGCCATCTAGGAGGTCCCATTTGTATGGTCTAAGGCTGCCTTAGACCTGTTTTAAGCCTTCTTGGCCTTGTGAGGCTTGGTTGGCTTAGCCATGGTTTAGATCTCCTTTGGCTTGCCTTGGATGCTTGGGCCATTTGTTGCATGCTTAGTCTATTTTGTTACTTGGTTTGGCACCATGTTTTGCATAATTTTCAGGGCTTTCTATGTATGCTAATTGTCCATGTTTAGCTTCCTTTAAGTGTGCTTAAAGCTTGCTCACTTGATGCTTAAGTTGGTACCTTAACATGTGCATGTGTGCATGCGTGATTAGCCTTCATTTTTGGGCACTTTGGCCACTGACTTTAGGCCTATTTAGAGTTGCCTAAGTCATGTTTAAGACCATCATTTGCTTGCTTTCATGCTCACCTCATGTTTGCTTGTATGCTTTGCATAAGTACATTGCATTGTTCATATTGCATGATAGCTAACATGACTAGGTTGCATTGCATCAACATGCATTCCTTGTCCCTTGATTTGGTGATAGGGATTGGGATTTTGGTTTGTTTGGTTTGCATGCATTTGAGATTGAAAGTGCACATTTGATCCTTTGGGCCATCATGCATGGGAATGCGTGATTGGTGGCCCGAGAATCGAGGCACATGTCCCTTTGAGTCACAAACATGATAAGGAGTGTGTTTGGTGCATACATTGCTTGAATAACATTGCCATGCAAGATTTTGCCCTCTACTGTTGTGAGTTGCAGGTTCTGCAGACATTCGGCCGATCGGCAACATTTAGTGCCGGCCGGCATTAAATTATCAGCCGATGAGTTCATTTTGTGCCGGTGGCCACATACTTCAGCCGGTGGTGTTTTCCTTCAGCCGGTGGTATCCCCTAGTGCCTTGAGAAGTAGTTCTGAGACTTTGGCAGTTTTTAGAAAGGCAAAGCAGGGAAAACAGAGGCAGTCTAGGCATGGCAGTGCAATTCCGAGCAAGACCCGAGCACGTGCTGCATTTGGCTCTCCTCCCGAGGCGGTTCTTGTTTTTTCTTAGTTTAGTTAGTTTGTCAACTAATTAGGCTATTTGTAATATTTAATTAGCTTGCGTAGTTAATTATTTGTATTATTCTTTCGGTCCCTCCGAGCGAGGGCATATCTGTAATAAGTGTGGGTGAGTGGTGTATATGTCTTTCAACCCCCACTTCTTTCTCCCTTTTACTTACCTGCTTTTAATGGTTAGTATTAGGGCACGTTTATTTTAGCATACCTTATGCTATACATGCGTGCATCCATGCATTTGTTGACATGCATCGGGCTCGGTACATCATACAAACTGCATTGTATTTTCAATTTCAAATTGAATACGTGCATCGAATAAAGTGCATTTCACATGCCATCTTTAGGGTTAGCCGAGCCTACTCTAAATTGCATCTTCGCCTGTGTTGCATTAGCCATTTAACATGAACTAGGTCATGCATGTTTGCTAACTAGTTTCTTGTTTTGTACGGAGTCTGATGTAAGTATTTATGCTTTAGCATATCGCATGCGTGTGGATGTTAACATAAAAGATGCTTACCATGCGCTAGGTGCTTATATGAGATAAACTGTTTGAATGCTCGTGGGTGGAGGTTGGATTGCTTGAGTTGGAAAAACTCATTGAAATCGTGTTTTAGCCTACTTGCAGTAGCAAATTCCAAAGCATTTTCAAAAGCGAGCGGATATGCAATGTTTGTTTCCAAATTAGGCGATCTAGTCTATACTTGTTTCATGCATAACATAGTAATTCTAGGCTAATAATTGGAATAAGAGCATGTAATGTTTTCAAAATCGGATATCACGGTTAGTAGAGGCCGGTCTTCGGACCGGGCGAAAGGGGGTGCTCATAGCTGACCTTCCCCGATCATACCCAAGCTCCCGAGCCAAGTCAACTTTGGTGATGACGAACACGTGGCCTTCGGCACTGAGTCAGGGTTTCCTAAATTTCCCATTTTAAAATATTTAGGTGGCGACTCTGTAATCTGGCAAAGCAGTCCATGTTTGGCACTGCTTTTCAAAAAATCTGTTTTTCTTCAAAACAATTTGCCAGAGTTGGACTCTTTGGTTCAGATTTAGAACCGCAACAAACAGGGAGTCTGAACTGTAGTAGCGAGGTCCCCCGCGGGCGCTGTTACACACATCCAACCACAAAAAAACCCAACGATATTCCCAAACACAAAAAAAAAAAAAAAAATCTCTAATAATATCCTACAACTAAAAAAACCTATAAAAAAACCCATTTCCGAGACACCCACTATGATAGATTCAATCACTATTCGGGGACAAAATGTAGATTCACTCATACTACTTAACCTGTTATGATATCTTCTTTTAAATTGTGAATGATACTTTATTTGGGAGGAAAAAGTAGATTCACTCACCTTTCCAATAAAAAGTTTGATTAACCATGCTTGAATGCTCTAAATGCTGGTAATGTTAATGTTATGATAGAATCAAATAAGATATTAAATTATGATAGATCCACTCACTATTTGGGTAGAAAATTTGCATTCACTCATAGTACTTGGCCTGTTATGATATCTTGTTGTAAATTGTGAATGATAGCTGTCTTGGATATTTAGTTTTTCATACTTATTATGGGAATGACCAAGAAACTGATATATATATTTTTTGATTTCCTTTCAATGTTTTCTGGTGTATACATCCCATTTTTGACCGCCCTCAAGACTTGGGCATTACTGATGGTTTGCTCGGTGTTGAGAAATGTGCAGGCCAAAGATTCAATTCCTTCGGCAAGGAGAGAGGCAAACCCTTCAAAACTCTTTGTTTAGGGGTTTGGAGTTGAAGAAAAGAGGAGAGGAGGGGAGAAAATAGGTTGGAGAAGAAGTTCGCCATGAATCCGGGTAGAAGAAAGTCGAGCGGCCCTCGCTGAATCAGGCTTATTCAATTGCATACTTGGAGTTAAGCTATGAGGCCACCATCGTTGGAAAGAAGACTTCCGGGGCTTCACTTTGTACTCAAGAATCTCCCAAAGCCAAGTCCGGGTGGAGGAGATATGATTGGTTGAAGCTGGGCATCATCCCGGTTGGATCGAGTCTGCGCGGCTTCACCAAAAAGGGCACAACTTTTTGCATAGGAGGAATTTTGATGCAAGGTTTGCGCCATTGGAAAGATAACTTTCGGGGCTTCAATTTGCATATCCACCGGCCATTTTTTGACCTTGGAATCATCTATCGGAAATCTATTTTGCCGACCGGCAGAAAATAGTGCCAACCGGCACTTTATTTTGGCTGACGACCAATTTTTCTGGCCGGTTTGAACCCTTTGCACCCTCCAAGCCTGGTGCATCCCAACTGTGCCAGTTGGAATGCACCAGCACACTCCCCTGTGCATATATGTTGCTATTTTGAGCCCTTTTTGCACCTTTGACCCCTTTTTTTTCCCTCTAAGAGAGAAGCTTGGCCAGCTGTTTTAGCTTCCTCTAGAAGCCACAAACCCTTTGCACCTTTCATTTGGCTTCTTGGAGAAGCCAAGAATCTTTGCCTTTGCCTATTTAAGGAGCACTCCTCCTCCATTGTTTAAGGTTGGATTTTTGGAACAAAAAACCAGAGATATATAGATATATCTGATATATACATACACACAACCCTCCATCTCTCTCCATATCTCTCTCATTCAACCATCAAATACCCTTGTTCTTGGGCCCTTTCTTCACCAATCCATAGCACCACCACCACTATTCCATCACAGCAGCTTGGAGAAGTTTTTCAGAGGCCAAAGGTGCTGTAACTCAAGCTAAGAAGCAACCAAAAGGGTAGTCTTCAAGGGTGAGATCATTTTCCCTCTTTTGTAGCACATTCTTGTCACATTTTTCTACCCTATTTGCTTACTGTTTTGGGCTCCGACCCTAACTGAAAGGGGCACTCTTTTGAGCCATTATTCATGTTTGTTTAAGGGCTCAACCCTGTTTGAGCCCTCCATAGTGCACTTGCTTCAATACTCCTTGATATGCCACATTTTTGCATGCAATTTATAGCCTATGTGTGATCTGTTTTTGAGCATAATGTAAACTGTAAGTAGGCTCATTTTGAGCCCTTCTTCAACATTTAAGAAGGGCTCAACCCTGTTTGGGACCCCTATCTTGCACTTGCTTCATAATCTCTTCTATTTACTGTAATTTTGCATGCTTTGTTAGCCTATCTTGCTTCTGTTTTTGGGCCATCATAAGAACTGGAAGGGGTCATATTTTGACCCCCTGGACATATTTCATTGAGGGTCTTTGGCTTTTTGATGCATGTTTTGTATACTTCATGTTATAGCCCTCTTGTGGCCTTAATCTTGCATTGCATTTTGAGCATGTTTGCATATTTATTTGGGGCCTGTCATCTACTGTGAGTAGTCATATTTTTGGTCCCTCATCAGTATTGTAGAAGGGACTTTTCCTGTTTGGGCTTTGCATCATACACTTGCCATGTAAATCATGCTAGCTAGTCAAAATCACATGCTAATTTAGCCAAGCATGCTAGCTTATTTTGGCTACATTTCATACATGTTTTAGCATTATTTTGGGCTGCATGAGGACTTTTTGTGGCTGTCTTCTTCATTCGAGCATCGCTTTGCATGCTTATAGTGTATTGCATCTCACTAGCTTTAGTGCTTAAGTCCTTAACAATGCATTACATAAATGTTTGCATGCTTTGGAGTCATTTTGGAGTCATTGGACATGCCATTTCAGATCTGAAACATGCACCATTATATGCTATGTTTCATCATTTGCCATGCCTTGTTAGAGTTGCATGTTGTATCTTAGGATAGATCCATACATTGGACATGTTTGTGTGCATTTCGGTTACCTCATTTCATTTAATGGCCGCTGGTTTTGGCATGCTTGCGAGCTACCCATGTTAGTTTAAGTCCATCGTTGCATATTGCTGCATGCCATGTTTGTTTACATGTTTAGGTTGCGCGCCTAGCATACATTGTTCATTTGCATGTTCATGTTGCATACTTAGCCGCCATGCTTAGGTTGCATTCCATTGAGCTTGCATCCCTTGCCTCTTGACCAATCATGATAGGGGTTGGGCCCCTTTGGTGTGTTTCGTGCTTGCATTTCATTTGATATCAAAGTTGCTAACTTGGCTTTTGGGCCATCATGCATTGAAATGCGTGATTGATGGCCCGGGGGTCGAGGGCCATGCTCCCTTGAGTCCATTGCATGATAGGGAGCGTGTCCATGCATATATATGCCTAAAAATTCATGCCATGCACTGCTTGTCTCTTTATCCAAACTGTCTTCTGCGAGGAATTATTTGCCGGCCGGCGATATAGAGTGCCGGCCAAGTATTTATTGCCGACAAACTCCTTAGCAGCCGATGGATATTGTACACGGCCGGTGGACATTCTATTCAGCCGATGATGATCCTCAGTGTGTAGAGAGCATGTTCTGAGACTTTGGCAATTTTTCAGAGAAGCAGGGCAGTAAAAGCAGAGCCAACAGTGGTATGGTACGGGTTTCCCGGGCAAGACGGGCTCGAGCATGCATCATCACACGCATCCCGAGGTGGGGGCCGCGGACATCTCTTCTTTGCATTTAATTTAATTAGATTAGAGGTTTTGTAATAAGTAATTCAGTATTATTTATTTGGCCTGTATATTCTTTTGGTCCCTCCGAGTGAGGGCGTATCTGTAATAAGTGTGTGTGTGTGGTGTGCATGTCTTCCAACCTCCACTTCTTTCTTCCCTTTTATTTACCTGCTTATGATGGTAGATTAGGGCACGTTTATTTTAGCATACCTTATGCAACGCATGCGTGCATCCATGCATTTGTTTACATGTACCGGGCTTGGTACATCATACAAACTGCATTGTATTTCAATTTTCAAATTGAATACGTGTTACTTGTAGCACTTCACATGCCATGATTAGGATAGCCGAGCCTGCCTAGATTACATCTTTGCATGTGTTGCATTAGACATTTCAGTATGCTTAGGTCCATACATGGATTTCTAATGAGCTTCTGTTTTGGCTTGGAGTACTAGGTGAGCTTTTATGCTTTAGCATCCTTGCATGTGTGTGAGTGTCGCCATAATAGCATGATTACCATGAGGCTAGCTGCTTATGTGATATAACTGCTTGAATGCCTGTGGATGGAGGTTGAATTACCTAAATTGGGACAATGCATTAAAAACCGTAAGTTTTTAAGCCCACTAGTTAGTGGCAAAACCGTCTTTTCTAAAAGCCCACTTAAGGGTGGCAAAACCTGCATTTTAGCCTACTTGCGAGTAGCAAACCGTTTTCAAAACAAACATGTAGTGTTTTGTTCCAACTTAGGCGATTTGGTCTATACTTGTTTGCTGTGCGCATAACGTAGTAAATCTAGGCTAATAACCCAGATCGAACACATAAAGTTTTCAAAATGGGATATCATGGTTAGTAGAGGCGGTCTTGAGACGGGCGAAAGGGGTGCTCATAGTGACCTTCCCGATCGTACCCAAGCTTAGAGCCAAGACAACTTTGGTGATAGCGGACCGCGTGGCCTTTGGCAGTCGAGTCGTTTCTAAATTCCCCCATTAAAAAAATATTTAGGTGACGACTCTGTATCTGGCAAAGCAGTCCATGTTTGGCACTTTTTTCAAAATCTGTTTTTCTCAAAACGATTTGCCGGATTTGGACTCTTTGGTTCAAGATTAAGAACCGTGACAATTTGAGTCCTTTGAACTGTAGTGAACCCAATGTGAACAGAACGGGAGTCATCCTCCCGGGGCGTTCGGGAGACGTCTACATCTGGGATGAAAAAAAAATGTACCTGATATCCATTTACCCTTTTTTTTTTCTCTAGAATGAAAAAAAATCTCCTCTCTCTATTTATGTACTTGCTCTTCTTATCTTGATTGTAACTTATTAAGTATTTCTTATCCATGGCAGTTATTTATTGAAATTAAATTTTGAATTTTATTATCCAATTTGCTACCAAAATTGTTAGAAGTTCTTTAAAAAGAAGAATATTTCTTTATATTTTTTCTGTGTCTTTATTAAAAATCAAAAAATGTTACAGATTTTACAAATTTCAACATGATATATATACATTACAACTACATTTTGATCCTAACATAATTTACATCGTGCCTTTAGGCACGGATACACACTAGTGTATATATATATGATATCTATATTAAATATAATTACAATTCAATAGGATTTCTTTAAGGTTCAGACTCTCAACTATTTTTTTTTTATAATTTTAATTCTTTTAATAATGAAAATCTTTGAAACATTAGTATATATATTAACAAATGTAATTTACTATTATAATATGGCAAATTAAAATTACAAAAATTATAAACGAAATGTATTTATATTTTATCATAAATATAAATTTTGTAATTTATTATTTAGTTTTTATTAATTAAATTATGACATGTATTTAATTGATTATAAATAAGTTTTACTACATATTTTAGATAAATACTATATTATTTAATTTTAAAAAATAAATTTTGATTATTTATTTATACTCATACATAGCATGGGTAATATGTTTGTATATATATAGGGAAATTCTAATATACACCTCTTGAAAATGGTATCATATGCACTCCTAATTATGTCATTTTTTCTTTAGTTATGACTATTTTTTTTTTCTTTAATTATGATATTATTTTAATTATGATTCATAAGTTTTTTAGTTATGCCTCATATTGTATTTAGTTATGATATATATACATATATATTAGTTATGACTCAAAAAATATAAAGTCATATCATTTTTCTTTTTAGTTAGACCATCTCAAATCCTTCATCAGATCTTTTATCAAATTTAAATTAAATTTTTTTTTTTGGATAAAAACGGTGCTTTGACCATTTCATCAGTTGGCAGCGGTACTCTTTTCATCAAATGAAAAAAGTGTTTATCTTTTTATCAAATTTGTAGGTGATTGTCTACCCGAACGTCCTCCCGGACAACCGATTTTAAGATGAATTTGATAAAAATTTACTCTAGACGGACGACCAGTTAGAGTTGATGAAAGAGTTAGAATGTATCGTATCAGATCAAATTTTTACTTAAATTTAATGAAATATCTAATAAACAATTGGAGATACTCTATATTTCCCACACACATCTATATACATATATACTAGCGGTAACCTGTGCTATGCACAGAAATCGGGAATGTATAATTTAAATAATTTATTATACTCATTTTTGTATTATAAAATAAAAAATTCTTATAAATTTAAAATATAATAGGGAGTTATAACTAACAAATATTTTGAATATGATAACTATCTAATACCTAAGTTCATACATTCATTTTTTCCATCAATTTGTCATTTGAAACATTGATTATAAAATTATCTTAGTCCAAGTAGGTCATTTAGCAGCATGAACTATATTTTTATCGGACATTATTCTAGCTTTAAAAATGAATAATGTAAAAGTGGATACTATCACAAATAATATAAAAATGTAAAAATGAATACTACTACAAATAATGTAAAAATGTTCAAAGGCCCCTTTAAAGAAAACAACAACAAAAAAATGCCCCCACTACATATACATATAGGCATACAAAGAGAATAAAATTCATCAAAACCCTAAAATCCTACAATTGCCTAACCAATTATAACGTTGTCGATGGTTAAATGTAATTCGAATATTAAACATAGAGTTTGAACAAAACTTTATACCCAATATGTAAACACTAAAAAAACTTGATGGTATGTTAAATTATATAGCTAAAGTGTGCAGCATTTGAAAAATAAGATATAAATGAATTTGAAGATAATTATTAGATTAGAGATTAAAATAAATTTAAAAAAAGGATCATACAAAAAATATAATAAAAATAAAGTTGGAGATAATGATCGGATTGGGGTTACAAAAAAAATTAAAAAAGAAGAAATAAGAAATAAAGAAAAATGAAAATATTGGAGAAGATTAAGCAAAATAAAAAATCAATAAAAAGATATAAGGAGTCTTCGATAATAAAAGGATTTTAAAAGTTAAAAATTTAAAATAAAAACAATAGTAAGAGAAAAAAATATTTCTTATTGGAGAAAAATAAGGATGAAAAATTAAAAACATAACTTTGAGAGAGCAACATGTAGGAAATAGAATCTTAACTTTGCTTAAGAATTGAGTATAGAGACTTTAAAAATTTTAGAGAACACGCTATATTTGCTTATATATATAGTATAGATATATACATAGGGAAAAAGATAGATATCAAATCTAATTTGAAAAGTAAAGATAAAAGTGAAATAAACATCCTACCAAAAAAAGAAGAGAGAAATATGGGAATTCGGTTGTTGATAGTCAAAATTTTAAAAAGATAAAATATTTATGAGAGATTACGTATGAGTAAAAGATAATTTAATTTTGTTTGTTATATCAAAATAAAGGCATATATATTTTATTGAATAGTAGCAAAATAAATTTACTTTTTTAATAAAGTTGTAATAGAATAAAATATATTTAATTTTTAAATTGCATGCTTGATGATGATTTTTTCAAAAAAAAAAAAAAAAAAACATTGATAGAAAATTTTAAAATTGATGGTAGTCAATTGTTATCATTATAGCCTACAAAAAGAACTTTGGATAAAATCATGGATAGCCAATAAAAAATCAACACTTAGCATTAAATTTTGTAAAAATTAAAAAAAAAATTCAAAATTCAAAATAAAGTATTGGAATTCCTCTAATCATATAATTAGACATTTTAGTTAATTTTAAAATTTAAATGTTAAATCCAATAGGATTATGCCATGTGGGTTAATTCAAAATTTAGATAATACACTAATAGATTTGAACCAATTTTTTTAATATTGTAAAAAAAATTCAAAATTTTAAATTAGATATGTTTAGATAGAATTTAAAGATTTTAAAATTTTAAAATTAAATATTGTTAGATGTACCTATCACTTTAAGCCAAATATATTTTTTATTTTAAAAAATTTTTAAATTGAGAAATTTTGTTTAAGGTTTTGAAGCTGTTTTTTGTGTGTGTATTTAATTGGGTGTCTATTGGTTGTAGATAATTTGAAGAACTCTCATTTGAGAGAGCTTCAAGGAGCAAATGTGAGATTAACTCTATGCATAGCTGATCTTCATGATTTCGAGAGTTTACTTGAAATCATTAATAGGTGTGATGGTGTGATAGATACAAGATAAAATAAAAAAATAAAAAAATTAAATTCAAGATTTGATGAGTTTCAAATCTGATTAAATTGAAAAACAAACGCAATTCACAATTTTTTTTTTTTTTTAAAAAAGCAAGCCCAAATCATACAAAATGTAATAATTAAGAAGATGAAAAGATATATAAATGAATTGAAAAATATTAGGAAAAAAATATACGCACATAAAAGTAATAAACATTGAAAAAATACATATAAAGTAGGAAATAATATTAGGATCATAAAAATGGAGAAAATGAAAAGATGTATAGATGAATTGAAAAATATTAGAAAAAATATATATGCACACAAAGTAACAAACACTAAAAAAATACATATAAAGTAAAAAATAATATTACACTGATCTTGTAATAATTTTCACATATCATCAAACTTGCAAAATATAACAATCGAGAAGATGAGTTATTTTGAGAAAAGATAGGAAGATGAGAGAATGATTGAATGTAATAATGGAGAAGATGAAAAGATATATAAATAAACTGAAAAATATTGACAATATATATATATACATACAAAAGTAATAAACACTGAAAAAATACATATAAAGTAAGAAATAATATTAAGAGCATAAAAATGGAGAATATAAAAAGATGTGTAGATGAATTGAAAAATATTGAGAAAGAGAAATATATACACACAAAGTAACAAACACTAAAAAAATACATATAAAATAAGAAATAATATTACACTGACCTTGTAATGATTTTTCCAAATGATCAAACTTGCAAAATATAACAATGGAGAAGATGAGTTATTTTGAGAAATAAAAGATAGATAAATGAGAGAATGATTGAATTTGATTTGAATAAACTGAATAGAGGTGTGTGAAAGTTATAGGAGTTTCGGGTTTTTTTTTTTTAAAAAAAAAAAATTTGAGATTGAGAGTGAGATAGATATTATTGTAGGTGATGGTTATGGATGACTATTTTATTATTTGGGGATAAATATTATTGTTGGTGCTGGATATAGATGAATATTTTAATATTTTATATTTTATATAAAGAGAGAGAGTGAAAAGGCTTAAAATTTGAAAAGAGAGGTGAAAGACAGTGTCACGTAATATTTTTTTTTCCTTCAAAATTATAAAAATTTAAGATTCAAGTTTCGGAACTTTTTAACTTAACAATTACATTTGATTATATAGATATAGATAGATAGATACATAGATGGATAGATAGATAGATAGATAGATACGATTAAATGGGGGTATTGATGGGTTTGATGGGTGGGCTTGCGTTGCAGTCGATGATAATTACTTTAGCAGCGTCGTTGGTTCAGTGTGTTCTCATAGAGAAGTTATACCAACTCCAACACTAGCACCAACTTCATCATCCATGGCTCACCTACCAACACCAACACCAACACCAACACCAACTTCATCATTTTTGGCTGAGATTCCCTAGGTGGTTTGGTGGTGGTTGGAATAATTGCTGTCTTTTTGTTAGCCATCATCTTGATGAGTGTCGCAAGCGTGCCATTTCACAGAAAATCTGTGCTTATGCTTCAGGTTCCTCATTCTTAGAGCTTGTTTTGCATGAACTAAAATAACATTTTTTTTAATCTTTTTTTAGTCATATCAATTCTTTATTTTTTTATACATCTTTTTATAAAAAATTAAAAATTACGCTTATTTAAATTATTTCAAACAACCTATTAATTTTCCCTTTTTCCTTATCTCACTCATACACATACCCGCACAAAGTTTTCTTTTTTATTTCTTTAGGTCTCGTTTGGAAATAAATTATTTTAATAATTTTTTTTTTAATGAAAAAATGTACAAAAAAATAAAGAGAGTGATATAACAACTTATAGTAACTTTTTAACTTTTTAATTAAAATATGTAATTGCCAAACAAGACCTTAACTAATAATTAAATTATCTCACTCAAAACTATGTATGTATATCAAATCAAACCCTAGGTTGCTTTCGACGGTTCTATTGACCAAATCAAGCAAGATCTTGAGTTAAACTAGGCGCGGCTTGCACTCCTTAGGGTATCCACAATAGATTTGTTAAAATTGTGTGTTAAAGTATATGTTTTATGATAAAAAGTGTTAAAAGTTGGACCCAAAAATGGCCCTGTTTGGCAGAGCTGTGGGAGACTGCTTATAGCTTATGCCCAAACAGCTTATACCTTATAACTTTCAGCTTAAGCTGATTTCCAGCTTATTCTCAAAGCATATCCAAATTGACTCACGAGAATAAGCTGATTTCTGACTTCCACAAAGCTATAAGCATAAGCTAAACCAAACATATCAAAACAGCTTAAATTAAGCTGAAAGCTGAAAATAAGTGCTGACAAATAGGGCCAATATGTGTTAAGAGTTTGTTAATTTAATTAGTGAATAGTGAATGAATGGTGATACAATGGATGTGTTAAGGGATGTGTTAAATATATATATATATATGTGTGTGTATATAATAAATAAAATAAATAAATAATTTAGTTTAATCAAAAATTTCAAGCTCAAAATTAAATTTCAAGTCAAAAAAAAAAATTCCCAACAAGTTTAAAAAAAAATAAAATTTGCCGTTGACGGGGTCAATCGGCCGGACATCCGGCCGGTCAACCGATAAGACAAAAAAACCTTCCTCTTCATTAGCTAAAACGCTCGCTGCAGATAACAGACATGTTAACACACACCACTAACACACCTACTAGCAGCTCCATTATGAGAGCAAAAACAGAAAATGGCTTGCTAAAAAATAACAACTGACGCTCACACATGCTCTAACAGCTTTACTGTGGATGCTCTTATTATTAGGTTTCTTTTTCCATCTTTCTCCCTTCTTAGTTTCATTTATTTATCAATTTTAGATCATACGGCCACTTTGAAAATTATCACTTTCTGTTCTAAATGTATATTGGTAAAAGGGCAAATTATACTAACAGTTCTTATAATTTGTTCTCGTGTCATTTTGGTGCTTGACTTTTCAATTATAACACATTTGACCTTAAATTTTAAATCTTATTCTAAATAAGAATAATTGAAGATACCATTAGACTTTTTAAGGGCAAAATTGTCAATTTAATAAAAATATAAACTAATTTGCAAAAATAAATGTCAAAAAAATATTTTTAAAATTTTCAAAATTATTTCTACCTACCAAAGATAAAATTATGTAAAATTAATAAATTTTTTAGACATTTATTTATTTATTTTACCAAATTAATTTTTATTATATGTTTGGATGTTGTTTATGTAATGGTTGGTTGTTAAACTTTTAATGTGTAATCGTTATATTTAATATATGAAATATTTTTAGTTTTAAATTTTTTGATAATGGATTGATTTAATAATGATATCAAATTTGTCGCTATATTTGAATTTTAGAAACATAGAAACTAATTTAATGAAAACAAAAATAACTACCCATTACACAATTATTATCCAAACACAAAATAAAAATTAATTTTGTAAAAAAAAAAATGTCTGAAAGATTTATCAATTTTACATAATTTATCTTCAGTAGGTAGAAATAATTTTAAAAAATTCAAAAATATTTTTTTGATATTTATGTTTGTCGAATTAGTTTATATTTTATCAAATTGACAATTTTGCCTTTGAAAAATTCAATTGTCTTTATTTAGAACAAGATTCAAAATTCATGATCAAATGTGTCATAATTGAAAAGTTAAGAACCAAAATGACATAAAACCCAAACTATAAAAACCGTTAGTGTAATTCACCCTTAATAAAACATGTAAATAATCCTTATCCAGAGGCACAACTATTTAAAGGGTTGTTTGGGATGTTCTAAATAAGTGTACTTTTTGAATTTTTATGAAATATGGGTTGGGTTTGAAGTGATGTGGTAGAAAGATGATATGACTTAAATAAGATGATGTGACTTAAATAGGATAATGACTTTTTAACTTTTTTTCAAGATGCCAAACTTAACCTTGAATAATACCCCCAGATTTTTATGTACATTAGAAAACCTGTAAAGAAACGATACCATAGTTTTATAAAAATTACTTCATCCGGATTTTACAATATATATAATGACATGATCTCTAATTATTTTATAATTTAGTGAGCACCATCAACTTTATCAAGTCGATTTTATTCGTGCTACGCGACTTCTTTTTGTTTTTTAATAAATTACATTGATCTTTCATAAAAAAAAAAAAAAATTTAAAAATAATAAACTCTACAAATTTAACTTAATTATATTAGAGTCCTTTAAGGTTTTAATTCACGTAATATTTTCTTATTTTTTATTACTAATTTTTTAGTTATATAAATGAAAAATTAATATTATTTTCTCTTCTATACTGAAATAAATATTATACCTTATTTATTTTTATACTTTCACACTATAAACATTAGTTTTGATCATTTTACTCTCATTAAAAAGATAATTGGTGTGACAACATAAAAAATGTGAGGTTTACTGTATTACCCCAAAATCTCATTGGAGATCAATGTACATGGTAGACTTGAAATTGCTAACCCAATCCCATGAAACTGGATATGCATATGACTTTGTCATTCACTAACCGAAAACATTATTAAATAGAATAATGCTTGGGACCTTTTTTTTTTTGGAGGTCACTCCCTTACCCCTTTGTCACAGGAAGGGTGGTGATTGGAGGAGTAGGAAAAAAAAAAAAAAAAAAAAAAAAAAAATAGAACCAATGAGAGAGAGAGGGGGTCAAAGGGAGTGGGGAAAAAAAGGGGAATGAATCATTACTGTATTAAATAAAGGGTTGTGATACAGAGCACTAATTGTGCAGCTCTAATTGCTGCACTAGTGAGCTGGCAGCAAAAAAAAAAAAAAAAAAACAGCCATCACATCAGCAGTAGGTGAAGTCCACTGTCACCTAATTAGTGATAGTTTTAAAAGTCCAAAATTTGAACTCTAAAGCATTTTTGTTAAATAAAATAGTCTGTCACTCATTATGTTATCATTCCTCCATCAATTTTAACATTCACATCAATCAATGCTGGAAAAAAAAAATGTTCTCATCA
The DNA here is from genome assembly GCA_025200525.1 of Camellia lanceoleosa. Lineage (NCBI taxonomy): Eukaryota > Viridiplantae > Streptophyta > Magnoliopsida > Ericales > Theaceae > Camellia > Camellia lanceoleosa. Next base: position 188,031,109 of record CM045759.1, read on the forward strand.
AACTACTAACTGTATCCGTATAGCGTGGGACTCACGTCCATTTATTCTATTCGTAATTTTCTAGTCTACATATATATATATAATGTCACTAAAGTCAAATTTGACAAGTTGTCAAAAAATTAAAAAATTATTATTATTTATTAAAAGTCAAAAATTACGATTATATAATTTTTAATTTTAATTTTTTCTTATATATTAATTTATATAATTTTTTAATATATATTTTTTTATAAAAAGTCAAAAAATTAACCCAAACATCTATATTTTTTTCTCAATTTTTTAATTTAAAAAGATAAAAAATACATTTATTTAAGACACTCCAAACAATCTCTAAATACAATTATAAAATATTTGTTTACATAACTGTTTCAACAGTACAAGGTCTCCGATGCTATCATGAAACATCTAAAAGACCTTCACAGCCAGGGGCGAAGGCATAGGAGGGCCAGTGTCCCCCTTTCAGTTTTGAATTTTTTTTTTTTTTTTTATTGTCATGCATAAAGTGTATTCTTTTTTTTTTCTTAACATATTCTTTAGCTAAGGGCTTATTGTATTGTTTACAACAAGTAATTATTTGATACTTTAGAAACACTACGTGATATTATTTATGTAGTAGTTTAAATCAATAGTGTAACGAAAAATATTATAGGTTGGATATAATGAATTCATTATTTTCAAATAATTGACATACCACTTAGTGTGATTTGTGATTTTTTATATTTTGAGCATCACGTAGGCAATGTCATATAATACTCTAAGACTGTTTAATAATTTTCATTCAAAATACATCATTTATAAACAATGTCATATCTTTAACATTTTTCTATCAAATAAAAATTAAATAAATTTTATAATAATTTGTGTTATAAATAATATGTTTTATTTTTTAAAATTAAGAATTTTGATCCATAATTTTTTATTCTGACATTTGCAAACTTACATCATCATCCCACACCGAACTATTTCATACTATTATAGAATTTTGATTTGTTCTTATTAATAATGAATATGTAATTTTTTATATTTAAATTTATCTCATAAAATTATTATTATCTTAATGATACTTATGATTTTTTTTTAAATAAAAAATTATAATTAATAAATATCTCCTCCAACTTAATTTTCTTACTCTACCGGTGTTCACAGCCTACAAACAAGTTTCATGATACAAATTTAAAGGGGATAAAAAGAGAAAGAAGCAAAAGACAAGATAAATATAAAATAAAATAAAAACACTTCATACAACTAGGTTACCTCAATTTCTTGGTGAGAAATAGATGTCAAAGTGTACAAGGCTTTGTCAAGGTCTGAATAGCTATTGATGGTAGGTGAGAGGGAGATTTGCGCCGGACAGGTACGGCCGAGCTACGGTAACGCGGGTTATAACGGACCTTGCGAGAGCCGTTCTATTTCCTCGGTCGGAGTGATTCCCCGGTTCGTTATGCCCGGCCGAGCTAGATTTGTCGACCGGAGCGTGGAGTCAGGCGTGTACCAGACCGAGATGTGATTTGGCTAGGCATTCGGTTGAATCTGCAATGGTGCGTCTAGACCGAACCAAGAATAGCCCGGAATGAATTTAGGCCGGGGTGAAGGCCGGCACGCCTCACGGCCAGTCAGCCCGGAAGGACCGACTTCATACAGCTCGGCCGTGAGAATCATTGTTGTGTTTCTCCCCAAGGGATAGGTTGGTCATGGTATCCCGGTTTTGTGTGCCACCTGGACCAATGGTGTGATGGAGGGGAAATCCACTCCTGGCACGCATCAATGTCGTTTGGCAGTTCCACGCATACTGTTTGGGGGTTTTAGCCTTTACACGCGTAAGGTAGTAAGAGGAGAGCACTGCCACCTGTCCAAGGAAGGACATCAGAGGTAGTGCGCGCATAATCCCTAAGGCTGCATGGCCAGCCTACAAAAAAGGAAGAAGGAGGGGACGTTGGAGGTATGCAATCTGAATAATTCTCTCTCTTTCTAGAAAGTGCTCTCTTCTTTTTCAAGTAGGCTGACTTGATCGTCGGAGGGTCCGGCAGCACATCGCCATGCAGCTCATCGTTTCTTTATCTTCAGGTCAGGTGTCGTTATGTGAAGCTTGAGTTCAAGGAGTACGAAACGCTAAGGATATTTCACCCACGTACAATTGGCGCCGTCTGTGGGAAGACTTGGATACATAAACCTTGCTCTTCAAGCTTTTTCGATCGTGTTATGGCTAACAACGATGAAACTCCACTGTCCGTTGTCAATGGTGTCACGCCAGAGTCTGTTTGGTGGAGAGAAGTTCCCCCTACTATTCTAGCCATGGCAGGCCTGGAGACCTCTTCGAGAGGTGCACGAGACAAACGCGCAAGGAGTACTAATCGCTCAAAGAGTCCGGAGGGTCATTGACGGCGGGGGGAGTCGCATGCACAGCGCCTGGAGCACAAACTCAAAGACCAGGATGCCCTCATTCGCAAGATGGCGGCTAAAATGGAGGTGCTGAAACACCAGATCAAGGGAAAGGTGTTCTTTGGAAAGGGACCTCGATGGCGCACCGTCTTCTCGCTCTTTCGCCGCGCCAAGAAAGGACACACTCTCTCTCTATCACCAGAAGCTATGGGGTTGGGGACTTCGACCCATAGGTGGGCAAATCTCACACTCGCGACAGCACCTACCGTCCCTCACACCCATCATCGACGTCGCGATACTTTTTTTTCGCCCGTTGCGGAGACTTGAGGGATGTGTTGGAGAAGAGGGCTCGCTGTAAGGAGACTCAGAGATTGCCGGCATTGCAGAGGCTAAGCTCCCGAGTCCATTGTAGTGAGAAAGTGGCAATACCAGTGCCTAGAGTGGTGGCCCTAGCGCTTGTGGACAAAGAGCTAGCAAGACTTACGATTACGCCGCTGTCTCTAGAAATCGAGAGTACACCACTCCTTGCTAAATTCCACTAGCCTAAGTTCACATTGTACGGCGGCAAGACGGATCCGTACATGCATGTGAGTCATTACCGGCAAGTAATGGCTGAGCACCGGCACAATGACGCCTTGATGTGCCTCATATTCCCAGCAAGCTTAGGAGAACTGGGCCTGAAATGGTTCGAAAGGCTACCGGAGGGGAGTATCAAGGGATGGCAGCAACTAGCGGAGGCCTTCGTCACCAGATTCAAAACCAACACTTGAACGCCAAAGGAGGTCAACCATCTCCTGGGCATCAAGATGGAGTCTGGATGTTCGTTGAAGGCATACAATGCGAAGTACTGGGAAACTTACAATGAGACCCTCGACTGCCACACCAATCTGGCGATTACTCAATACAAGCGTGGTCTCCCAATCAGACATAGGCTACGAGATTTGCTTACAATGCACCAGCCCGCAACCATGGAGTCCTTATTGCAACGGATTAACGAACACGTCTGTGTAAAGGATGATGCCACCTCCGCAACCAAAAAGGCTAATCCGGTCGCGGCGGACAGAAGAATGGCGGGAAAGGTCCACTCGGTTGGGCAAGAGGACAACCGCCCAAACGACCGGTCAAAAGATCAACGTCATGGCACAAACTGCGATGATAGAAATAAAGGTTGCAGAAACGACCGAGCTAACGCTCTCCGTGATGAAGAGGAAGATGCCAAGAGAAAATTAAAAGCGCGGACCGGTATCACCACGGTCTTTAAAATCCCTATTTACCGCATCCTGAGTGAAATCCGACGTAAACCTTTCATTCGTTGGCCGGCCAAGTTGGGGAGTACACATAGAGGCTTCAACTCAAGATATCGCTGTACCTTCTATAAGGAACGGGGGCATCGAACAGAGGATTGCTTACCGCTCAAACAGCATTTGGAGGAGCTGGTGGCTGCGGGACATCTGGACCAATACATAGATGGGGACATGAAAGCCGCTCCACTAGGACGACCAAACCAAATGGGCTAGTCGCCCTGGACGCAGCGCCACAAGGTGTAATCAATGTCATCCATGGCATCATTGAACCGGCAAGGGTCTGCGAGCTGAGAGGGATGATTAAAAAAGCCAAGCACATAAGGGAGGTGCTCTCCGTTCAGCCCGCTGTAAAGAAAGGGAAAACCGAAGAGAAGGATATACTTACCTTTTCAAGTAAGGACTTGGACAGAATTCAAATGCCCCACAATGACGCCTTGGTAGTGACTCTTCGCGTCAAAGACTTTGACATCAAGAGGATTTTGATTGACCAGGGGAGTTCGGTCAAGATCATGTATTATGACGCGTTCAAACAAATGAAGTTGGAGGACAAAGACTTGGCCCCTGTAACGTCTCCATTGGTCGGCTTTAACTCTCAACCAGAATGGCCGATCGGAAAGATCATACTACCGGTCAGAGCGGGATCAGTCACGAAGCAAGTGGAGTTTTGGGTGCTTAAAGTCCCATCGACCTACAACTTAATTTGGGCAGGGACTGGTTACACACCATGCAAGCAGTAGCGTCGACCTACCATCAGGTTCTGCGATTCCCGGCGCCAACCGGGCAGGTAGAAGAGGTTTGGGGAAACCAGGTAATGGCAAAATAGTGCTTCGTTACGGTGAACGGCAGGCGTGCGGCCAAAGGCTTCGTTCAAATGATAGAGGGCCCAGAAGGAAAGGAAGTCTTGGAAGACGTAGGAAGAAAGGCCGAGGAAAAATCGGTTGAAGATTTGGTGGAGGTACGCATTGACGAGAACGATCCAACTAAGTTCTTTCTTTTTGGGATCATCTTTGTCCAGCGCCGAACGACTAGAATATGTCGAATTCTTGGTTTCCAACATAGATGCTTTTACGTGGACGCCTTACGATATGCTTGGCATCGACCATAGCTTCATTTGCCATCAGTTGAATGTCTTCCCGAATACACGGCCGGTCATCTAGAGGACGCGATGCTCGGCCTTGCACCATGCCGAGATAGTGGCGGAGGATGTAAAGAACCTGCTAGAGGCAAATGTGATAGAAGAAGTACAGTACCCAAGGTGGATCTCTAACACGGTAGTAGTGCCAAAGAAAAAGGGTAAATGGCGGGTGTGCGTCAATTACAAGACGGTCAACCGCGTGTGCCCAAATGATAGCTTTTTCCTCCTGAGAATCGACCAGCTGGTAGATTTAACCGCTGGCCATCAGAGGTTTAGCTTCCTGGATGCGTATCGGGGTTACCACCAGATAGCCATGTATGAACCAAACCGAGAGATCACTTCATTTACCATTCCAAGAGGGCTATACTGTTACAAAGTCATGCCGTTTGGACTGAAAAATGCCAGGGCAACTTTTCAGAGGATGGTCACCAAGATGTTCGCTCTCCTTCTAGGCTGCACCATGGAAGCTTACATCGATGATATGGTGGTAAAGAGCAAGGAAAAGTCTCAACACCTCACTGACCTAGCAGAGATGTTCACTACACTTAAACAGCACAAGCTGCGTTTAAATGCTTCCAAGTGCGCCTTCGGAGTTGGCACCGGGAAGTTTCTGGGTTTTTTGGTCACATATCGAGGAATTGAAGCCGACCCTTCCCAAATCAAGGCGATACAAGAGCTGGAACGCCCAAACTCCATGAAGGACGTGCAATATCTTGCCGGGATGGCAGCTGCACTGAACAGATTTATAAGCTGGTCTTCTGGGATGACGAATGTGACCGAGCGTTGGCGGATCTAAAAGTATACCTTTCCTCAGCCCCTATCCTTGTCACACCAAAACTGGGCAAAGAACTGTATCTCTACTTGGCAGTCTCTCAACATACGGTGAACGCCGTCATAGTCTGTGCTGAAGGTACCCAGCACCTTCCCATCTTCTACGTAAGCAAGACCTTGTTTCCAGCTGAATCAAGATATCTGCCTTTAGAAAAATTGGCCCTGGCCTTGATGATGGCTTCCAGAAAACTGGCACACTATTTTCATGCCCATACAATAGTTGTGCTAACCGAGTTTCCACTTAAGGTGCTCTTTGAAAATGCAGATTTTACCGGGCAGATTTTGAAATGGGCCATAGAATTGGGGCAATGCGACATCAAGTTCCAACTGCGTACCGCGATCAAGGCTCAAGCTCTGGCAGACTTCGTGGCGGAGTTTGCCCCTGGAGTGCATCCAATTTGCCCGGTTGATTTGGCTAGTGGGGATTTGGCGCAGCTCGTGGCTTAGGCAACAGGGACAAGTGGTGGATCACAAATGGACGAAGGGCAAATGAAAGCCGAAGTGGAGAAGCCGGATAACTCATCGAAAGACAAGCCCGACCAAGACATGGAAAGAGACCAGAATGAACCAACCGGTACCTTGGAGCTGAGAAGCTCCCAAAACCCATCAGACTGCTGGAAGTTGTTTATTGGCGAGATGTGGAAGCTCTTCGTCAATGGGGCCTCCAACAGACATGGCGCTGGGCTGGGCATCATGCTTACTTCCTCGGACGGGCTGGTTATCGAGCAAGTAATTACAATCAGATTCCTTGCGTCCAACAATGAGGCAGAATATGAGGCCCTCCTTGCCGAATTGAGAAGTGCGTTAAGAATAAAAGCATTGGCTCTTATGGTATTCAGCGACTCCAAGATGGTGGTCAATCAGGTCTCTGGAGAGAATGAAGCCAAGGATGAAAGAATGGCCAAATATCAGGTGCTGGTGCATGCAGAAATCAAAAAGTTCGCCGCAATAAGAGTGGAACAAATCAACCGCGAAGAAAACAACACAGCCGACGAACTGGCCGACCTTGCATCTACGCAAACAGCTTTCCCCAATCCTTTGATGATAGAATTTTTACCTCGGCCAAGCATTGAGGAACCAGAAGTGTCCGAAGTACTTTGCACTAACCTGGGACCATCCTGGATGGACCCCATCATCGCCTTCCTAAAAGATAGAATTCTACCAGAAGAAAAGAAGGCGGCCAACAAAATCTGGGCCAAATCAGAACGGTTTTGGCTCTCTCCATCTAGAGCCTTGTACAAGAAGTATTTCACCAGGCCGTATTTGAAGTGCGTCCACTCCGACAAGGTAGAAACTTTCCTCTATGAGGTTCATGAAGGCATCTGCGAGAGTCATATTGGAGACAGGTCTTTGGCTTACCAAGCGATTTTCCAGGGTTATTAGTGGCCGTGCATGCAGGCGGACGCGCAGAAATACGTTCGCAGGTGTGAAAAATGTCAAAAATTTGCTTACAAAATCTATCGGCCGGCCAGAGAATTGCTCCCCCTTACAAGTCCTTGGTCATTTGCGTTTTGGGGATTGGATATTGTGGGACCACTCCCAACAGCGCTGGGCAACCGCAAGTTCTTCATCGCTGTTACTGACTACTTCACCAAGTGGGTTGAGGCCGAGCCATTGGCGACCATAAAGGAAAAAGATGTGAAGAAGTTCGTCTGGCAAAATGTTATCACTCGCTTCGGTATACCGAAGGCTCTCATTTCAGATAATGGCACCCAATTTGATGGGAAACTCTTTTATGGGTTTTGCGAGGAGTTAAAGATCGAGTTCTACAACTCAACACCGGCCTACCCTTAGTCAAACGATCAAGCAGAAGCCTCCAACAAAACCATTCTGGACGGGCTGAAGAAACAGCTAGAGAAGGCTAAAGGGAAGTGGACTGAAGAACTCCCCAATGTGCTCTGGGCATACCGCACCACGCCGAGACGCTCCACCGGGAAAACACCATTTGCCTTGGCCTATGGCATGGAGGCCGTCATCCCACTAGAAATCGGCATGCCAACCATCCAGTCTGAAAGTTTTCAGTCGGACTTAAACAATGAAGCAGTGGCCTTGGAACTTGACCTAGCTGAAGAAAGAAAAGAACGGGCTCTGATCCACATAGCAGCCTATCAGTAAGAACTCTCCAGGAAATACAACAAGGTTGTGCATCCAAGACTATTCAAGATTAGGGACTGGGTCTTAAGAAAGGTGATGGGCAACACGGTAGTCCCTAGCGAAGGAAAACTTGGTGCAAATTGGGAAGGGCCATATAAGGTGACTGGCTTGGCAGGTAAGGGGGCATACCATCTGGAAGACTTAAATGGTAAAGCTATCCCCAGACCATGGAATGCAGCTAATCTTAAAATTTTTTACTTTTGAAATGTAATCGTTTTTGTTCCTTAGCCTTTTGAACATTTAGCCTTTTGGCATTTGATGTTAATCGCTGACATATAATGAAAGATAGCCCTACTTTTTTCTTATATTATGTGTTTATGTACAATGACATCACAAAGATATTGGGCCATTGTGGATGCCAAGGGCAAGGAGACTAGCCTGCACTGGGCCGAGTTGATTTTTTCTCGCTGGTCTGGAGACAGGTCGTGCGAACAGTTGGTGTTTTGCCCAACTTATAAGGGTCGAGCTGATTTTTGCTCACCTAAAATAAACCGTTGGTGTTTTGCCCAACTTGTAAAGGCCGAGCTGATTTTTGCTTGCCCAAAATGAAATGTTGGCGTTTTATCCAACTTAAAAGGGCCGAGCTGATTTTTGCTCGCCCAAAATGAAATGTTGGCATTTTGCCCAACTTATAAAAGCCGAGCTGATTTTACTCAACCAAGTGAAATGTTTGCGTTTTGACAAACTTGCTGAGGGCCGAGCTGACTTTGCTCGCCCGACGAACACGTGGGCATTTTGTACAGCTGGTGTAAGGGCCGAGCTGATTTTGCTCGCCCACACCACCCAACTTTGTAGCCAAGCTAATTTTACTCGCCCGAGTTGGAAGTTGTATTTGATATACATTTCGAATCGAAGAAAATTCGCACATTATAACCGAGACAAGAACGACCGCGCAGAAACAGGTACATGGCGGGCAAAAGTTGAAATTTTCATTGATGGTGCAAGTTGGATTACAAAAGTGGGGCCAAGCCCGGTTACATTCAAAAAAAAAAAAACGAGAACTGAAGATCAATCTAAGTCAACAAGAGCATCTCGCTCGGCCACTCCCACCTCGGTTTCGTTTGTCGCCGCATCGACCACCGTGACAACCTTCTGCTCGGCTTCTCAATCCTCGGCCCCCTCGGAGGCTTCAGAAGGATTTTGCTTGGCTGGTTGTACGGTGGTTACTTCTTCTTCAATTACCTTCTTCGCCTCTTCAATAAGCCTTTTTTGCGCGGCACTTGCATAAGCCTGTATATAGGCCGGAATGAAGGCAGCGGACGGGTTTTGGAACACTTCAGCATCTTGACCAAGGCCAAGTCTTTCTACGGCGGCTTTCCAACTGCACTGGAAAAAGATGTCCTTGGTCGCTTGAACTTGCCGCTCATAAGTCCTTTCACCCTCTACGTACCCGCAGTCTTTAGCGTCCTTGACCTTCTTATCCATCTCGGCCTTGTGGGCATCGCGAAGTTTATGCAGCTCGGAGATGTAGTGAGCCTTGGTCATCTGGAGGGCCCTCTGCTTCTCCTCATCAGCCCGGGCCAACCGTTCTGATAGTTGGTCGCGCTCAACCACCAGAGCTTCCTGCGCGGCCTTCACTTTTTCTAGCTCGTCCGTCTTGACCTTGTTGTCGGTAATGGCCTCCCGCGGACTCTTTCTCATGGCTATCATTCGCTTGTGGGTGAAATAGTTCTTCTGCGCGGCCTGCAAACACATGAAGGTTGTTAGAATGGAAAAACCGAGTAACAACTTAATAAACTAAGGAGATTGCCAACTTACCAACACTATTGACTTTGCGGCTGAGCGGAGCACCTTTAGGTCAGACAGCTCTTCGTGCTTCTTCATGTCAGTGGGAAGGAGCAACCCCTAGGTCATGTTGAAACCGAGAGAGTAATCCTTGTTCGCATAGACTGAGTCCACAGTGGAGACAGCCTGGCCTTTATATGATCACTCGGGCGACCAGACCGGGGGGGCACTGAATCATGTGGATGGCCCACTGATCGATTGCTTGGTTTGGTCCCCTAAGTCGGTTGACGCATGCTCGGTTGAATCCTCGTCGGCCAGATGTTGTTCGATTTATTTTTTCTCAGTCTCTTCTTCGACCAACCCGTTGCTTGTTCGCTAGCCAGAGCCAACACAGCCCCCTTCCCTTGTGCGACCGGCGTGGAAGAAGTCCCCCCAGCTGCTTCTGTTGGCTGGGAGTTGCTCGCCTCGCCGGTGATCATCAACTTGATAGCTCGGATCTTCGCCATTTCTTGCTCGGCTGTTAAAGGGATCAGTTTGATCGGTGGAAGGCTTGGATCTGGTTCTGGAGAGGGCACACGCAAAAATTCGGTTACCTTACTCTTGCGCGGCGCCGTGTAGTGGTAGCTCGGTTCGAAGCTGAGCAGCTTTGGTGATTCTCGCTCCTCAGTCGGATGACGCAACAAAACCCTTATAGCTTCCTAGTTAACGTGGGAGTAATCCTCTGCTAAGAGCTTATAATCTGCAAAAAGAAGACAAGTGTTAGATCGGCAACAAGAAAACCAATGCAGAAAGAAAATAATACGGTTCACTGAGATACTCACCAGCACTCCCAAAATCTTTCCTAATGTACCAGCCCGGTATGGGCGCCTTGGTGTCCTCATAACAACCGGACACCCATAGGAAGTCGTCGTCGTTGGTTTCTTTGTCCGGATTGCCTTCGATGAGTTTTGCTCAGCCTTTCCTGACCTTTAGATACCAGCAAAGCCCACATTTATTTTTGCTAAGACTATATTGGTGAAATATCTCGGTGAGGCCGAGATTCAAGCCGAGTATTCTATTTAGCTTAGCCACACCGTTTATTATTTTGTATGTATTGTTGGAGACTTGGGTCGGGCACAGCCTTGTCTGCCTCAAAAACTCGCAGATCAACGGTTGGACCGGGAAGTGCAGGCCTCCTTCTACTATGGACACCACCGTGAAGGGACATTTGTCCAGCTCACCCCAGGGAGTGTCTCCTTTCTTGGCGAGCTCTAAGTGGACATCATCTGAGATACTGTACTCTCTATGGAACTCGGCCAGTGCCCCGGGAGAACTCACCATGAACCGGTATTTCCCCATCTATCCCGATTTTATTTATTGTGATGACTTAGGTCGTATCTTGGTGAAAAGTTTTTTTGTGTTTGCTCGGACTTTGAGCTTCACCGTTGGTAACGCTGAACGGGCCTGGTCGATCCTAGTTTGTTCTGCATTATTAAGAAATAAGTCCAAGGATTAGCGCGGCATAAATTGCACGACTCCAACGGGAAGTGTCTATCTCAGTTTAGAATCCTGGAGCGTTTGATCGGTTTTCTTTCCTATCTCGGCTTCACTATCTGGTCGACCTGGCCTTCCTAGATCGGTCCTTGCCCCCTAGTTGCAGCTCAGTCTCATCCTCAAAACAAGACCATAAACAAGTTTTTGCTCCACTAAATCCTATTTATGGATCTAAATGATGGATTTAGCTCGGTCTTACCCAGGGTCCGCTTTGTTCATCCCAAATATGAAGTTCATGTATTGAAGCTACGGGAAACCAGGGGCATGAAGGCCCCATCCGTTTTTTTAATTTCAGTTTTCTCTAGTGTGTATAAGTTTTATGCAAAAAAGGGGGGGACTGGTAGAGTACCAATAGTCCCAAATAAAGAACTTGAAAAGTAGAAAATGAAGAACATGAACAACACAGGCATAAAAATACGAGAGAGGGGTAAAGAAGCTTACTGACGACGGGTGCCACGCAAAGATCAGTCAACCGCGAGCTTGATTACAGCTTCGGAAGGGACAGAAGTGGATGAAGAAGAGGCAAAGAGCAGCAATGTCAGTGGTGGCAGAAACTTGGAGATTTGGAGGCTAGGGTTTCAGCTCGAGAGAAAATGTGAACAGTAGGGGCGTGTGACCCCTCGTGTGCGTATATAAAGGAGGGGGAAAACCAAAGGGCGGCAACCGTTTGAATTTTACGGGTGAGGGAGACAACTATGGGGCTGCACGGGCCCAGTGATGTGAAGCCACGTGGCAGCGAAAAGATGGTTCTGTCAGTACGGTTATACGATCGGTGACAAGACTACTGGCGCAATTTAGAAGACCGACCAAATATGATGGCTTGATCATGGTTGTAATCCCAATCATGCTCGGCTCGGATGGGATTAAGAGGCAATTGAGAGGGAGATTTGCGCCGGACAGGTACGGCCGAGCTATGGTAACGCGGGTTATAACGGACCTTGCGAGAGCCGGGCTATTTCCTTGGTTGAAATGATTCCTCGGCCCGTCATGCCCGACCGAACTAGATTTTTCGACCTTAGCGTGGAGTTAGGCGTGTGCCAGACCGAGATGTGATTTGGCTAAGCATTCGGTTGAATCCGTAATGGTGCATCTGGACCGAGCCAAGAACAGCTCGGAATGAATTTAGGCCGGGGTGAAGGCCAGCATGCCTCACGGCTAGTCAGCCCGGAAGGACCGACTTCATACAGCTTGGCTGTGAGAATCATTGTTGTGTTTCTCCCTAAGGGATAGGTCGGTCATGGTATCCCGATTTGGTGTGCCACCTGGACCAATGGTGTGATGGAGGGGAAATCCACTCCTGGCACGCATCAATACCGTTTGGCAGTTCCATGCATGCTGTTTGGGTGTTTTAGCCTTTACACACGTAAGGTAGTGAGAGGAGAGCACTGCCACCTGTCCAGGGAAGGACAGCAAAGGTAGTGCGCGCATAATCCCTGAGGCTGCATGGCCAGCTTACAGAAAAGGAAGAAGGGGGGATGTTGGAGGTATGCAATATGAACAATTCTCTCTCTCTCTAGAAAGTGCTCTCTTCTTCTTCAAGTGGACTGACTTGATCGTCAGAGGGTCTATCCGGCAGCACACCGCCGGGCAGCTCACCGTTTCTTTGTCTTCAGGTCAGGCATCGTTACGTGAAGCTTGAGTTCAAGGAGTACGGAACGCTAAGGATATTTCACCCCCGCACAGCAGGCAACTCATGTCTTTCATCAGTTGCAACCAGAATTGTCACCTGAAATAGGCAAAGAAGCATGACTAAGAGAAGAATCACTAAAATTTAAACATTTCTAGTTTTGAATTTAGAACGGGGACAAAAGAAAACAACAAAAACTTATGTGCAATGAAGAAATCATATCAAATATTCTGCTCTGTTTGTTTTGATAGAAAATAATTTTGAATGGAAAATGTTTTCCTACAATCAATTTCAATGACACAAGCTAATAATTCAACTTCAACTCACAACCTTTATATGTGACATGACGTTTTAACATGACGGGTTAGTCTTAAATAGTGAAACACATACCTAGCGTCACACGCCCACCAATACTTGTACTTTGATGGGCGTCAATTAATAAACTTTTGATGGCTTTGTGTGTAATTTTATTTTTTAAAATTTACAAAAAAAAGTCATTATCACTCTTTAAATACATGAGATATTTTCTTTTGTAAGTTATTAAAGGACTTAAAATGCTATTATAAAGGAGGTATGATGTGTTATAGTCTATCTTCTTAATTTGTGATGAATTATAAATGGACATTCTTAAGTGATCCTCGGGACAACCTGACAACGGACCAATGAGATCCGCTTTGAATCAATGACTTAACTTGCCAGTTCCACTTGTGCTTTCACTTGTTACCGCTTCCTTTCTCTCCTTTCCATTACCTCTCTTTCTCCTTGTCTTTCTGTATTATGATCAACACAAAATAATATATACTAGTGTTCTACATACGCATCAACAAAAAGAGTAATAATATAAGAATAATGACTAAAATAAATAAATTATACATATAATATGTATTGCTTAAGTGGTAAATCTCATAAATAGTTGTATCTTTTATGTTATGTTTGGTATATTAAAATTAAATAAAATCGAATAATTGTATAATTATAATTATAATTTTTATATTTAATTTATTAAAAATAAAAAAATATTTTAAATAAAATTATCATTTAACAATACAAAAGGATAATATTATAGTCATGTTCGTTTGGCTCTTTGAGAAGAGAAATTAGATTAATAATCCGTGTGACTCATATAAAGAGTGTTTGGTTAGAAACATCAGTGAGGAGATTAACTATCCCTTTGGACTAGTAATCCCCCCATGTGTTAGGACTAACAGAGTCATGAGAGGGTTGGGATTAGGAATTGAGTGAGGGGATTGATGAACTTTTAAATGATTTTTAAGTAAAAACTATATTTTTTAGAATAAAAAAAAATAATTTTAATATTAAAAAAATACTAAAACTTAAAAAATATTCACTTTGCTTGGTTTGGGTTTTCCAAAAACACTTGTTAGAAAATTCTATTTTTTTATTTTTCATATTTTTTTATTTTTACTAAATTTTTTTTAATATTTTAAGTATTTTTTAAAATTTTTAGACACACCTAACATAAATACACTAAAAAAGTATAATTTTCGTGAAAAAAAAATCTATAAAAAAATTCACTAAATACCAAAAATGTAAAAAAAAAAAACGAAAATTTAGTATATTTTTCATATTTTTGTATATTTATTAATTTTTTGAAATATTTTTTCATAAATATTTTACTTGTTAGATACATCCAAGTAAGGAGCATCAAAAAAAGTAAAAAAAATATTTACTAAAAACAAAAAAATACGAAAAACAAAAAACTGAATTCAGAAAACTGAAACCAAACATACTGATTAATTTTATATATTAATATTATCTATAGTATTACTAATCCGGTAGTGTACAAATAAATACTCTTTATCCTATCTCTTCAACTTAGTGGGTGTTTGGGAAGTAGGTTTTTTTGGAGGTTTTTTTAATTATAGGATATTATTGGAGAAAATTTTTTTTGTGTTTGAGAAGATAGTTGAGTTTTTTTCTGGTTGAATGTGATGTTTGTGAGAGAAAAAATGAAATGATTATGGGGTTTGATGTGATATTTTGTTTGGATTGATTTTTTTTTGATTTTGTAAAATATTTGTCTTATAGTGAAAAAAATCACAAAAAACACCCAAAGATCTAGTTGCCAAACACCGCCTTAATATCATCCCATTAATAAATTTTTAATTTAATCTTATCATATTCTCAATCCCTTTCATCGTACGAGCCAAATAAACGTGACTTAGAGTTCGTTAGTTAGTTTTTTAACTATTTTAACCTGGGGCTAGAAAGTTTCATTTGGGAAGGATTTTTTTATTTTTTTGACTTTTTATGAGAAAAAAAAAATGTAATGATTATGATTATGAGTTAGATATGATATTTTGTCTTATTAAGTTAAAAAAATTATTTTATATTTTTGTGAGTAAAATAGCTCCAAACCCACCCAATCCATTCTTCCCAAACGAAACCTTATATAAGAAACTAAGGCTAAGTTTGGCATAACACAAAAAAGTTAAAAAGTCAAAA
Organism: Camellia lanceoleosa; assembly: GCA_025200525.1. Taxonomy (NCBI): domain Eukaryota; kingdom Viridiplantae; phylum Streptophyta; class Magnoliopsida; order Ericales; family Theaceae; genus Camellia; species Camellia lanceoleosa. Next base: position 188,046,263 of record CM045759.1, read on the forward strand.
AGTTATTATCCTATTTAAGTCACATCATTTCATTTAAATCACATCATCTCTCTATCACATCATTTCAAATCAATCCATATTTAATAAAAAGTTAAAAAATACACTTATTTAGATCATCCCAAACAATCCCTTGATAATGAAGTACATTTTTAAAAATAATTAACTTGATTGATAAAGTTTGGCATAATAAAGTATATTTTTATTTTATTATATTTACTAGCGTATGCCCGTGCCTAAAGGCACGGTGTAAATAATATTAAGATTAAAATGTAATTATAAAAATATATTTAACAGACTGTACTCTACAATTCCAAATAAATCAAATATAAAAAAATTAAATATCAAATAATGCACACAAATCAAAAGAAATCAAAAGAAAACTCTTCTATCATTAAAACATTGCAAAATCAATAAAACATTGTGATCTATTGACAAATATTAAGGGAATAGAACACATGAAGCAAAACCCACATTATAACCTCCTTTCTATTTACATTACATTAACAAAACAATTCACACATTTCACAGCACCAACACTTCAAAGATTCCCCCCTCTCCCAAAAAAAAAAAAGAGCATGAAATTGAACAAAGAAAACCATACACAACGATTAAAAAAAAAAAAAACGATTGAAAATAATAAATTTCAAATTTTATCTTATACATATCAAACAATTTATTTTTAGTTTAGTACTTAAATTTTGATCAAACAACTTTTTAACTCAATAAATTTAACATTCAATTTTCAATACTTAATTTTTAATTTTCAACTTTATTAAACATTACCTGAGTCCAAACCTTATCATAAGACATAGAACTAAAGTCGGAAAATATAAGTAGAGTAATCTACCTAAAACTCTATCTTTTATGTAGTAAGTTTGTATTTGTAAACTTGTTACAAATCTTTTATAGGTTAGGGCAAATTACCGTGGGTAAAACTGATAGCGTGAACTACCCTCAATTATGTATTCATTCGGCGGAAAGATGTTGCTATTGAGACTGGACCGACCGCAAGATTAAGCTTAAGTCTGCATAAAAACCCAATTCAAGTAAAACTAATACATTAAAGACTATCAAATCTTGTGAATTTAATAGTTTGTTGAACTTAATTAGCAAGAAAAACAGAGTAAGGGTGTTGAATACTCACAGAGACCGACTATAGGTGATAAATTCGCAAGTTTTGAATAACTTATTCCCTGCAGTGTGAGATAAAATCGACATGAGATCTAGGAAGAAGGTATAGAATTTCTTCTTTGCTATATATTTTTCTGGGATAGTATATGACCCCGATATGTGACATAGAACAAATAATTTTCCTAGCCATTTAGTTGTGTTTCTATTTGTAGTTTTTTTGAAAAACGAAGACAATGAAAAATTCTAAAAATGGCCATCATTTTAATATTTATGATTATATTTACATATGAATACTCGAAAATAAGTACTTGTTTAGTTGTGTTTTCATTTTCTATCATCTGTTTTTCATTTTTGGAAAAATACCCAGAAATGTGACATAAAACTAGATAATTTTCGTACGTAGCCTTATTTGGTTATGCCTTTGTGTTTCTTTGTTTTTCATGCTTTAAAAAAAAAAAAAAAAAAAAAAAAAAGGAACAATGAAATGTTAAAATAAAAAATAAAAAATAAAATAAAAAAGTGATTTTTTTCATTGATAAGCAAAAACAGGCTGCTATGAAGAATGAATAATGCCCCTGCTCTCATGAGTCATATCCCCAGTTTAAGGTGAATACACAATGAAATCTATTGAAAATTCATATGCCAAAGATTAATGTTTAGGTAAATTAGAAAGAAATAGGATTTCTGGTGCAATATCTTTATATGACTTAATAGATTGAGGTGTTTCTATAAATGTTAAAATAAAAAAGTGGTTTTTTTCATTGCTAAGAAAAAACGGTTTACGAAAATTCGAAAAATAATTCGTAAAAAGTGGGTTTTGTTCATTACAAAAATTTAATTAAATCAAAAACAGTTCACCAACCAACCTTTTTATGTTTGTTCAAAAAAAAAAAAAAAACACCAACCTTTTTACTTGTTTTCTGAAAATGACATTATGTGTCCGAGCGTCTCTGATTCTGAAGGCATGACGAAAACATCTCCGCTGGCGTATGCTTGAGAGAGCTCTTCACCTCCTAACATCCCTGTGAATACGGCAGGCATGTCGGAGAACAGCTTTTCGAGATCCTCCCTGCCACGAAGAAATCATTCTAGATGAAGAAATTTCGCCCATGGTTCTTACTGGAAAATAAATTCAAGCGATCATCATGGCCCAATTTGTGTATCATTGGATGTATGCAAAAATATAAAAATAAATAATTCATTTCGTTAGACAACGGTTTGTGGTTTTTAATACAAAGAATCATTTTATACTATATTCTATAGAGATTGTTCCAGCAATGTTGACAAAACTAAACAGCCAATAAGTCCTTAGAGAAATACCTGTATGGTCCATCTCCAATAAAAGTAATTCGTGCCTCCGGTATCTAGTCCATGACACTGTCCAATCATACATCCCAAATGTCAATGGTTACAACTTATAATAATTATGAAAAAAAGCATTATTCTGTCAATATTTTGCAAGTAATATTTCCTAAATTGCAAAAGCAGAAATACTTATCATTTGAAATAAGAGAGCAGTACCTTTTGAGTAAATCCAAACTCTTCTCAACTTCTAGTCGTCCAACATGGACTATCAATGGTCTCTCGGGCTCCCCATTGCTAATTAAAAAAAGAACAATATATTAACATTTGGAGGAAACTCATATTACATGGCAATGAAATTTTAAGGATTGAAAGAAAGCCATACCTTAGTCTTATTCGCATTTCTTGAGAGCGATATTTGGGATGGAAGCTTTCGGAATCAACACCCTTATTCCAGAGACGAATCTTGTTACCTGAAAATAAACAAAGAATTAAAATGGATATGAGCTGCTATTTTTAGAGAAACATTTGAAAAAAATAAAATAAAAATTCAAGCAGAAACATAAATGTCAAATTCTGTTATGTAATCAATGTGAAATTTCAGAGAGTTATCAATTGGGCGATGTTCATTTACCTGCTATTACCCTAGCTGCTTCAAGCTCCTTTGCAAGGGCAGCAGATGGAACCAGTGTAAGATCAGCTGCCCTATGAAGAAACTCGGTTAAGAAAAGAACAAAACTTTCATTTATTAGTTCACAAACATGAAAAGTCAGAATCCATGTGAAATTGAGGCTAGAAACAAAAGTTCTCGTACTTACGACCCACCACATAGGTTTGACCAGCCAACTAAAGGTATATCTTGGTATGTATCTGCAAGTCAAAACAGGAATCGGGTGTTGATTCCGAATCGAGAGAGGAGCACGAAAGATCTTTGCAATTTTCTTATTTGTATAATCAATTTTACTTCCCAAAATTACTATATGTGAGAGAAAGATTTCATATTTAAAAAATATAAAAGATTTCATATCATAAACTGAGAAAGATTAATAATATTCTCTGGTTTCTCTTTTATATTATTAGATTTCATATTATAATGAATACATTATAATATACTTCCCAAAATTACTATATGTGAGAGAAAGATTTCATTATGAATACATTATAATGATATGAATACTTTAATATTACTGTGCTGTCAAATAACCAAATATTTTAATGATAAGTTGATGGGCATAGAGAATATACAACGAGAGTCAAGACAAATAGAATTTAGAGCACAAACACGTAATATTTTGAGTAATATAGAGCACAAAAATATTACTAAACTGTGTTTGATGGGTAGAATTTGCTTGACAAACACAGAATTCAAGCTACAAATTCAAAATTCAGAATTCAAGAGTGGGAGTTCGAAGGGAGCCGAAGACAACAGAATTTAACTATCACCTAAATTCTAAATTCAAGCTACAAACATATATAATTTTAACAAATTTTGGTTAGTAGTATGTATAATTTTAGAAGAAGACGACGTATAGCTATCAGTCAGAAGAAGTATAGCTATCTATCTGCTAGTGTAATCAATCAATCTAGAATTGTGGATGAGGTTATCTAGGCCGAAAACCATCTCCTATCCAGCCGAAGGGAGCAGAATTTAGGTGAATTTAGGGTCAAAATTCAGAATTCAAAATTCAAAATTCAAAATCCCAAAAACTCATTCAGGATTCAAAATTCAAAATATTCAAAAATCAGAATTCAAAAAGAGAAAAACACAACAGCGAGTTCGAAGTCTTACCTTGCGAGTGGGAGTTTGAAGGGTGCCGAAGATAGCCAAAAACAGACAGAACCTTGATCCAAAAACAAACACAGTAAAATGAGATCATATACAGAATGTAGAGGAATAAAGGAACACAATGGAACACAATGCATTTGACTACAGGAATAAAGGAACACAATAATAGAGGAAAACTCAATAACAGAGGAGATAACACATTGTATCTAACTAAAAAAAATACAACAAAGAGTAATCAAGATAATCCGAAAAAAAATTCTGAAATCAACAAAGAGTCAAACAGACAGAATAAGGAGATAGCTTCCAAGGACTCACATGAGTTATTGAAATTCTGAAATTAACATGAGATAACACATGAGTTATTGAAATTCTGTTTCCTTTATTTTAGCATGAGTTATTAACATGAGTTATTTAATAGGAAATCAACACCTTACACACCATGTATCGAGCAACAATTGTATTTATACCCTTAATGCTAATTATAACCGCCATTAATCTTTCAGTGAATATTTAAACATGAGACCATGTTATCTTGAAGAGAAAAATCTACAGATGATGGTTAGTTTGTTACAAAACAATTACTTACCAAGTCAATGTGTTTTGTTTTATTCATTGTTTAATTACTAATTTTATTATTGGTGCTTTTTTGCATTTGCATTGTGATTTGTAGGATGTATAATATGAAAAAATTGATAAGGAAGTTTCCACACAATAAAAGGTAAAACAAGGGGTAAAAAGGAAAATGTGAAGTTTGAATTCTAGAGTCATTGACTTCTGTGCAAAATAAAATCCTTGACTGCAGAAACTAAGAATAGGAAGATTATGAATTAAAAAAACTTAGGAAACTGAGATCACATAATGCAATAATGTCTGACATTAACCAGTTTAGTTTGTTATCTATTGAAAGGAAAGCACAAAATAAACTCACTTGTTATCATGCCAGCCCACCAAAGTGGCTCATACAAATATGAATAGCCTCCAACACCTGTAAAAATAATTAGCAAATATAATAAACGTATGTTCATCCAACTTCAAAGTGGAAAATTGAACAATTTAAGGCAGACTATACAATAAGTGACACTTAAAAAAAAGATTATACAATAAGGCAAACTAAACATAATCTATGTTTTGGCCATTACCGTAGCCAAAAAAAATGACAAAACATAACAGTATATTGAGAATGGAAAAAGAGCTCTCTTTCTCTCTCTCTCTCTCTCTCTTCTTTTGTGGTTGTTCAGGGGACTAAGAGAATTTGAGCAAAGTTCACACTTCAATGATTGTGTCAAATCATTGATGAAGTTATGATTTTCCACTTAAATAAACTCTGCCTTTTAGTAATGGAAACATAGATTTTAACACAAAATTGACTGAGTTACACCGTGTGTTCCATTGATTTTGTGTTCCATTGTGTTCAAATTGACTGAGTTACATCGTGTGTTCCATTGTATTCAAATTGATTTCAGAATTTGATTACAGGAAGTCAAATTTGATTTCAGAATTTCATGACTACAGGAAGTCATATTTGATTTTGTGATTTCAGAATTTGATGACTATAGGAAATACTATGCGTTCCAATTCCCCACACATTTAACTCCAGTTGCGGTTATAATTCATTCAACAACACTTTCTTTGTCTTTCTCTTTCTCTCAGTATGATTTCAGAATTTAACACACATTTAACACGTGATTTCAGAATTTAACACACATTTAACTCTAGTTGCGGTTATTTTAGCATGAGTTATTAACGTGAGTACTCTTTAATTTTTACTCAAGGCACAGTATAAAAAACAGGAAATCAGTCAACCTGAGTCAATTTTATTATTCTGAAATTCATCTCTGGAGTGATAAACTAACCCAGTAGAATTTTAAGGCACAAAGTTAGAATTCAAGGCAGCAGAGTTTTAAGGCACAAAGTCACAAATGTATGAGTTTTAACCCAGCAGAAATTACCTGAGATATGAAACTAAATACTAAGAAACAATAAGGAAATTATTTACACTTAAATAGAGAGAAAGGGAGAGAGAGAGAGAGAGGGAGAGGGAGCACAATGTAGGTCCCCAAAGGCTCAAATGTTGAAGAAATGAAGCCCCTTCCCACAATTACCAGAAAATCCTTCGATGATCAACCCAGAATAAACAATGAAAAAATACAAATGAACAAATAATGGAAAAATACATTCACATTCCTGATCTGTCTATCCCTCGCATCTAAATCTTCCTCAATTTTCAATAACATCTCTCAACCCTAACCCTAATTCCTTATTTATCCATTTCCCAGATCCCCAATTTCTCTCTCTCTCTCTCTCTCTCTCTCTCTCTCTCTTTCTCTCTCTATATATATATATATATGTGTGTGTGTTTGTATCTATCAGTTTTGGTGGTGGTAGTTATAGCGTGTGTGAAGAGGGTTAGCAGATCGGCGTTGGTAGCGTTCGCACCAGACCCCACCCATACATGGCGGCGAGGACGATGGCCTTCGTCGGTGAATCTTGAGATCTTCGAGGTTGATTTCCAGTCCGACGATCGTGAGCTCCCCGTTGTCGGCGATTTAATCGGGTCTCTTGGGGGAAGAATAGGCAACACTATCATTTGCACAAACAAAACCAGCAAGAAATCTATCAGACAAAAACCTTACAACTCAACCTAAATGACCTGTAAACAAAACCTCACAGCCCGACAGAGAGAGAAGGAGAGAGGTAGAAAAAAAGACTGAAACCACTGAAACAATTAAAAAACAGACACAACTTGACAGAAACAGAAGGGGAGAGACAGATATCTTACCTTGCGAGCCGAGTTCGAGAGGCAGATATTAAGGACTGGAGAGCAGCGTCGGGAGCTAGCGAAGATGGAAGGTAAGAAAGAAGAAGAACCGTTGGATGAGAGAGGGAAGAGTAAGGGAGAGACGTGTTTAGGCAGACGTGAGAGAGAGAGCAGAAATTGTGTGGGCGGTAAAAAAATTGATGACAATCATTAGATATTGATTAGAGATTATCTCAACCATTGGATCAAAATATATTTCACATACATTTTAAACATACATTTTAAGACATTTTTAAAAAGCCTGTTGGCTTATTATATAGATTTTTTGAAAAAAAATGAACTACTGACAAGAGGAGAGACAACCATCAAACTGACCAATTGCGTAGTCAGCATCCAACTCACTGCATGTGCACCCCCACGCACTCTCTCTCTTTCTCCAAACTGTCTCTTTCATATCTTCGATCCTTCTTGCAGATTCCGATATACGTTTAATTCACTCAATTTAGTGCATTCAATTCGACTCCCAATCGAATTGTCCACTGAATTAGGGTTGGGACTGTGATTTAGAGCAGAGAGAGAATGGATGATCAGTTGGAGAGGTTGGGATCGGATGGGGCGGCGGGGCCGGAGGAGGCGAGTATGAAGGAGGAGCTGTGTATGGAGATTGATCCACCGTTCAAAGAAAACCTTGCCACCGCCGATGACTGGAGGAAAGCGCTCAATAAGGTGGTTCCGGCGGTGGTGGTGCTTCGGACCACCGCTTGTCGGGCGTTCGATACCGAATCGGCCGGTGCGAGCTACGCTACGGGGTTTGTTGTTGATAAGCGGCGAGGGATTATACTGACGAATCGTCATGTTGTGAAGCCTGGTAGTAGTTCATTGTGTTTTTTTCACTTGAGAAAATGTAGGAAAAGAAATAAAGAAAAAGAAAATTATTAATTTTGATTTTGTTTGTTCTGTTTTTGAGGTTTGTGAACACAATTTCCAATCTTTTCTCCTTTTTTTCCCATCAAATTTGAGTGAAAATTTGGTTAAAAACTTGATCGTTTATGGAACACTCCAATTATTACTTTTTTCATCAAAAGTTTTTGAAAATTTCATATTTATCTTAAAAACCTTGTTTTAAAAAAATTTATGCAAGAAATTCGTCTTGAATACTTGCTCTTTTTAAAATTTCATCACATTTGAGTAAAAATATGTGTTGGAAAATTGGTGAAGGATTTGGTTCAACCTTGGTCTGGTGAAAATTTTGCCTCTCCCTTGATTTGATACAAGTTTGATGAACCAATTGGAGCTCACTTTTAGCTCTTTATTCATCAAATTTGAAAGACTTGATAAAGGATTGGAGATGCACTACATCAATAGTAATGTAACACGAAAAAATTCAAAATTAGTTTTCACTATGATGGGTACATTCTAGTGAAGCACCTAGTTTCTCTATTTTTTGGTTTTCCTTGTTTAGTTCTAATTGATCTGATTTTATGCTCATAGGACCTGTAGTTGCGGAAGCTATGTTTGTAAACCGTGAAGAAATTCCTGTATATCCTATATACAGAGACCCGGTGAGCGGTTTATATTTGGGGTTAATGAGTAGAGATTGTTACTTATTTTTGTCTTATTGTTTTCTTATTTTCTTATTAATCATAACTTAAGTACATGATTGACTTAAGAAAAGATACCTGGAATCTCATACATGAAATGAGTTAGTTTTCATACTAAACCAAATATTGACTTCCAATAGAATGTCACTACTGCCATTTTAAGTTTGAGCTTGACATGATGCTTTTGTGCATTGCCAAAGTTATTTGTGTATACAGCTGTATATGGGAGTGAACTAACATATGTGCATTTTCTTATAGGTTCATGATTTTGGCTTCTTTCGCTATGACCCTGGTGCCATACAATTTCTGAGCTACGAGGAGATTCCTCTTGCTCCAGAGGCTGCTTGTGTTGGACTAGAAATCAGGGTGGTTGGTAATGATAGTGGAGAGAAGGTATATAGAATATACTTGTATCTTATGGTATTGTGGTTATGATGCTATTATAAAATTACTGATCTTGACCTCTTCAGATGTCGTTCAAGACATATTCTCATTGTTCCTTTCAACAGCATAAAATCAATTTTCTTAGAGTCAATATGGGTCCAGGAAAAAAAAATGTTCAGTAGTTTGAAATCCTTCATTTTCTTCTCCAATAGTTTCTAGGCCAGTACTCTGTGTGAGCTTTGTGGTATATGGATGTATTGCAAGCCCCAACAGATATGTTGGCTAGGGTTTTGGGGAGGGAATTTAATCAACAGATTGAAATTCAATATTAAGTTTTAAATGGTGGCCTTTGTTGAGTCAAGAAAGTATATGAGTTTGTGCTATCTTCTATAGCAAAGGGAGGTTTGTACATCTTTTTAAAGTGAATAAGCAGATCATAAGTTTATAGCTCCCCTGTTTCAATGACAGGAGTAGAAGACTAGGAATGGGTGATTCTTTTTCCTTTATGAGTTGTTTGGAATGAACTTGCCATATCTAAACCTGAAACCTGTCAAAATGGTGGATTGAAGTAGAATTTGAAACATTTTCCCATTCCAACTCTTGATTCCATCCATCTAAGTGGGTCTAAGGGTTTTGTTTATGCTATAAAGATGATTGTGAATGAACCCAAACAATATCATGTACCAATCAGATTTATGTATCTGTGCAAATACAATACTGGACGACCTACCACAAGACAACACCAAGTTGATGTTACAATCTCACAGCACAGTAACGTAATTAAGTCCATTTGGTTTGAGTGGGCTATGGTGATGGTAATTGATGATCGCGATAATTTGTTGAAACTACACAGTTATAAATTCTTCAAGATTGCTGATTAAACTGGTGTACAACTTGTCAGAGTTCTTAAATGGTATCAGTGTCTCTTTGCTGTTGTTACCAATCTATTTACTCATTTTCATGATGAAATGTCATTAAATGTACTTCTCTGGCTTCCAACTTGTGTTAGATGGTGCCTATTATTATTTTTTGTTTGCATTTTATTTGATTAATCTTTTTGCGGGTGGGGGTGCTTTATTGTTTGATTGTACTGTGAACTTACAGGTCTCCATTTTGGCTGGTACACTTGCTCGTTTGGATAGAGATGCTCCTCATTACAAAAAGTACGTGTTAGCTTTAGTATGTGTATATATGCACTTCATTTTATTTTTCCAATGTCTCACTCACTCAACTAGAATGCCAATGTTAGTCCAAATTTGATCTTCTTGAGTGGTACAGCTGGTGATGGAAGTATTAATTGAAAAGCCCAGTGTACATTTCTTCTTAAAATCTAGCTATTAAGAAGAGGGAAACTGAAACCTTATAACTATTGTGGGACACATTCCAACACACCCTCCTGGACCACAACATATACTAGCCGGATAAACGACAACCAGTCATAGGCCTAACCAAGCTATGATACCAAATTAAAAAGCCCAACCCACACTTCTCCATAAAACTCATGTATTAAGGAGAGGAAAACTGAAGCTTTATAACCAGCACAGATGGGGCACCTTCAGGCTATGTGGGATAGAGGTGCCGACAGTGGCTGGGCAGAGAATTAGGGTTTCTGTGCTCTGCCTCTTATACCAAAAAGGGTGAAAAGAATGATTTGGCTTACCCATGAATGATGTAGAGGCCATATATATATATAATAGATTTATAATACAATTTAGGAAACAATATAAATAAGGCACTAAATCAGTGATTCACACAATCACAGATTATATACATAATACTAAAAATAAAAAGATTCTATGTATTTTAATTTCTATATTCAATAGTATTGTGATGTTCTTTTATCTATCATTTCATTTGGTATATTTGTTAGGAAGTCGCATGTCCCTTTTTAATGCATACATGTATTTGTATACATACCTAGGGAATTGCAATCGTGCTTCATTTGAAGTAGGATAGCACTTTTATTTTTCCTATGTCTCACTTGCTCAACTAAAATGCAGATATTAGTCAAATCAAACCTGATATCGTTGAGTGATACGTCTTGGTGATGAAAATATTGTGATGTTCAATTATCTATTGTTCCATTTGGTACATTTGTTAGGAAGTTGCATGTCCCTTCTTAATACGTACACACAAATATGTATACACATGGAATTGCAATCCTACTTCATTTAGCATTGTACTAGTTCAAACCTTAAGTGAGGGACTTTGCACTAACAATCCATTAAGAAGCATAAAATACCCAACCAAAAGGTAAGCAAAAGTTTAATTTAGCGAAGGCAATATGCACAGATTGTTCCAGTAACAAACTGAACTCTATCACAAGCTTAAGATGTTTTCAGACATCCACAAATGCTATAAAGCATAATAGTGAAACTTAGCTAACAACTATGAGCAAAGGGGAAAGAAAGTTTGTCTTTGAGGGCTAGAACTCGACGAACTAAAATTTAAATCATAAAGAAGATGATCCAGAAAGATTTTGAGTGAGCAGAGTTTGGTACTTATGATCTTTAAACAAATAATATTAAGGAAAAGAAGAAGAAAGTAAAGGATCAAATTTGTTGGGTGAAAGGCAGACAACTAAAATAGGGTTGGATCTTATCAGTCAATACAGTGCCGAGGAGCCTTTGAATTGAACCATCATTTGCCACAAGAACAGGGAAGAGATGAAGAAGGAAGACGACAACCTGTACAATGAGAAGAGGAGAAGAGGGTGAAAGGAAAAGAAGAGAAGCTGTGAGGGTGGAGCTGAGAGAGAGAAGGAAAGAGGCAGCCACCATATGTTCATGATTCTGCCAAAAGGAACCCCTCTCTTGCCTCAGACTTGGTAAATTATAGGGTTCTTATCTATTGTCCAACCTAACCATCTTCTTGCTCTTGTCAAGACTCCGTAGGTCCACTTGTCATGCCACTACCTACACAAATCAAAACTCTACCAGAAATTCTAATGGTCCAAAGCTTAAAAGCATGGACAGTGACGGACAAGGAATTACAATAGGGGGCTTTTTGCTGGAAGTGATGATAAAACAGTGGGTTGCAGATCTGGTATGTAGGGGGAAAAAAGATGAGGTTTTAGAGTTACAATATTGCCCTCATTGTAGTTGACAAAGGAAAGGGACTGGGGTATTTTTTGTCCAAATTCTAACCTTCTTTAGTCATTGGCTAAAGAAGGCCATGTATAGGTAAATAGTTATCATAAATATACTTTCTATTACTCTGGTTTCGGTTTTGTTTTATGCACCATGTCAACTTTTAGTTCTCAATGGTGATCATTTCAACCCTATCTTGATTAAGATTATGATTCCTGTAACTTCATGCAAAGAAGTCCTTTCTGCATCATTAATGATAAATTTCTAGTCTAGCTAAGATATTGCTCACGTGAAGTAGTTTTGTCTCTATGATTCATCAAAGTTAAGTTGAATTTGAGTCATCTTTGCCTCAATCTTTACTTCTTTGTAACTAAGAACTATTATCGCAGTCATTTCCACTTCGTCTCATGAAGTGATCTTGAGCGTGGAAGTCCTGTTGTTGCCACTCTATAGTAGTGCTTTGCATTTTCTGGCTTCAGTGGCCTTAAACTGAGCTCTGGCTCATTTATGCAGTTCTGATTTTGCTGTAAGCGAGCAACTGTTGTCTTTATGTGGACTGCCATTATCTAATGGCATTTAAGATGTTTTTGACATCATCTATGAAGCCTATGGAACATCTTGACAATTCCTTTCACATGAATTCATTCAACTCAGAATCTCTTGTGTTTTCTAAGATTTTCAATTTGCCTTAATTATCACTGATACAATCACCACAGTCCACGATTGCTGCATTGTGAATGACTTTTCTACTCTTGAGTTCTGATATTTTATTTTCTTTGCCGTCCTTAATTATACAGTTGTAGATTTAAAGTTGTATTTTGTTTATCATATATAATTTTTCCACTAATTTTTATTAAATTTTATATTCTTATGTCTTTTTGTGTCTCTTACAAAATGGAAAAATAGATAATCTTTTCTGCCTAACATCCGTTATATGCATAAGCCGGATTGTTACCCATTGCCACTATTTACATAAATGTTTACAATGATTGCCTTTTTTTGGTGTAGGGATGGCTACAATGACTTCAACACATTCTACATGCAAGTAAGCATTGTGACATTAGATGTTATTTGTTGGATTCTATAAATTACAAAGTTTATCAATTTTGCTGGAGTTAGTTTGATAATTCAAGTTGCTAAGCAAAATTTGTGTTGGACTCATCAGTTAGCATTGCTGCTGATTGGTCGTTGGTGTCAGCATTAACACATTTTTTGTTGGTCTAATTAATTTATCACCACCATCGCTAGTGATTGTTCCTTCTCTCTTATTGTTGAATTGAATGTCAGCAAGTTTGTTTTCCTTTGAGTAAATGTTTAACCTTTGACTGCTGTACGTTTGGTTTGACTAGTTTGATTTGTCTACTTTTTTTTTACTTGGACTTTTGTTTAGGCAATGCCTTATTGATTGTATATGAAGATTAGTTGGTAAAAAGAAGAATGTAACCTCAGCAAGACATAGGGACTGAGGAGAACAGTTCATCTGTGAAACTACTGCACAAGGAAGAACACTTGGAAATATTGTTTTTTGGTTACAGTTTTTGTGAACATTGAATTTCTACGGATTCCTATACTATTATAGAGGGAACTATAGAAAGTGTTGTCTATGGGATCTAAGACCAGAATGCTGTGGCTTTTCCTGACCTTAATGCACCCCCACAGGCCACATGCTTTTCTTTCATTTAATCATGTTCATCTTGGCTCACTTTCTGTTTATGTAATTTTAATTATTGCTTAAATATGTGGCCTCATTTTAGGAATTATAATTTTTTCAAATGTCAATACCAGTAAACATCATATTTTTAGTTTTATTTATTGATCTGTGGGTTATGATACAACCATAAAATTTGTGGATCTCTTTTCTTAGTTGTTTTTTTGTACATGGATATCGAAGGTGCACATAAGTTAGAACTGTTTAATAAATGAGATCCAAGTCATTTGTTTTTTCAGAAAATGAAATTATATGCATTAGTAGGAGGGTTGTGTGTTAGGTAGCCGACGGCCAACACATAAAAAAGCCGCTCGGATCCCTTATGACAATGAATCCTACTTTGAATCGTTTAAATACTAGGTCGTTCCCCTCAAGTAACGTTGTTCTTTGCCTCGGTGTTTGAAAAAGTAAGCAAGTATTTGCATTGACGCCTGGGTGTGGTGAAAAATGGGCAAAGGTTCCCACGCTTTTCTAGACGAGCGCTGGTAAAGAAGCTAGTCCAAGACTACAGGTTTAGGGTAGTCACTTGGAATATAGGAACCTTAACTGGTAAGGCGATGGAATTGGTAGATGCTATGATTAAGAGGAGAGTTAGTATAGCTTGCGTACAAGAAACTAAGTGGATGGGTAAAAAAACTAGGAAAATTGAGGATACCGGTTTTAAACTGTATTATAGTGGTAAGGATAGATGCAGGAATGGGATAGGAATCATAATTACCAAGGGTCTTGTAGAGAATGTAGTGGCGGTCATTAGGAAAGGGAATAGGATTATGTTAGTTAAACTAGTTATTGGAGGGGATATAGTGAACGATATTAGTGCATACGCCCCTCAAGTAGGATTAGATGACCTGACTAAGAGGGATTTTTGGGAGCAAATGAATGAAATCTTACAAGAAATACCCGTAGGAGAGAACCTGGTTAGAGTTGGAGATTTTAATGGCCATGTAGGCATAGATAAACTAGGCTATGAAAGGGTGCATGGTGGATACGGTTTTGGTGACAGAAATGAGGCTGGAGAGAGTATCCTAGATTTTGCGTTGGCTTCTGACCTGGTGGTGGCTAATACTATCTATAAGAAGAGGGAGGAGCATTTGATAACCTTAGTGAGAAAAGTGGACCTCCTATAATGCAATGATTGTAAGGTGATTCCTGGAGAGAGCCTGCCCTCTCGACATAAGATTTTGGTACTAGATTTATGTTTTAGAGGGCAATAGCAAGCTAGGAAGGATGGTGGGCGTCGTAGGATGAGATGGTGGGACCTAAAAGGGAATAAATTAGAAATATTTAAGAATATAATGGATAAGGAAGGTACTTGGTACTTGGTACTTGGAAGATGATGTTAACACTATGTGGAACTCGATGGCCAGCTGTATGAGGAGAATCTCAAGGGAAGTGCTTGGAGAGTCGAAAGGGACGGGACCCAGCTCTAGGGAAACTTGGTGGTGGAAGGAAAAGGTTCAAGCGGTAGTCAAGGCAAAAAAAGAGTGCTTTAAAAAGTTGCGGAAGGATAGAAGTGAGGAAAACCTTAAGAGCTATAGATTGGCTACTAAGGAGGTCAAAAAAGTGGTGAGAGAGGCTAAGTTGAAAGCTTATGATGACTTATACATTAGACTAGATAGTAAGGAGGGAGAGAAGATGGTATACAAACTTGCTAAGATACAGGAGAGGAAAATAAGAGATTTTAATCAAGTTAAGTGCATCAAAAGTGAGGATTTTAAGGTATTGGTGAAGGATGGAGAGATTAAGGAAAGTTGGAAAAACTATTTTGAGAAACTATTAAATGAGGAACATGGAAATACGGCAATAGGGGAAGAAATAGCCAGTAATACGATAAACCAAGATTATAGGTTCTATCGTAGGATTAGGAACTTTGAAATGGAGATTGCACTTAAGAAGATGAAATCAAATAAGGCTTTAGGACCCGGTGATATCCCTATTTAAGCTTGGAAGTGTTTGGGTAAAAAAGGGTTGCTTGGTTGATTAGGTTGTTTAACAACATTTTGTTGACTAGGAACATGCCAGATGAGTGGAGGAAGAGTATTTTAGTGCTAATCTATAAGAATAAAGGAGAGGTCCAGAATTGCAACAACTATAGAGGAATCAAGCTAATGTGTCATATAATAAAAGTGCGGGAGAGGGTGATGGAACGCCAATTACGAGATATAACAAAGGTATCAGAGAATCAATTTGGGTTTATGCCTGTCAGGTCAACAATGGAAGCAATTTATTTTTTGAGGAGAGTAATAGAAAAGTATAGAAAAAAGAAAAGAGATATTCATATGGTGTTTATTGACCTTGAGAAAGCATATGATAGAGTGCTTCGGGATATAATATGTTGGGTGTTAGAGAAGAAAGGGGTGACAAAAGGTTACATTGATGTGATTAGGGACATGTATGAAGAGGTGGTGACCACTATTAGATCGCCTGCTGGAGAGATAAATGAATTTCCTATCACTGTAGGGTTACACCAAGGATCTACCTTAAGTCCTTATCTTTTTGTTTTAGTTATGAATGAGTTAATGAGAAATATTCAGGATGACGTGCCATGCTGTATGCTTTTTGCTGACAATATTGTGCTAGTGGATGAGACTAGAGAAGGAGTTAACACAAAGTTAGAGACTTGGAGAACAACTCTTGAATCTAAAGGATTTCAGATAAGCAGAACTAAGACAAAGTACATGGAGTATAAATTCAATAACAGTAACAATGAAAGTAGAGGAGAAGTGAAGATTGAGAACCACGAACTGTCAAAGAGTGAACATTTTCGTTATTTAGGGTCAATTATCACAACAGCAGGGGAGATTGATGCGGATGTAGCCCATAGAATTAAGGTGGGATGGTGTAAGTGGAAAAGTGTGTCTAGGGTACTGTGCGGTAAACGAATACCTACTAGACTAAAAGGTAAGTTCTATAGAACAACTATTAGACCAACGATGTTGTATGTTGTATGTTGTATGGGATGGAGTGTTGAGCAACCAAAAAACAACATATAGATAAGATGAGTGTGGCTGAGATGAGGATGCTCAGGTAGATGTGTGGTAAGACTAGACAAGATAGAATTAGGAATGAGTGTATTCGGGAATGGGTAGGAGTAGCACCGATAGAAGATAAGTTGAGAGAGAATCAATTGAGATGGTTTGGTCACATCCAACGGAGACCAATAGATGCTGTAGTGAAGAGATGCGATACTGTAATGGTAGATGAGAGTGTTAGGGGACGGGGTAGGCCTAGATTGACGTTAGCTAGCGTTGTAAATAGAGATATGGATCTACTTAATTTGACTAACGAAATGGCCTTTGATAGGGCCGCGTGGAGAAGAAAGATTCATGTAGCCGATCCCATTTGATGGGACTTAAGGCTTGGTTTGGTTTGGTTTGGTTTTCCCCTAAATCTTTGATACGTGATAGTTCACATCATCTTTTTTTTCCGCTATAGCAAAATTTTGGGCACAATTTTTTGTGGGATCATTGAGAAGCTAGAAATGCAGTTTAATGCTAAGTTGCTGTTATCTACCAAGAGTTAAAGCATGTATGAGTGTGTGGTGTAAGTGGTGGAAATGGTGGAGGTGATGGCTGTGACCAGCAATACCAAGTGGTGTAAATGTGCAAGAGTAATGTTGTGTTGTAGTGATAGTGTCGTTAACTTTGCATGCCTGTAGTTTCCTTGGTATATGCATTTAAGGAGCATGAATGTTTTTTCCGCTATGGTCTATAGACATTTATGGAAGCTCTAGGTGCTGAACAAGTGTCTGAAAAAAGGAGCCCACTAACTTTATGTGACAATTTTGTTGATACTCTTGATGTTGCTGCTAACTCAATCTTTATTCATTCTTTACTTGTTTCTTTGCAATTTGTGAAAGCCTTGTCGATTTTGTTTCAAGCTAAGTCTTTGTTATTATAGTTCTTCCTCTTTCTCCTTACTTACAGGCAGCATCTGGGACTAAAGGGGGTTCCAGTGGTTCTCCAGTAATTGATTGGCAAGGCAGGGCTGTGGCATTGAATGCTGGGAGCAAGTCATCAAGTGCTTCGGCATTTTTTTTGCCTTTAGAAAGAGTGAGTATCTTTTCAATTATTTATTGTGATTTCTATGCCATGCTTCTTTTTTGGTAATATTTTACAATTCTTGTTATTTTCTTCTTTATAGTTTGATTTTTTGTCTTGTTATGCGTGCTACTTTTATTGGTTCATTTGGCATGCATATTGTCTTTATGCAAATTTACTGTTATTGTTCTTTTCATTGCTTTAATTTTCTCTGCACACTCATTGCTATTCTATTAGATTTTAAGGAACATTAGTTGTGCATATTCTATGTGAAGGTTGGCATTTTGAGATGCCAGTCTAATATGTGCTTGAATTATCTAAAACCATCCACTTTGTATTCTAGAGATTTGAAGCCTTAATTCCAATTGATTGGTTGATGCCATGATGATTTAAATGTCATAGTTTCTAAGCACTCATCTCGTGGTTATACTGTTTGCAGGTTGTAAGGGCTTTAAAATTCTTCCAGGGGGGAAGGGATTCTTTTTGTGACTAGTGGGAGGCTGTTACTATTCCTCGTGGTACACTTCAGGTTTGCTAATTCTTATCCTTGCAGACTGTAGAGCTTTACTTTCATCAGTGCTCCCGTTTGTTTGGTTTCTGTTGAAACTGCATAGAACAGAGAATAATACATATTCTTGTGGATATTTGGCCAGATTTCCAAATTGTATTTCTTTTTTAGGCTTGATGTTATGATACATACCAGACACCTCCTTGGAATAAAAGAATAACCCATTTAGTTTGCCAACTCTTTTCCTTTTTATTTTATTTTCTATGGTTTGCTCCTTGTAATTGTGCTACTATAAATTCAATGATTTTCAAATTTTGAGAATCTTCCATCTTGCAATTTTTGTACTCTGAGTGCTTTAACCTCAGTATCTGTACATATAAATAAATATCTAAGAATCTTCTCTTGGTTTGCTTTCATTTTTCTTTATAACATCATTCTATTCTACATTTCTACTTGACAATACTTTATGAAGATTTGTATCAAAATGGCATCTGGTCCATAAAATATGCAGTAGTTAAAATCATAATAGTTATTTCTCATTTTTCTACAATACCTGATTCTTGTTGGTTTTTTGTGGATGATTCCATGCTCAAGGGTATATTCTATTATATGTTGTCATCCTAAAATATTATGTGTAGTGTAGGTCTAATTGGTCATTCCTTTAGTGTTTAGTAACACTATATTTCTTGTGATACATCTAATGTGTGCATATAATGGTACAAATTCAAAGATCATAGGGTAAATTTACTTTACCCCATTGTGGTTTGGTCAAATATAAACACATAACTCCCTGTGGTTTCTGGACTACTGTGCATTACTTAACTTTGTTAATGGCAATGGTAAAATGACTTCTTCTTCTTCTTCTTCTTCTTCTTAGTACTTTTAGAGTAAGATCAGAGTCTGTAAACCAAAATATTCTTGCAAATAGGATAACCCCCTTGCATATTTCTGTTTGGCATGTGTGTGCAATTCAAGATTTACTTCTGTATAAATTGGCTCTAGTAATTCATGATATAGGTGACATTCCTCCACAAAGGATTTGATGAGACACGTCGCCTTGGTCTCCGAAGTTATACAGAACAGGTACTTAGGCCTGTGTGGAAACCTGCATTCTTTTGTTTCATTGGTTAACAATATAATAATTTGAGATTCATTAACTCTTTAATGAGTGTTTTTGACTGGATTAGATGGTGCGCAATGCGTCACCGGTTGGTGAAACTGGAATGCTTGTTGTTGATTCTGTGGTGAGTATACTTTCTTCAGTGTGTTAGAATTAATTCAATAGATTTTTGTCCTCTCTTTAATGTCTGCTATCTTTCTGAGCCTCTTCAGGTGCCTGGTGGCCCAGCTCACAGCCTTTTGGAGCCTGGTGATGTGCTTGTTCGGATAAATGGGGATGTGAGTATTTCTTCAACTGTGTACCACATACATATTAACTCCATTTGTGTGTCTTGTTTACTTCCTATTATGTTTTTTATACTGAACATTTATTTTTTTCCAAGCTGCATTTTCTATTTTTAATGAAAATTTTGAACAAATATAAACTTATTGTTCTTTTTCTATGTGCTCCTCTTGCCTTTTTCTTCTTCAATTTTTTTGTTTTCTTACTTATTTAAAAATTTAGTTGTGGCTTTTAGCTGTGGCTATCTTTGCAGGCTCCAGCTTGCATTGATTATTTTTTTCTTTCTAATTTTGCCTTGTTGGACTTGTTTTGTGGATGCTAAAGGAATTTTAAACTAAAACATGAAATTTTGAGTTTAAACTTCTAAATTATGTCGAACTTTGTCATTAGGAGGTGAAATTAATTTGTGGGAGTTTATCAAAGCTGAAATTTAGATTTATAATTTTGTAAAATTTCTTTTCTTATTTTACATTTGTTTTATAATAGTGAAGTCCAGGATTAGACTTTTTGAACAGCCTTTGTTTCAAGTAACCTGATTCAATTTTCCAGAAACCAATGCATGCTGATTTCTGGATTGTGGAATTTGAGTCATAATTTTCATGTTGAATTTCTGAAATATGACCTGCATGAGTTGTCTTTTGATATATCAAAATTGTTAGTGCAGGTAATTACTCAGTTCCTAAAAATGGAAACATTACTTGATGACAGTGTGGACCGAAAGATTGAATTACAGATTGAAAGGGGTGGCACACCATTGACTGTAGACTTGACGGTGAGATTTAATATTGCACATTTTGTGTTGCTTTTGTTAAGTACAGTATATATTTTCTTATTTATGGCAGAGTGCTATAGTTGTTTACTTCTTGTGTAGATGTGATAAGTTGCTGTGGTAGATAATGAAATTGCCTATGGTTAAGAGATGTTGATTTGACTTATTATATGTACTACTACCCATTTTTTTTTTTTTGTTTGGCATACTCTGCATGGTTGGTAATGGATATTGTGGAAAATTGGATTCCAGTTAGTTTTTAAGTCAGTCTGTAAAGACCTTGCATTTTTCTTCTAGATCACAGAGATATGTTCTGTCATGTTCTTTTTGGTAAATATATTTTCAGTCATGGTTGAGTTGAATCCTACTCTTAATTGCATGAATGTCTCATTGGGGTGACGTTTCCACTCGAGAACCGTAATTTAGTTAGCAAGAATTGGGTTTAGAACCATGTTGCTGTTGAGATAGAATTGTGGTTCCAATTAGGATGGGATCACTCTCAAGCATGTCCCAGAGTGTTGGAGCCGTGTCTGTATCCAACACATGTTGGATTTTGCTGCAATGATTAAAACAATATTTTGTGCCACACTAGTCGAGACTCCATTCTTAGTCAAGGTCCTTTTGAGGATTGACCATCTTGTTTTTCTTTTTTGCTTTTCATTCGGTATTGGTGCAAGTTTAATTTGTTCTGCTGATGTTCAGGTTAAGGATCTACACTCAATAACTCCGGATTACTTCTTGGAAGTAAGTGGTGCTGTGATACACCCTCTTTCATATCAACAGGTTGGTTGGGTTTTGCTGCTTTTGCTTAGTATCAGACTATCAGTGTTCATGACTTAGTTGGTAAGAGATACTACTAATTATATAAATTTCATTGTAGTGTGACTTGTGTGCATTTTCTCTTAGCAGCTGTATTATATGAACAAGCTAGAAAACATGTATAAGTAAACCATCCTAGAATGTTGGGATATGGGAGTGAAATTGGGGTATGGAAGTGAATTTGTGATGTGGTTTTCGCCCACTTTCTATTGGATGGTCGCCTAATGGGCACGTCTAAGAAACGAAGGAGCAACATATTCCTAGTTCACTCTAAATGGTTTCAGTTAGAGTTCCTTTGATTTTTATCTTTTTGCTCCTCTTGATGACCTTAATTCCATTTGTAAAAGTCTGTAGAATAAGTACATCATATACAATAAAAACTCCAGATCTGGCTATTTAAAATAATCTAATTGTCATTTGGTTGATTGTCTTTTTGGGTCTTTGATTAAGCATACCCTGTAAGACTTGTAGCTTTGCTGGGTACAAAAATGTTGAAGGCCCTTGATTTTAAAATAAACCTCAAAGGCTCTTTTGTATGCCAACAGCTGTTGAAGTTTTTTGAACTTATCTTTTTCTATGCTTTTTCTGACTTCAGATATTCTATAATTACGAAAATGTTACTTATTCATTCTTATTTTCTTCTGTTGCAAAGAAATATTTCATCCCTTTTATGCATTTACTGCACCCGGTATATGATTTCTAAGCTCTTAAAATTGGGCATATTTGTGTTATGGATCTGATATTTGTCATATTAATAAATTTATGATTGAACAAGAACATTATCTCATTTTGGAATAATGACCTACTCAAATTTGTAGCTTTTGTTACAGTTGATTCCCCTACACTAGTGGGAAGGGTCCTACTTGATTCCACCACAGTTTTCATGGTGATGGCACATTCCATCCAGTTCTCTGAGGATCTAATTTCAAATTCATTCAGGCATCTCATTCAACATTAGTTGTCTTGATATTCTTTGTTTTGATGCTGGAAAAGACATTAAAATTAACTTTCATTTGATTTTGATCTGTTGATCAGTATGTTTTTATCACTTAGCTATAGCTTTTCTGCTGTTAAGATAACCAACTCTGTTCAATATTGTGAATGTCCCGGACTAGTCCTCTTCTATGACTCTTAATATATTTTTTATTTTTTGGGTGACAGGCTAGAAATTTTTGTTTCCACTGTGGCCTTGTATATGTTGCAGAACCAGGGTATGTCTATCCTTCTCTTATCATGTTTTCATTTTTAAGGCTTAAATTGTGATCGTGTTAAAATTTTGTTATTTACTGTTCTGACTGTTCATATATCAGTCAAATTGCCTCTTTCTCTGAGTATTGTTAGTCATATTTCTGAAGGAATTAAGGAAGCTGTTCAGCACTATTTGATATCTAGAGCAGAAAGATCACCTCGAAATATCTGTTATAATTTCTCACTGGAAAGAGTTGTACATATCAATTGCAGATATATGCTTTTTAGAGCTGGAGTTCCCCGTCATGCCATTATTAAAAAATTTGGAGGTGAGGAAATATCACAACTTGCCGACCTAATTTCTGTTCTTTCCAAGGTGGCTAGGGGTGCTCGAGTGCCATTGGAATATATAAGTTACATGGATCGTCATCGAAGAAAGGTATTGATTATTATCTTTTTCCAAACCTTCCTGCTTGGTATTTTTCAGTCAATGGATATCACTTGGTTAAAAACAGTTTTGTTCTTTACCTTTGCATAAGTCTACTTCAATTGGCATTAATATTGGTTACTTGATTGAATTAACTGTATGGATTTAACCTTTATTGTCAAAAGTGAGTATATTAATAAATTTTCTTACAATAACTTTTTGGCCAAGGACCTCCATAGAAAGGAGCAAGCTATGGCTTACTGTATGCAGTAGAAGTGTCACTATAGTTCTATGATAGATACCATGTGATCTGTCGAGTTGCAGAATGGAGAAGAATGAGGTGTGGAAGAAGAGGATTGACTAGCAAAACTCATATATTGTAGGAGCAGGCTTTTGAAATTTATTAATATAATAATTAAAGTTCTTAAAGGACTGAAGTGATCTTGATACCCCCATATTGTGAGAATATTATGTTAAATTATGGAAATCTATTTTAGATTTGATTGTGAATATTAGATTGATTGTATTTCCTATTTTAGATTAGGGTTAGGATTGTTATATATATTGGTAGTAATCTTTGTATTAGCACAATTTGAATATATACAAAGTTTCTCAAATTGTGCTAATAAACTTGTGTACATTCAAGTTGTATATATTCAAATTGTGCTAATATAAAGATTACAACCAATATATATAGCAATCATAACCTTAATCTGAAATAGAAAATACAATCAATCTAATATTCACAATCAATCTAAAATACACAGTTCCATAATTAACATAATATTCTTACACCCCCGCTCAAACTCAAGGTGTTTAGCAAAAAACACTAAGAGTTTGCCATGAAGAAACTGAAAGCGAGCAGTGGTGTGAGTCTTCGTACAAAAATCAGCAAGTTGCAATGCCGAAGAGACGAAAGGAAGCGAGATGGAGCCAGGCTGCTGATGCTGACATACAAAATGATAATCAATCTCAATGTGCTTCGTTCGCTCATGAAAGACAGTGTTATGTGCAATCTGAATAACACTGCAGTTGTCACAGTAAAGGGAAGTCGAAGAAGACTAAGAGACACCCAACTCAGTCAAGAGACAACGAAGCCAAACAATCTCAGCAGTGGCATGAGCCATAGCACGGTACTGATAGGCCTCCTTATAAGACTGAGGTTTTGAAAAAGAGTGAATAGCAGACAAAAAAGTATAGTAGGAAGTAGAAAAACATGTATTAGACAAACTCAACTTGTTTGGAGGATGACGAGCTCGAGTAAGATATTGGCGTAGCAGGATCAGAGTCGTCAGAAGCAACAGGATCAGCAACAGGGGTAGAGACAACCGGTGGAGGAGTCGTCTTGTGACGAGAATAAACTAACAACGGAAGAGGAGAAGAAACCGAAGGAGAAGCAGCTAGAGGTGAAGCAGGAGGAGAAGATGGAACAAGCCCAGGAGGAACTGTGGAGATGTACTCATCAGACGGGACCTCAGAAGGAAACAGATCAATATGAACCAAATCCTCTTTAGAAACTGGGGCGGTGAGACGAGGAAGCTGAAAGTAAAGTAGACGTTTGAGAAAGGCAACATGGAAAGAGATATAAAGGCGACGGGAAACAGAGTCATAACAACAATAATCTTTCAAAGTGAGACTATAACCCAAAAGGACACATAAGATAGACCGGACACTAAGTTTGGTCCTATCTTTACGGGATAAAAGGACAAAACAAGCAGATCCAAACATACGAAGGAGGGAGTAATTGGGAAGTTGAGAAAATAGAGCCTTATAAGGAGACTGACTAGAAAGAAGGGGGGTAGGCATACGGTTGAGAAGAAAAGTAGCAGTAAGAACTGCCTCATCCCAAAATGGAGCTGGAACGGAGGCAGAGAGGAGAAACCGAGCTGTCTCAAGGAAATGACAGTGTTTATGCTCAGTTCGACCATTTTGGGCAGGTGTATCAGTACAAGAAGTTTGGTGAATGGTACCCAATTTGGCCAAATATTTACAAAATTCAGTTTTAAAGTATTTTCCGCTCAAGTCAGACCGCAACAATTTAATAGTAGACCCAAACTGTGTAGTGACCATAGACTGAAAAGTACGGTATATTTGGTAGAAGTCAGACTTATGAGTTATAAGATAAACCCAAGTGTAATGGGTGCAGTCATCAACAAATGACACAGTATGCAGAACCCTTTTTGGTGAGAATAAGATAAGGACCCCAAACATTAGTATGAACTAAAGAAAATGGTGCATCAGATATGGAAGTATTTTTATGAAAAGGTAAGACTGTCATTTTAGCAAGTTTATACCCCCGACATTCAATAAGTTTATTAGGAGAAACTTTACCCAATATACCAAACTAAGCGATCGGCAGACAAATGCCCTAATCTAGAATGCCACAAGTAGAAAGGACTAGATAGAGAATCTAAATGAAAAGAGGAAAAGGCAGTCAGAGAGGTTGTCATAAGCAAGTGCAAGCTCTCCACCACATAGAGGTCTCTAACTTTACAGCCGGTCTCAATCTGCTACTAAGACATCCGATCCTGCACAGAACACGTAGAAGAAGAAAAATTAACATTAAAGCTAGAGACATCAAGCTAACTAATAGATAATAAACTGACAGATAATTGAGGAACATAAATGACAGATGGAATAGAGACAGCAAACATAGCAGATAGTAGGACAGACCCAACAGATATAATAGAAATACCAGACCCATTAGCAGCATTGATAGTAATAGGAAAGAGAGGAGTATAATTTTGAAGTAAGGAGAGATGAGGAATCATACGATGAGAGGCACCAGAGTTAAAAAGCCAGACAAACGAAGAAATGCCTGAAGAAGACCTAAGCAAACTTGAATAAAGAGAAGAAACAATGGAGGCAAACGGGGATGGCTGGGAGGTAGACAATATATCTTTCGACTAATCTGAAATCAAGAAGCCAAGTCGATCGAGAGGAGCAGATGTAGTAGACGCAGCGAAAGGAGCCCAGAATTGGTTTTGAGATTGTTGAAAAGATGAGGCAGGCAGACGTCTCTTTTTGAGACAGTGGTACTTCCAATGGCCCCTCTAATGGCAGAAGGCACACTCATTAAAAGCCAAAGGCATCGTAATAACCAGAGAAGTGAGGGGTTCGAGTGTAATAAATCAAGCACTGATGAGTCAAAATATAATAATCCCAAGCAACCAAAACTAGATCACAATATATTACACACACTATTACTACTGATGTGGTCAAAGTGTAATAAGGACAAAACCTAGTAGACTAAGATCAGAGAGCCAATACAAGAGAGAGAGCTTAGTGACCATAGAACAGAGACGAGACCAAAGACGAGGAGATTTGTCAATACCAACATCGAAGAAGAGAGCTTCAATCGACATGCAATCCTGAGAGATTGCAAACAATAGAGGCAGAGACTGAGACCCCGAAGCTGAACCCAGATGATTTCACGACTTCGCTGAGGCAGAGGTAAAGACAGAGACTCGTAATCGCAATCAGACCTAGAGAGAGGAAGTCGCGATCGAAATCTGAACTAGAAAAAGAGATGCAAGCTTTAGGCAAGTTTGACGAACCAGAAATCCCACCTACGCAGTTCGATTATGAACCACGTGAGCCGATGACGCTGACCAGATGACCTAGAACTTTGAACCAGACGGAACAAGGAAGAGAAAGCTTCAACCGACCGTGAATCGAAAGAGAGAACTCAATCAATTCGTGATTCAGAAACTAGAAGAATTCATGAATCAAGTGGCTAGGGTTACGAACGTAGCTCTGATACCATGTAAATTTCTGAATAAATTTGTATATATTCAAATTGTGCTAATACAAAGATTTCAACCAATATATATAGCAATCCTAACCCTAATCTGAAATAGGAAATACAATCAATCTAATATTCATTTCCATAATTGACATAATATTCTCACACGTATATTAGGGAAATGGTCATGCAGTGGTGTTTATAGAACTCTGAAATGATGTTGAATCTAGATTCTATGCCTATAATTCCTGATACAACTTTTACATTTTTCTATGCTCATTTCCTTTAGTTAATGTACATAGGTTCTATAGAATCTAAAATTTTCTCGATAGTGATAATAATTCCTTAAGTGAGAGGGTTCCACATCTTTGAATGAGCTTAATGTGCTATATTGCAGGAGCATTTTATAAAGTTGGAGATGAATTTGAAGATTCTACTCTGTAATTATATTTTTTGAACCATTATTAACACCCTATTCTGAGTAGATATGAAAAAGACGCATTTGGGGTCAAGAAACCATTGATTAGCATTGATGAGTGTTCATGGTCATGGATATGTCTAGCCACAATATCTTAAAACTTCCTTCAGCTCTAATCAATTGTCCTGAGTTGTCCCGAATTTTCCATATTTTTTTTTTTTGAAATCTTAAATGACCGTGAAATCAACGAATTTGTTTCGTTATCAGCTATCCTCAAGAATGTTCTTTTTGTGAAGTGCTTATAATGATAAAAGGTTGTGGACTCTTCATTCTTTTGGGTTTTTCTTTTGCCAATCATTTATTTATTTATTTTGGGATAAGATCGTTGATGAACCTAATTTTCCAATCGTTGTCCCTCGTAAGTTCATTTGGAGTGCATATGTACTCCTAAGGGTGAAAGTGTTTGCATGGATCTTGGTTCATAAGAAGCTTAATACCAATGATATGGTTCAAAAGAGGAGGCGAAATTGTTGTTTACTCCCTCAATGGTTTGTCATGTGCAAGGGGGTTGAGTAGTGTGATCATCTGTTTTTGTAATGCCCTATTACTTTGTCATTATGCTGGAGGGTGTTTCAGCTAACAGAGTTGAAATCGGATTTGGGTGGTACCTAGTGTTCACATAGTTTGCATTGATTTGAGAGGTTTTGGATCGAGTGACAAAGCATATTACTCTGTCATTATGCTGGTGGGTGTTTCGGCTAACACAGTTGAATTCAGATTTGGGTGGTCCCTCCTAGTGTTCACATGCTTCGCATTGATTTTAGAGGTTTTGGATCGAATGACAAAGCTATGCTCTTTGGAGTTGTGTGAAGATTTGGGAGGTATATGCGACAAAATTTGTTATTAGCTTCTTTTTGGACTAGGGTATCTCCTTTTAAGTGGATTTCTTTATTTTTGTTTTCTAGGGATTGAATAGTTGCTTGTCACTAGTTATGGTTTTTGTATTTCTTTTATTTTTGTTTGGTGGACCGCTTGCCCCACTAGATTATACTTTTCTATTCCTTTTATTAATAATATCTTTGTTGTTGCTGATAAAAATAACTTTTGTATTTATGTATCTATGCAACTTTGTTTCTGTGTGCAAGTATATTTCTTCGTGGTTATGAGTTGGAGAAATTTTTATCTTACCTCTTTGTGCTGCAGTCAGTCCTTGTCACAATTGATCGCCATGAATGGTATGCCCCTCCTCAGATTTACACTCGTGATGACAGTACTGGTTTATGGACATTAAAGCCTGCTTTGCCACCTGAATCTCCACTCTTGTCCTTTCTCATGAATAATGTTGAACAAGGTCTTTCAAACCATACAGTTCCATTAGATACTGGTGGGGCTAATCTAATGGAGCATATGCAGCAAGATATCAGTCAGGAATTGACCGATGGTGTTTCCAATATGGAAACTAGTTCTGAACAAGTTGCTGAGGGACCAAATTCTCATGACGACTCTGATGTTGGAACTAAAAAGCGGCGAGTAGAAGAGGATTCATCTGCTGATAGCATTGTTGCTAACGGTTCCTTACATGAGCCTAGAGAAGAGAAGTTGGAAGACTCAACAAACTCAGAAAATACTATTTTAGGAGATTATCAAGGCGCAGCAGCCGTAGCAGCTAATGCTTCAGTAGCTGAGTGTGTTATAGAGCCTACTCTTGTGATGTTTGAGGTAATTTTATTGAGGATCCATATGATGTGTTGTTGTCATATCTGTTGCCTTGGTTAGTTGTCTTTTGTTCCTGCTTGTGCCATCTCCAGTTTTGTTTATGGGTCCTGCTAACAACTGCCCAATGAGTGTTCGTTAAGAACCACAATGGCAAAAAAGTTACAATTTCATTACACATTTCACAAATTCCCATACACATTATTTATACACTTTTCACATATTTCAATACACTTTTTAGGGGTGGTTTGGGATGTTGGATTTTTGGCTAAAGAGACCAAAAAGCCAAAAAAAGCTAAAAGGCCAAAACGCTTGGGGTGCATAAAAAAAGCTGGCTATACCTGTGTAAAAACACCAACAAATGAGTGTCTTGCTTTCTCTTATTAGTAAAATCTTTTGAGTACTAGCTCACCTGAAGTGAAAACTTGCAGGTTCATGTACCACCTTCATGCATGCTTGATGGTGTGCACTCACAACATTTTTTTGGAACTGGTGTTGTTATATACCATTCTCATAATATGGGATTGGTTGCTGTTGACAAAAACACTGTTGCGATATCCGTGTCTGATGTGATGCTTTCTTTTGCTGCCTTTCCAATTGAAATCCCTGGAGAGGTAAACTTCTAAATTTTGTTCAAGACTAATAACTGTTGTCATCTGTTGTGATTTGGCCACTTACTTTTCCTACAGGTTTTTTTGTTCCTTCTCTTTTTTGATAAGTAAAGCAACTTCCACTGCAGGTGGTTTTTCTCCATCCTGTTCATAATTTTGCTCTTGTTGCATATGACCCTTCTGCTCTGGGAGCTGTTGGTGCCTCAGCAGTTCGTGCTGCTGAACTTCTTCCTGGTAGGCCTACTTTTTTTTATTGATCCCTTGATTTCTGTTGATGAATATGGCATATTTTGGCCAGATTCCATTAAAATACTTATTTTGGGTGCAAGTATTATTTTATAAAAATAGGCATGAAGTGAAAAACCCAAGTATGGGCATGCGCTTTTAACTAAGAAACAAAATTTAACTGAACTGTGGATGGGACGTATGGAGAGAACATGCCTCCTATGTACATTTTGAACCAAGGGTTGTGAAATTTGTTGAGGAGATGAAGTTCCTAGGAAACTTATACAAGATGAATAATGTGAGGGGGAGATGAAAGGATGAGATTAGTATCCAAAACTAGGAAATTTGAGGTGTAGTCTTATTATGAATGCTTAGTGAGGTGCAGTTTGGTGAAATTTCCTTGGAAAGGGATTTTGAAATCTAAGGCCCGTTTTGGAAATCAAATTTGTTGTAATGTTGCTCGTTGCTTGATGTGGTGTATTTGGGGAGAAAGGAATAGGTGCTCTTTTGATGGAATAGAGGACCCTAGAGTTGCTTTAAAGATTAAAATTTAAAGTTCTTGTTTGGTTGTGTTGAAGAGAGGGTTCGCCCATCTCTTGAGAGTTATTTAGAGTTTGTTGATACTTTGTTGCATTAATGGTAATAGAAAGACATATAAAACCTGAAATTATTCTTTTTCAGTTAGAGTGAACAGAATAGAAGAACTTTTGAGGGGAAAGAGATGACGTTTTTGAGAATTAAGAGCCTTTTGGGGGGGTTTTATTTTGTATAGGTGGTGTCCTGGGGGGGTTGAACCTATTTTTGGATTTTGTTGAAGTACTTCTGGAGTAGGAGTTCTTTGCATAACAATTTAAGCCTTTTGTATATGGATTCGGCACCTCCTTGGTGCCTTTTTTGATATAATAATTCTATTTTTACTAATAAATTTTATTTATTTATATGTTTCAAAGTGCAGCGATGATATGTTATATTTAAGTTATTGATCATGCTAATGACAGCCAATTGGGATGTTAAGGTGGATAAAATACCTAAACTAGTTTCAATCTCACTGCACCTTTTGTTAAAATGTGTCCTATATCGCTTGGAGTTGCCCTATCTGTGCTGGTTATAAGACTTCAGTTTCCTTCTCCTTAATACCTGGGTTTTAAAGGGAAGTGTGGGCTAGACTGAGCTTTTCAATTTGATATCAAAGCTTGGTTGGGCCTGTGATTGGTGTGCCGTTTGTTCGGCTACTGGATGTTGTGGTCTAAGAGGGGGTGTTGGAATGTGTTCCATATCGCCTGGAGCTACCCTATCTGTGCTGGTTATAAGACTCCAATCTCCCTCTCCTTAATACCTAGGTTTTAAGGAGAAGTGCGGGCTATGCTTTTCAATTCTTTTCACATATTCCTAACTTTCTTATATTTCTATTATTCTGTACACTTTTTACATATACATGGAGGTTAATGACCACCCATTGGGCAGTCATTAGCATTTTCCTTAAGTTATTTATCCCTTTCAATTGAAGATTTGATTGCATGACAGAACCTCCGCTGCGACGTGGAGATGCAGTCATTCTTGTGGGGTTAAGTAGGAGCCTGCAAGCTACATCAAGGAAATCTGTTGTCACCAACCCTTTTGCTGCTTTGAATATTGGGTCTGCCGATTGTCCACGCTTCAGAGCAACCAATATGGAAGTCATTGAGCTTGATACTGGTAACTTGGAGTTTTTACTACTTGAAATGTATCTTAATTGTTCAAATGTTGATTGTATTTTGTCTTCTTTTTTCTTTTCTCTTTTTTTTTGTTTTATTTTCCCTCCGTCTCCCCCAATAAGTTTGTCATGACATTATCTCATGCGAGTTTCAGACTTCGGTGGTACATTTTCTGGTGTGCTAACTGATGAGCATGGAAGGGTTCAGGCTGTCTGGGGAAGCTTTTCAACTCAGGTTTGTCATGTTTGCTCTTCCTTGTGACCTGTCTCATCGAGAAAAGTTGTTCTGATTTTTCCATTCCCAATTACAGCTAAAATATGGTTGTAGTTCATCAGAAGATCATCAATTTGTCAGAGGTATTCCAGTTTATACAATCAGCCAAGTCCTTGACAAAATCGTATCTGGTGCAAATGGATCAAATCTTCTCATAAATGGCATCAAAAGGCCAATGCCTCTTGTCAGGATCTTAGAGGTTGAATTTTATCCTACTTTGCTTTCCAAGGCCCGTAGCTTTGGATTAAGTGACAAATGGGTACAGGTACACTTTCTTCCTTATAGAAATCTATTTCTTTTTTCTCTTTTACGCATTCAATAGGGTTGCATTTTGCTTTGGTATCTAGAAATGCTTTGGAGTTGAGTTTTGCTAATTGACACCATCTAGGAATGTCGTAGGCTAAGAAGCATGGACACAAACAAGTGACACAACACAGACACTCCAACATGATAATTTCAAAAAATGCTAACATGACACGTGAGGGACATGCGTAAAATATATGATTTTATATATTTATCATGTGTTATATATATGCATATTTTTTTTTTTAAATTAATAAAAATATATAACACAACACAGATTTTGAAAGTTTAAAGCAGAGTAGATTAATAGGTATAAATCTACGTAGTTTTTTTTTTAATCATTAGATCCTAAGTCATTTTGTTCAAACTTGGAATGTGTTTTATGTGTGTCTAATCAATAGATACATGTTCCCAAGTATCCCAAGTCTAAAAATATAAAAAAAATAGTCAGACATGTTTGGGAGTGTGTTTGATATGATACTTGTCAAAAGTGTCCATTGAGTGTCTAGAAGTGTCCATTGAGTGTCTAGAAATGTCCGATTAGTGTCGGATACGATATGTCATCTTCTTAGAATTGTCCATACTTCTTAGGTTGTAGGTTACATTAGTAATTACTAGTTACTCTAGAGAAACTTGAAATCTTTTCAGTGTCCATTGTGTATTCAATGAGTGAAAGGCAGTGACAGATTATGACAATCAGTACTTGCTTTCACGGGACTCCTTGTGTGTGTGCACATGTCACGTGTGTTTGTATCCGGACTTGATTATTATGACCACTTTCCTTTTGTATTAATTTCTCATTGTGCAAAAGCTCCTTTCATTATTTGTATTTATAATTAATTGTGGATAAGATTTTTTTGACACTGATTGAGGAATTATATATGGCTGGGATATAAGGAACATAAAGGAATAACTAAAAGAAACAAAGAGGTAAACTGAATGAAAGAAAACAAATCTGTCAGACAAAATAAAGTAACTCAAGCCAGCAGAGGTGTTGTGCAACCATAGATTGGCTGTTTGATAATTTCTCCAAGAACAGCTTGAATATTATCTGAGATTTAAAATTTACACTGGGGTGTGATGATATTTACCATTATAGATGTTCAAATTCTGTGTCTACCATGCTCCTCTCAGTTTACGAACAACTGATGCACTCACAAATTTGTTTCCTTGACCATTGTTCAAGTGAGATTATTTGCTAGAATGTGCTTGGAATATGCAGATATTTAGATGAGTGGTTGCGATACAAACAAGGGATTGAGTGTTACATATTGAAAACTTGGGAGTTTGCTATAATATGCAAAGAAGGAAGAGGCAACTTCAATGGGTTTGGTCATGTACACTGGGGTCCTCTGAAAAGCAGGTACGACATAGAATACGGATGGATGTGCTCGAGGAGACCCAGGGGAATATTCAGTGACGACACAGGAATTTGGCTATTTTGGCAAATTGGAGGAATGCACAAGCCTAGAGGCAGAGCTGTGGGGCATTTACAGAGGCCTTACAATCATTTTGGAAAAAGGTTACGTTGATGTGATGATAGAAACGGATTCAACTGAAGCAGTACAGCTGATGCAGACAAAACCTGCAGTAAATGGTGCTCTTAGAATCATTGTGGAGGATGCGAAACATCTAATCTGTTGGTGCCAATTTTCAATTCAGCTTATAGTTAGGGAGGGCAACATGTGTGCTGATAAGCTGGCCAATCTAGGTGCTAATCAAGATGAACCTTTGGTTGTGATGTCCAGATGATGTTAGGAGCCTGGTGGTGACTGATCTTTTGGGAAGAGAGTATCAAAGATCTTAGATCTTTGATTTTTCTTTTTTTTCTGCTGTTTGTGTTGTTTTAAGCATTTCCGAAGCACCAAAAAAAAAGAAGAAAAGGCTCAGGCAGAGAAACCTATGTACGCATGACATATATACAGCAGATTTTGTTTGAGGAAATGGAATGCATTGAACCACTAAACAATTTCTGATTTTGGTTATGATTTACTCATTCAAATGAACATAACTGATGGCTCTATATTCAAGAGTTCCGTCATGGCTGAGATTGGAAAATGGAGGAAGGTTTGAATTTGTTGTCTATCTGTGAGTGTGTCTGCACACCACGTATTCTAATTTTTGTTATGGACTGAAATTTACTTGACGGAGTCGGATGGTCACATATGATTTGTGTTGCTTACTTCATACTAAGGAAATGGGTTATTGGAAATAATGACGACTCGATGACTAAGAAGTATGGACACGTGACACAACACGAAAACAATACAGACACGCTGACACGGCAATTTTAAAAAAAATGCGAGTCACAACAAGCGGGGTACACACAAAATATATAATTATATATATTTATTATATGTCATATATATAAAATATATCATTCTAAGACAATAAATAAATGCAATATAACACTAATTTTTATAAATTGACATTAATTTTCTTTTATCATTGTATTCTAAATTATTTTGTTTAAACTTATAATTAGTTCGTGTGTGTTTGATCAATGGACACGTGCATTTAAGCAATGGACACGTGTGTCCTCCAAGTGTCCAAAGAGTGTCCGAAGTTAAACTATTTTTAAAAAAATAGAAAAAATATTTAAATAAATGTCGGACACGTGTCGGAAAAGTGTTCGGTTTCTGACACGAACACGACACTACACAGACGCCAACTTGTTAAAAGTGTCCGTGCTTCTTAGCTTGATGAGGCGGTATTTCCCCACTACCAAAGGGAAAAAAAAGAAGGAAAAAGTGCTATGTTTTTATGTTGCTTCTCAAATCTGTCATAAACAATCATATGATCATCACTTGGTAGTTCTCTTACTTGCTTATTTTGTTTTGATTGTATTTAAAAACACTTATGCTTTTAAAATATGGTAAAATGCTTGTACGTTTGCATTTTTGTAGTTACTCATTGTTTTGTGGATGTTGTAATGTAGGCTCTTGTTAAGAAAGATCCAATTAGACGGCAAGTCTTACGTGTTAAAGGTTGTTTTGCTGGATCAAAGGCTGAAAACCTATTAGAACAAGGTGACATGGTATTGGCAATTAATAAAGAGCCAATCACATGCTTTCGTGACATTGAAGATGCTTGCCAAGCGTTAGACCAATGTGATGAAATTGATGGGAAGCTTAACATGACTATTTTCCGTCAGGTGGGCGGACTATCTTCGCTGCATTTGGTTTTCATTTTTCTCTCTCAAATTTATGTGTCCTTTTTTTGGAAGTCCCATTTTATGTATCCAAGTTTCAAAATTCAGAATTTGATCGTCACTTTTTCAATATTACCCTCCTTCAAATTTATATTTTAGTGCATGCCCAATTCCCAAATAAAGTTTGTCAAATGGGACAAATGGCATTTTTGTGAACCTGTAATTCAAAAAAGCTTCCTTTAAAGTGTGCGCATGGTCAACCATGTCTGACATCATATTAGTCACCAATTGCTCATATCAAAGGAGAACTGTATAGAAAATCATCTTCATGCATGGTCTTTATGGTCTGGCAGGGCCGGGAAATCGAAATTCTTGTTGGAACAGATGTGAGGGGTGGGAATGGCACAACTCGAGTTATAAATTGGTGTGGATGCATCGTCCAGGATCCTCACCCAGCAGTGCGTGCTCTTGGATTTCTTCCTAAAGAAGGCCATGGTGTGTATGTGGCAAGGTGAGGGTTTTGGTCTTACTTTTATGCGAAGGCTTTTATTCATTCCAAGATTTCCAAACTTGTCAACTCAAACTTTCACTTTGTGGCCCTTTTTGATGTCAACACTGAAGCATTGGCAATAACTTTAGCTGGACCAATTTTTACATTTATTCATGTGAAATTAGGAGCAGATGCTTATATAACCAACATCTCCTATGTTAATTATAACCACTGAGTTTACTTTTTCAAATATTTTGCTATTCTTAAAACTTATGGTAAGTTATAAAATTTTCCAGATGGTGCCATGGGAGTCCGGTACATAGATATGGTTTGTATGCTCTTCAGTGGATTGTTGAAGTCAATGGGAAACTAACTCCAGATTTAGATGCTTTTGTTGATGTGACAAAGGTATGTTTATCATCCCGTCTTTACCTGAGACATGCTTATGGACTAGAATATTCATTCTTCTTTTTCTTTTTCTTTTTTTTTCTTTTTTTTTTTTTTTCTTTTTTTTTAGAGTCTGGAAGTCACTTGCAACTCATCATAAAAATTCATGACCCATGAAGTTCCCATTGAATTTGAACCATCAAACACTTTGATAACTACCATGGTAAATTATGCCAAAAAGTGGTTTTAGCTTTCTACTTTAGGATGGGAACGGTATCTGAATATAGTATTTGGGAGACTTCATGCACGAGGCACACATTGGAGGTGTTTCCTAGTTGTAAGGCATGAAGGACTGCCATGGTTGTTCATTAGGCCTGAACTTGAGAGGCCTTCTAAATCTTGTAATGATCAAGGCATGTACACTTTCTGTCTGCAAATACTAGAAATTCACATGCAGTGGGGGAGGGGAGACCGGGTTGGGTGTGTCACAATGTCCATCAATTTGGACGGAATTTGTAACTGTAGCAGTTTAGTCCGAAGCTAATATTTTGTCTATTTTTGAATGTTAGCTGTGAAGTGCTCTAGGGCCAAATTACTCGAATGTAGAATGGATTTTCCCTTTTAATTTTATATGATCACGGACATACAACTACACATTTAAAGTTCATTTTCCTAAAGTCATTTTTTGGCTAAGATGTCAGAACTATAAAACGTAGGGTCATCATACGTGGAAAATATTTAATTTTCAGATCATAAATTTGTATCTTTTTATTAACAGGAAATAGAGGATGGGGAGTTTGTTCGTGTGAGGACGGTCCACTTGAATGGGAAGCCTCGGGTACTAACATTGAAGCAGGATTTGCACTACTGGCCCACATGGGAGGTGAGGTTTGATTCCGACACTGCAATGTGGCGGCGTAAAATAATCAAATCATTAGACCGTGGTATTGCAGGATATACATACTCTTCTGATCATATCAGGTAAAAAATTGTTTTGAGAATTGGGATTTGTGCTGCCTGTAGTAGATGTTAAATATACCAGGAGAGGCTCATATAGGGCAATACTTGCTTAAATGTAATTGACGATTGTCTGGGAGGGAGTATTGATTTATTATTTGAAAAATTACATTTGAATGATATCACTAGTTAAATTTGAATGATTGAAATAGATAAAATAAAATATTCAGAATTTTTCAGAACTATAGACCGTTTGACATTTTTCTTGAACTAGCATTTTATATTGTCTAAGTTGGTGCCATGGCCACATCTTTGAGGTTAGAATTTTTTGGTCAAATGCATAAAGAAAGATGGGTTTGTTAAGCACTTTATATTGTCCAAGTTGGTGCCATGGCCACATCTTTGAAGTTAGAAATTTTTGGTCAGATGCATAAATAAAGTTGGGTTTGTTATGCAGAAAACTATAATAAACAACTCGCCATATATACTGAACTTTTTTCTTCACACCTTAACCGTTGTTAGATCCTTCTACAGCTTAGAATCCATAGAACTTGATGAATACACAGATAATAAACAACTCGTCATATATATTGAACTGTCTTCTTCACATCTTAAACGTTGTTAGATCTTTTACAGCCTAGAATTCATAGAACTTAATGAACACACTGATAAAATCAAGCACGAAAACCAGACTGTAAGTCATGGAGTTGAACTTGTGGCCGACAAACGGTGTGGTCAGTGGCGGAGCCAGAGTTTATTAACAGTGGGTTCAACTAATAGTCAATATGTTATATGGATATGAAGTTATTTTAAAAAAATGCAAAAAGCTAAAAACATTTCATTTCATTTTTTATTTTGAATTGCATTTCCAGTAAGAATCACATTTTAGAGAACATTTGGATGAAATTCAAAAAAGTCAATTAATTGTTTTAATTTATTCCATGATTTTACAAATTATTAATTAAAATATTGAATAAATCCCAATTATCTATAAAACCCACAACTTACCATGTAGGCCCATGAGTGTGGTTGGATGCAATACCAAGGAAAATAAGGTGACAAACAGTTAGGGGGTGGAGGGGGAGACTGATGGTTCGTGGGTTGTTGTGGTGGTAGAGGAGGGTTTTCCGATGGAGGTGGCGGAGGAGGGTGGTAATATGGTGTATTATATTGTATGGGGGTGGTAGTGTGTAAACCCTAGGAAGAGCCTCAAGGGTAGGGGGGTGGTAGTGTGTAAACCCTAGGAAGAGCCTCAAGGGTAGGTGGGCACAAATTGGTGGTGACGAAGTCAAAGTGGCTGGTGGTGTCAGCAGTCAGTCGTAGGGGCACGAATGAGGAGAGTTTCATGCCGTTATATTCAATATATAAATGTATATAGTCTTATTCCAAAGTGTTTTTGGAAATAATTTACATAGATTTGTTTATAGCTAAGGTTTCATTACTTTCTTCACCTTGCTTCCAGGATTCTTTTCTTCCATAAACACTAGTGTTTCATTTAGGGTGGCAAGCGGTTTGGTTTGGTGGTTGGGTTGAGGAAAAGTTTAACACCCAATCAAAATAGATTGTATGTTATGATTGGGTTTTATCAGTTTTGTCAATTTAGAATAGAGGGATTCACATAAAGTTTTATAAAGGTTTTACAAAAACTTATAGAATCTCAAACTATGAATAAATAAAGAAAAATAGTAAAAATTGTTCTGTAATTGATTTTATTCCTAGTTTTTATTACAAAATATTAATTGTTAGTCATTTATTTTCTAATACTAAAATATAAAAATATTTAAATATAATATTTTTGTTAATTTAGTTTGTATTGATGCAAAAAATTTAAAACAAAAATGACTTTAAAAATTGTTCGTACACCTCTAGTTTGGTCCATTGGAAATGGAATAATTATTCCTTAATTTTAAATGGTGAATGATGATTTTATTTGTAATATTTCTTTTTTAATAATTTTTTCTAATGAACTAAACACTTTCTAGGGAGAGTTTTGACTCTATTTTTTATTATTTATTTTTTTATAACTAAAAGCCAAAACTAAATCTTGTTTAACAAAACGGTGAAAAGTTAATTATATCAGTCCTAATTGCAATGGATGCTTTTCTTTCTTTCTTTCTTTCTTTCTTTTTTTTTTTTTTTTTTTTTCTCTCTTTTTTGATATTTTAAAATTATTATGTGGTGTTTTGAAAAGTTAGTAAAAAGTTAATTTTTTGGATTTTTTTGTATTAAAAAAGCTGACTTTTTATGACTTTTTTGTATAAAAAAAACTAAAAAAATCAAAAAATTAATTTTTTACTAAAGTTCCCAAAACACTCCTATCAAAGTTCAAATTAGGACTATACCCATCCGATGGTTGACAATTAGGACTTTTACCTTCTAGCAACGTGTCACTATCTTCACTAAACAACATTCTGGAGATATGCTTGAGTGTGGTTGTACTTCTAATTTTTTAGACTTTAGAATTTAGGCATAGTATTTCTAAAATTTTAAAACGAGAATTAGAGTTTCAAACGCAACAATAATCTAATTTACTAATTTGTTAATATAAAAATTATTAGCAAAAAAACAAAAGGTATACTGAAACAAATTTATGGATAATGAACAATAATGACAATGAAACCAAAAGTAAGAGTCTAAGCAAGATGATAAATTACGAGTGTCTATCGAACATTAGAGACATTGAATTAATCAAAGTGTTAGTCTATCTACACCAACACCAATTTAATACTCAAAGATAGACAAACCTATTACGCACAAACTAGAAATGATAAATTGTGATGATGTATCAAACATTAGACATTGAAGCAAAATGAAGTTGACTTCTCTTTTATGTTGTTATTGAAAATACCAAAAATAAAAAATAATTTTGTATCACTTTGTAGCCATTACAAATTTTCTTTGTGCCTTAATTTCCCCATTGCTTTTTGGTTCCTTCTTAGACAACAAATCCAAGTTAATCCATACACTCCCTCCTCATGTAAAATTAAAAATCAATGACAACAATAATGGCAAAATCAAGCTTGAAATCCAGACCGTTGATCGAAGAAGACGAGTTGCAGATGAAAAGCCCAGTGGCGGAGGAGGCTGCCTGTAGTAAAATGGAAAATAGGGCAATATAGGGTCTGGAGGAGGAGGTGCATTATTAAAATACCACGATGGAGGGTAATATGGTAAGTAACCACTTGGTGGTGAATAGTACTTGGAGGGAGGGGGATAGTAGTACACTGAGCTTGAGGGTGGTAGTGGTGGTGGACAAACCGTTGGCACTGGTGGCGAAGGAGGCAGTGGTGGTGGCGGGTAATTAGAAGTGGCAATGGGTGGAGGGAGACAAGGGTAGGGGCACACGTAAGGATACGTACCATCTGCCCTTGAACTTGCCAGAAAATTGAGTAATTCTATGACGAAGAAAAGGTTAGAGAGGACTTGGCTGAGATTTTTGGCCATGGTTTGAGAAATGGACTAGGAAGTGAGAAGAGGAGGAGAGAGGAGAGGACTATAAGAAAATAAAGAAGTGGGTTATGGGGAGGTGTACTGTGACCTCTTAGGAAGGTGCAAGCTTTAGTCACATGGTTGGAATAATTGAATTATTATTAGAAACTTTGAAAGCAACCTCTATGTGTAGACTTACTGTTTAGGCATTGAATTGGGGAGTGTAAAATAGAAACTTCTGCTTTTTTGGGGTAGTGTCCTATTGAAAGGATCAAGAACCAAGGATGGTGTACCTGGCCCGTAGTGCTCAATATGAGCAATTTATCAATGTTGCACACAGTATTGAATAATTTTTTCTTCAATGTAAATTATCGATGTTTTGAAACATCATAAGGATAGAACATTTCACCCATGATAACCTCTAGTTTAATTAACAGGTTAGCTCATTAGATAAAAATCTCTGTATCTAATGTCGAGGTATCAAAATTAATTTTTCCTCCACTTACGTGTATATTTTTCCTTTTGTATTAGTTTGTCCAAGTTTATACATCTTTACTCGTTGACATTCCAACTAAAAAAATGAGGTAACAGTTGAAAACTCATAAAATCAAGTGATGAGTCATAGGAGATCAATTTATAAATGAGAAGGATGGGGTGTTTGTACAAAACGGGGCATATGTACCAATCTATTTAATTGATAATTTCATTTTGTATCCTAATCATTTGAGTTACATGTATTGCATGTTATTGTATTGGTGAAAATATACCTTACACAATTTGGTTATACTCTTTTAAATGCTTTAATTTAACACCTATAATTGTGTATGATCCCAAACCCATTTAAAGAATTAAGTGTGAATAATTTTTTTGACAGACTCGTTGTCAACAAGCCTAGTTTAAAATTATGTTACCTAATTTTTTGTTTTTACTCACCAGGACCTCCCCCTCTCTTTCTCAATGAAGATGCTGGGTCGAGTGATTTTAAATTTTATTTTTTTAAGAGTGATATAAAATGTACAAAATAAGTTGACTTAATATAAATTTTAAAACAAAATCTTTAAAAATATCTGTTATATTTACAAAAATGTCAGAGTGATACCATTCCTATACTAAATTTTTTTTATTTACATTTTTTGTAAGAATTAGAATTTTTTAATTTTTTTTCTTTCTTCTTGGTACAATTGGGGATGTCTCAAAAACTAATAAGTACAACAAGCAACACCTATAACCAAACAGTTGGGCAATCTAATTACCGGCAAATTAAATGTCATTTCTTCAATACTCTTGATAAGAGAACGTTCAAATCTTGTTGGAAGTCATGAAGATGAATAGATTGAGAATTTGTAGGCTAATTAACGACATGAGCTCTCTACCTCACTCATTTTTTCTTAGAATATGAAAACATTTTGTAAAAGTCTATACATAAGCTTATAGACTTTGTAAAGTTTTGGCCGTATTGGTGTAGTGCTTATCAACAAAGTAGATATATAATAATATTAGGATGACTTTTGGGTTTTGTTTATATATATAACATATAGTCTATAAATTGGTTTTCTAGCCAACATAATGAAGTATGTAAATTCTCTCCATCTTTGGTTGCTCACTTCGTCTCTAACTTCTAACTTCTCTTAACACCATAACTCCATCATAATTCCATAGTAAAAGCTCTTTTCCTTCTTATTTTGTAATTGATATCAAAGCTTGGTGAAGAGATTTAGAAAGTAAGATCAATCTATGTAAGTATTTCTATCTCTAAGGAGAAATGAGTTACCTCTCTACCTCACTCATTTCCCCTTAGATTAGATGTTGATGTTTACACAATGAGTTAAGGCTTAGGTTTGGTAGATGAACTCGTAAGGTTTACGACTCAATGGATGGAGAGATCGGGCCATAACAAAGACTTATTAAAAGACACTTTAACAAAAATCAAGATATGCAATCCTAAACTCTCTTTCCATTCTCTCTCTTCCTCTAAATTTCTAGCTCAAGTGTTCGGAGGATATTTATGGATTGTTTGGGATGATCTAAATAAGTGCACTTTTTGACTTTTTATAAAATATGAGTTAGATATGGATTGAGTTTGAAGTGATGTGATAAAAAGATAATATGATTTAAATAGGATAGTGACTTTTTAACTTTTTGACTTTTTAATTTAGGGCAAATTACAAACACCCCCCTCAAGGTTTGGTGAAAATACAGATTCCCCCCTGAGGTTTGAGAAATTACATCCCGCCTCCTGAGGTTTACATTTTCATAACAAATTACCCCATAGGGTTTTTATTTTCATACAGATTCCCCCCTAATTTTTTCTAATTTATTATGAAAATTTGACCCTCAGGGAAGAATTTGTAATTTCTCAAACCTAAGGGGAGAATCTGTATTTTTACTAAACCTCGAGGGGTGTTTGTAATTTACCCTTTAATTTATGTCAAACAAGGCCTTTGTCGGCACCACACTGATGCCCTCTAAAGACACGTTATCTAAAGACATCAAGGTGCCAAACTTTCCTATTATGGGAACTGAACCCACGACTAGATGATAAATTTTAAATTACAATTGCACTGGTGAAGATAAAACTCTAGTTCTTCATAGACTCTTTTCAAAGCAGGGGAGTTCACTTCATCTACTTTGGTTGAACAAAATTAGACTTGTAAAAGTATTTTCAATTCTTAACTTTTTTTTTTTTTTTTCATCAAAAATAAATTTGATAAAAAAATGTTCAAAAATTATCTCCAATCTTTTCATCAAATATTTATCAAATCAAAGGGAAATCATTTTCTTTTCTTTATCAAATTAAGAATTTATTAAATCCTGTATCAAATTTAAATTAGATAAAAATTTAAAAGAACAAAATAATGGAGATGAATAATTTGAATCATAAGAATAAATCCACATAAAGAAGCGACAAAGACCCTTAATCCTATAACTAGAGGCTTCACATGGGCTCTGTGCAGCCTAACAAAAAAATACTAGTAATTTCTTTTACTTAATTTTATTTTTCATTTTATTTATCTATTTTTTTTCCTTTTCTTTTTCCTTTTCTCCTATCACAAAAAAATTCAAAATCAAAACATAGCAAAATTGGATCTCTCTATCTCATATGAAAAATGGAGAGACCAGTTCAACATCCACAAAAAATGAACCTTGAAGGACTAAAAAGTGTGTGACCCCTCAAAAGTAATCAAAAACAGAGTTTTAAAAGGAATTAATATTCCACATTAATCTTCCAAACCTAAAGCAATTTTTCTCAAATTAAATTAAAATTACAGTCAACAAAACACCAACACTACTAACAATAATCCACCCCAAACCAAAACCTGCAAATTCATAACATTCCATACTGCGGTGGAGTAGATTGAATCATATGGATCAATTGGGTACAAATTCCCCTGCTGACCTGTAAAGTAAACGAACCTTGGCGGCGGCGGCGGCGGTGGTGGACTGCAATACTGGCTGGATGGAAAATTTGGAGGCGGAGGTGGAGGTGGTGGTGGTGGTGGGGGGGGAGGGGGAGGGAGCTGCTGATCACATGGATTTGCACAAGAACACACTGTGCACTTCATACCAGGATTGAGTGTCTGTGGGACTAATGTTTCATCTAGTTTCCTTAAAAATGTGGCATTCACCGGAACCCAAATTGAGATGAGGAGAGTAAGTATCATAAAAGGTGCTTGATGACACCATTGATGTGTAGATGACCACATTTTCTGGAGAGAGAGGGAGAAAGAGAGAAGGGAAGATAAGTGAGAAAATGAATGGGGATTAGTTGTGTGTTATTGGTTTGATGCATGGGCATGGGGGGAGTGTACTAAAGGCAGAGTTGTTTTGGGTAGGTAACATTGGCAATGGCATGCATTTTGGGTGGTATAATGATAGGCCTCTTTCTATGATGGTTATATGAGTTGGGCATGAAAGCGAATTGCATGTAGATGTCCTAAATATATAGGACC
Organism: Camellia lanceoleosa; assembly: GCA_025200525.1. Classification (NCBI taxonomy): domain Eukaryota; kingdom Viridiplantae; phylum Streptophyta; class Magnoliopsida; order Ericales; family Theaceae; genus Camellia; species Camellia lanceoleosa. The sequence goes on from CM045759.1 coordinate 188,090,521, forward strand.
CTTCTATAAAAAAATATATATATATAGGACCCAACTAATTCAGCTTCATTTACTTATGGAATGGCCATGTAACCTCAAAAAGTGAAGTAATATCATACTTATTTTTATCACTTAACACAAAAATAGTAATCAATAGCGGAGTCACTATAGGTTCTGGAAAAGAATACGTTTTCCTTCAACTTTTCAAAAATTTCTTTATACCTTAAGCTTTCAAATTTTGTTTTTTTTTTTATTTTTATAATTATTTAATTTTGTCCTCAAAAGTTATACATGTCTCCTAATTTAATCAAATTCTTAACCGATTCACATTAATAAATATCCGTATAACCCATAATTTTATAGTTAGTGACAACAAAACCAAGTAAAAACCTAGTTATGTTAAAAAATATCTTCAAAAATATCTCAAAGATAAAATGTATGGTATAAATTTGTTGTAATGTGAGTCAAGTACAAAATAAATCTGATTTATACATTTCTTTTTTGAGATACTTTTTCTCGGATTAGTTAAATTATTATTGTTATTATTTTCCTTAATGAAGGAGCGTTAATTCCACGCGCATATAAACCAACTAGTAGCAATAACAAGATCAGCAGAATAAATTCCATTCCATCAATTGTTGGCCAGCACAGCAGCAGAATTTACAATTTGGTGGATTGGTCTCCTCCAATTATATGCCTGCAAAAAAAATAAATAAATAAAAAATAAAAATAAAGTAATTATTCTTTCACTTTTGCTTTCAATTATTGCACACTTTTGAATATAAACAAAATTACATTTTTTAACGCGTTTTAATTTTTTTAAAAAAAATTAACAATATTTGTATTTTTTTATTATTTTTGAATAAATTATTTATACATTTGACATATAATAAATTTTTAATATGTCTCAAACATATCATATCCTACATATTTTGGAAATTATTAAATATGTCTTGTGTATTTGTGTTACTTAGATATATAGGGCTTGAGAGTCATATAAAGTCGGTTGCATTTGAAGTAGGAGATTACTTTATATGCATATTGTTTAGAAAGAAAAAAAAAAAAATTACAAATCAGTGAGATGTAGGGAAAATAATAACAAAAATGTGACAATCTTTGTGGAGTGTAATTTTTGTTATATTTTCTTACATGGAAAAGACTTGACCTCATGTGTCTATAATTAATTTTTGATCAAATACCATGATCTCTAGTGGCCCCTATTGTTTAACCATAATTAAGATTAATTAATGCATAATTCTGACTGTCAAAAATTACACATATTGCTTACCATATATGTATTTTATTTTTTTTTGAGTTGAACTATATAAATATGATTAATGATTGTCGTTTGATTATCAAATTTATACTTCTAAAATGGGCAAAGGACCCTGCTAAGACACGGTTTTGATTAAAAAAAAAAACACCACATGAATGTGCTCCAAAGGCAAGGCTAAGGAACAATCTATTGAAGTACATTTTTACAAAACAAAAACTAAGGGAAAGGGGAATCATATACCCTATAGCAAAGGATCATGGAAAGGTTAATACGTACTTTATGCTCTTTCTTTTAGGCCTAGCCAGCCAAGAGCCCTCTTTTTTGCAGTGAGGATTTTCCCTGTAGATGACTGCTCCATTGCTCCACTAATAGGCATGAAGTTCTGATGGCATTTTTACATTGGTTAGGAAGAGAATAAAGGAAAGAAGAAGTTAGCATTACGTAACATTTAAATCTTGGACAATTTTTACTGTATTACTACGAATAAATAATATTTGTGTACTTAATAATAAACAGAAGAAATAAAAAAAAGAAGAGAAATTGTTTGATTATAAAAATCAAACCAGTAAATAAGTAAAAATAGATTATTATTTTGTTACAAAAACAAAATCAAAATCTGATATAAATAAATAATAAAACAGAAAATAAATTAACAACTTACTTTATTAATTTATCGAACGAAGTTTTGATCAAGTCCAGTGTTTAATATTGTGTCCTTAAGATAGATTCGTTCTCTCCACAGTGCTTTCAGATTGTAGACGTCTATCTCCCAAGATAAAATGATCAACAGTAAATAGTAGCATTACAAACTATTCACACAATGAACACACTTAGTGTTTATACTCTTTCTCACAAAGAAAATAATGCAGCAAAATGCAGAAAGCAAAAATAGAATTTAGAATGAAAATATTGAATAAAAAAACAAATGAAGGACTAGTCTATTTATAGGTGCAATGGTGCCTTTTAGACTTGAATTCAACAAGTATAGTACTTGTTCGGTTTAAATAAAACAGATACAAATCTATTTGAATTTAAATTAAACTGGTAAGGGAGAGAACTAAATTTGTTCAGACAGATTTGAAATTTGCACAGAAAGGTGCGAATTTTCCAACCAAAATTTGAATTTAAACGGTCAGAATTTTTCCAAAAAAATAAAAAATAAATTCAAATATTTTTGGCCCAAAAAGATAAATATTGGACCAAACAAGTCCAACCCAACCTCACACCACACACCCGAGCCCAAGCCCAGACCCAGACTTAGCCTAGCCCAACCGGATAGACTGTGCGCGGCGCGTGCTTGTGTGTTTATTTTTGGGTCCAATGGACCTAGACCAATTTGTCCATAACCTCTCCCTTCTATAAACTTGGGGTGTCCATTGGGACATTTCTCAAGTTACAAATCCACGCCTTATAAATCTACAAAAATTTACCCACCAAACTAATATGGGACAAGCCTTTATTCAAACCTTTAAGAATTTTCACCAAAACTCCATTTCTATGGAGCTCACTTTGCCTTCAATTTTCCATTCACCCAATAATGGTTTTGAGCAACCAAATATACTACGTAAATCACAACGCAACATAGAACGCGTTACCACTTTGACCCGCCAACTTTGGCGCATGGGTCCCACCTAAAAAATATACCAAAGTTTAGGAAAAATCTAATTTTCCAAAACCATTGCTAACGATCCCCCATATGAATGGAATTTGATGACAACAGAAATGCAACAATATGTAGAATTTGTCGAAAAAGTATAAATCAAAAATATCTTGTATTAGGATAGGTAGCTTTCGGTCTTGAACCTTCCCTAGTAATAACTTATCGGACTTACTAGCTAACCAATGGATGCGATGCCTTGAATTGTTCAGCCATTTGTGTAAGCCAAGACAATAGATTTCACATTAAATATCTTCTGACACATCGTGGTTCTCACGGTTGTGTTCATTTTGGCCTTGAACGCTCCTAGTTGTTCATGAGTGCTTCTAGAGAATTTAGCCTCTTCATTCTCATAGAATTGGCTCTTGTTCGACACTCATATATGTGATTCTTATTGTGAGTATCTCCTTTATACTCGTCTTGATTTTTATGCCTAAATCAAAATATAAGTAATCATTAAAAGCAAAGCTTATCCTTAAACCCCTGCATACAACACATGTTACAGATATCACTCTCACCATAGGAATGGATAGGGAATTTTAATCTCTTGGTGATTTCTGGTGAGCCACACATAACTTAATTGTCCCTTTAAACTTAGTTCTTGGGATCTCCAGCCATTTAAGTAGGATTACCATTATAGTGACTCTTATGTAATAGGTTTTAATCCTATCTCATTTGATGAACTATACACTTACTCTTTAGTCAAACCTTTTGTTAATGGATCCACAATATTCTCTTTAGATTTTATATAATCTATTGAGATTATTCCATTTGAGAGCAATTGCCTTACGGTATTATGTCGGCGACGAATATATTGTGACTTACCATTGTACATATGACTCTATGCCATGCCTATTGTAGATTGACTATCACAATGAATGCACATAGCTGGCACAGGTTTTGGCCACATTGGAATGTCTTCTAAGAAGTGGTGAAGTCATTTTGCTTCTTCTCCTGCTTTGTCTAAAGCAATGAACTCAGATTCCATTGTAGATCGTGCGATGCACGTTTATTTCATGGATTTCCAAGAAACAATAGGGCCTCCCAAAGTAAAGACATATCCACTAGTGGATTTTGAATCTTTAGTATCCGATATCCAATTTGCATCATAATAACCTTCCAGTACTGCAGGATATCGAGTAAAGTTCAAACTATAATAACGGGTAAACCTTAGACATCTAAGAACCTGAATAATTGCTTTCCAATGGTCTTCTCTGGGATTACTAGTGTACCTGCTCAATTTACTGACAACATAAGCTATATCATGACGAGTACAATTCATTAGGTACATTAGGCTTCTAATGATTCGGGAGTATTTTAATTGAGACATCGCATCACCTTTATTTTTCGATAAATAAATACTGATGTCTACAGGTGTTCTAGCTACATTCATATCATCCTTAATAAATTTATCAATAATTTTCCCAATCTAATGTGATTGAGATAATGCATATCCGCCAGATGTTTTAGTAATTTTCATTCCTAATATTATATCTACGACCCCCATATCTTTCATATCAAATCTTCTATTCAGCATTTGCTTAGTTGATTTGATCATGTTTTGATTGTTTCCAATGATAAGCATGTCATCCACATAAAGACAAAATATAACATATCCCTAGTCAATGTTTTTAACATAGACGCACTTGTTACATTCGTTTATCTTAAACTCATTAGTAAGCATGGCATGATCAAATTTTTCATGACATTGCTTAGGAGCTTGTTTTAATTCATAAAGAGATTTTACAAGCCGACAAACTTTCTTTTCTTGCCTTAGCACTACAACCCCTTCGAGTTGCTCCATATAGATCTTTTCATTTAGATCACTATTTAAGAAAGCTTTCTTAACATCCATTTGATGTATTTCTAAATTGTACAATGTTACTATAGCAATAAGCATGCGGATGCATGTTATTCTTGTCACAGGGGAATATGTGTCAAAATAGTCCAGACCTTCTTTTTGTATATAATCTTTTACCACAAGTCTTGCTGTATACCTGTCTATTGAACGATCTGCCTTTATTTTTCTCTTGAATATCCATTTATATCCAAGAGGTTTAGAACTGAGTGGAAGATCCACCAATTCCCAAGTATAATTTTGCATAATGGATTCAATTTCATTATTAACAGCCTCTTTCCACAAAGGTGCTTCAGGACCTGTCATTGCTTCTTTAAAGCTTTAAGGTTCATTTTCTAACAGGTATGTCAGAAAATATGAACCAAAGGATTTTGATGTTCTTGCTCTCTTACTTCGTCTTGGTTCATCATCAGTTAAATCTTGTTGGTTGAGACCATTGCTAGTCTCTTGTGTTTGATTGTCATTAGTCTTTTGGTTTTGTGTATAATCATAAGTTCTTTTCTGTAAACTTAATTCCAGTCATTTCTTGTAAGGAAAGACATGTTCAAAAAACACAGCATTCCTTGACTCTATAATAGTGTTCACATTTATATCAGGTATTTTTGATTTATAAGTCAGAAACCGATATACGCTACTATTATAAGCATAACCAATAAACACATAATCCACTGTTTTTTGTCCTATCTTAGTTTTTTTGGGAACAAGAACTTTAATTTTTTCCAAACACCTCTACACTTTTAAGTATTTGTAGGAAGGTAGTCAACATTTCTACAATTCATAAGGAGTGCTAGTGATTTTCTTGTAGGGTATTCTGTTAAGAACATAATTAGCAGATAATATTGCTTCCTCCACAAGTTTTGTGGTAAGCTTGAACTTAGTAACATGGCATTCATCATTTCTTTAAGGATTCTATTATTCCTTTCAGCAATTCCATTTTGCTGTGGAGAATAGAGTGTTGTAGTTTAGCGAATAATGCCATGTTGTGCACAAAATTCATTTAAAGATGCATCATATTCACTACCCCTATCACTTATAACCATTTTGATGGTTTTACCAAATTGATTTTCAATTTCAGTTTTGCAAAGTTTAAATATTTCCAAGGCTTCATCTTTACTTCTAAGTAAATATACATAACAATATCTTGTGCAATCATCGATAAATGTTATGAAATACTTTTTGTCTCCTCTAGTTTGAACAAATTTAAGATCACATAGATCAGTATTATTAATTTTAGAGGTTCGGTTTTTCTTTCAACCGATTTAAACGGAGCCTTAGTTAGTTTTACTTCTACACAAATCTCACATTTGTGATTATGATCAATTTTAAACTTTGGTATATAATTCAAACCAATTAATCTACGCAAAATATCAAAATTCACATGTGACTCAAGAATATAAGTAAAAGATGTGTCATTCTTATTAATAGCAAATTTTGGTACAACCGTCATTGCATTTAATTTGAAGAGATCATCACTCATGTATCCCTTACTAACATACATACCACTCTTTGTTAATACAAATTTATCAGACTCAAATACAAGCCTAAAACCATTTTTACTTAACAAAGAACTAGAAACTAAATTCTTTCAGATGTCTGGTACATGTAGTACGTTGTTGAGGGTAAGTTCTTTCTCTAATGTCATCTTCAATATCACATTTCCTTGTCCAGCCACAATAGAAGTAGAAGTAGAAGAATTTCCCATGAAAAGTTATTCACTATTTGCAGCCTCATTGTAAGTAGTGAACATCTTCTTGTCTACACAAATGTAACGAGTTGCTCCAGTGTCAACCCACCATTCCTTGAAATTTCCAACCAAATTAGCCTTAGACACCACAGCAGAGAGATTGATGTCATGTACCCCGTCAGAGATGTAATCTAGTTCTGTCACATTAGCTTGATTGGTAGTCTTCTTGCTAGTACTTCCGCGATCCTTCTTAGGGAGGCGGCAGTCAGAGGCTCGATGTCCGGTCTTGCCACAGTTGTAGCATTTTCCTTTTAAACTTCTTATTGCCATTGTTGCTGCCTTGTTTAGGACCATCTCCAGCAAATTTCCTCCTTTTGTTATGTGGTTAGTGCACTTGTTCAACCACATTAGCCTTGGACTCAATGGGATTTTTACCATTCCTCTTTTCAGCCTTACGGTTATCTTTCTCAATTCTTAGTCTTACAATCAATTCATCTATGGTAATCTCCTTGCGTTTATGTTTTAAATAATTTTTGAAATCTTTCCAAACCGATCATAATTTTTCCACTAACGTAGCGACTTGGAAAGACTCGCTCAGAGACATACCCTCAGCATAAATATCATGCAAAATTGATTGAAAATTTTGAACTTGAGAAATTACTATTTGGGAGTCTACCATAACGAAATCTAAAAATTTACCAACAACAAATTTCTTTGTGCCAACATTCTCTGTCTTGTAATTTTTTTCTACAAAGAATCCCAAAATTCTTTTACTGTTTTCAAAAGACTATAAACATTATACAGCATGTTGTCAAGGCCATTAAGGATGTAGTTTCTGTATAGAAAATCAAAATGTTTCCAAGCATCTACAGCGACAACAACTTGCCGATCACTTTCACCCTCTTTAAGTACTAGAGCCTCTTCACGAAGAAACTGGGCCAGATTTAAAGTTGTAAGATAGAACAATATTTTCTACTGCCATCTCTTAAACGCAGTACCGTTAAATTTTTTCGATTTTTCTCCATGATTTATTGGAACTCGAATATGGTTATGGATAAAGACCGGAGTTGTTGTAACAATTGGATTTGGAGTACTACTTTCAGAAGCCATAATATTTGATTACAAAAATCAGAAAAACTAAAACACAAATTAATTTTCTAGTTACTCAAATCAAAAAATAAATTATAACACTAAATAGTTTTATTTTTCTAGTTACTAAAACCAAGAAAATAAAATACTATACAATAATTTTTTGTAACACTGCTACACAAATTAATATTCTGAAATTGTTAATGACACCAGTATATTACTACAAGTTGTCAAAGAAAATAAACAGTATATTCCTACTATTTGTCAAACAGTATATGACTACTATTTGTATTTTCTAACCAGAATATCACTTTGTAAAAAATATAGAAAATAAATACAATGAAGACACCAAAAATTAATCTGTCTTAAGATTGTTGAACAATCTTCACTGTATTATGAATAAATAATGTTTGTGTACTTAACAACAAATAGAAGAAATAAAGAAAAAGAGAGAAATTATTACAAAAATCAAACCAGCAAATAATAAAAATAGATTTTTATTTTGTTATAAAAACAAAATCAAAATTTAATATAAATAAATAATAAAACAGAAAATAAATTAATAACTTACTTTATTAATTTCTCGAACGAAGTTTTAATCAAGTCCAATATTTAACACTGTATCCTTAAGACAGATTCGTCCTCTCCAAGGTGCTTTTAGATTGTGGACGTCTATCTCCCAAGATAAAATGATCAACAGTGAATAGTAGCAGCACTACAAACTATTCACACAACGAACACACTTAGTGTTTACATTCTTTCTCTCAATGAAAATAATGCAGCAAAATGCAGAGAGCAAAAGTAGAATTTAGAATGAAAATATTGAATGAAAAAACAAATGAAGGACTAGTCTATTTATAAGTGCAATGGTGCCTTTAGATTTGAATTCAACAGGTATAGTACCTGTTCAGTTTAAATTAAACAGATACAAATCTATTTGAATTTAAATTAAACAGGTAAGGAAGAGAACTGAATCTATTCAGACAGATTCGAAATTTGTACAGAAATGTGCAAATTTTCCAACCAAAATTTGAATTTAAACGGTCAGAATTTTTCCAAAAAATTAAAAAATAAATTCAAATGTTTTTGGCCTAAAAAGATAAGTATTGGGTTGGACAAGCCTAACCCAACCTCACACCACGCACCCGCGCCCAAACCCAAGCTCAGCCAATTTGACCCGGCCAATGGACGGACGGATGGGCCAGCGGCAGCGTCTGGCGTGTGTTTATTTTTGGATCCAATGGGTTTAGCTTAATTTGCCCATAACCTCTCCCTTCTACAAACTTGAGGTGTCCCTTGGGACTCTTCTCAAGTTACAAACCCATGCCTTATAAACCCACAAAAATTTGCCCACCAAACCAATGTGAGACAAGCTTTTATTCAAACCTTTGAGAAATTTCCACCAGAACTCTATTTTCATGGAGCTTACTTTGGTTTCAATTTTTCATTCACCGATAATGGTTTTGAGCAATCAAATATACTACGTGAATCACAACGCGGCATAGAACGTATTACCACTTTGACTCACCAACTTTGGCGCATGGGTCCCATCCAAAAAATAGGCCAATGTTTAGGAAAAATCTGATTTTCCAAAACCATTTCTAACAATTGGTGCACTGGCCGGGAATCGAACCCAGGTCTGTACCGTGGCTTAATTCTGAAATATAATGGCCCCTTTGAAATCTTAAAACATGTGGGCAATGTTGCATACAGGCTACTGTGGCCTGATCGGTTAAAAATCCACCAAACTTTCCATGTTAGTTTTTTGAAACCTTTTTATGAGGATCAAACAAACTTGACAAGGAAACAAGCTCGGAGGACACCTCCAGTGATCAGAAAGCAGTTTGACAGGGAGGTAAAACGGATTCTTGATCAAAAGACCGAGGGTCAAAGCAAAAAGAATCGAATGACCCATGGTTTGTTAGCATCTTCTACTTGAAGGCTGCATGGTTAGCATTGGTAACACCTTGTGCCCATGTCCAACCAAAGCCATGGCATGATGGTGGCATGTCAAGACAGCAAGTTAAAAAGATGACAAAGTTCTGAGGCAGCAGCACACAACCCTTAGCCAAAGTATGGGTAGCATTTGCACAGATGCAAGGCATCAATATGACCTGAATATAGGCTGCAACATACTTGGGGATTGAAGGCAATCAGTATACAAGATTTGGTCTGGTGGCCAAGACAACCAAATTCGTAGCTGGCTTGATGAGGTAGACAACATTGCGGTTATCAGCAGTTATGCATGTCTGTTGGCAGTAGTTACTTATGTTAGGCAAAGACAAAGCAAGCCTGGAATTCAGGAAGCAAGCCTGGAAAATAGGAGCAGTTATTAGCAGTTAATCACAGATTTGATCTTCAGTCCCTAGTCAACTACCATGCCACTTGGCATGCTTTCTTTATAATGCTAGTTATATCTTTGTAACTGATTGTAAGCCTATATAAGGCATGGCCATAGAACTCGAAAATAGACAAGTCTTTTGTAAGAGTTTCTATAGGTAATCCTTTGTATTGTTGGTGCAATAAATAAAGGTTGGGAATTTCCTATAATTTCGTGTTGTCTTTTCTCTTACTTGTTATAACACATTGTGTGTGTATTGATAATTGGCTGAGACTAAGTACTGCAACTTAGTGCCATTGCAGGCTAAAAATTTTACTTGAAAAATTAACCCTGTAACAATTGGTATCAGAGCAAGGTTGTGCTCTAATGGTTTCTATGATGGATGCCTTGAAAGAAAGAGTAACGCAGTTGGAAAATCTTGTAGGTGAACTTGCTTATGAGAACCGCTCACTGACGGATCGATTAGATACTGTGGCCTTGGAGTTTGTTGCCCTTGAGACCTCGACAGCAAATCGGTTCAAGGATGTGCTGATAGATATGCTTGCCATTTCAGATTCTTGAAAGGACAAGTTAGAGAAAGTTACGGACGAACTAACCCTTCTAAAGAAGGTTGTTTGTGGGCATACGAATTCTGGCAAGACTCCTTCGAAAATCAAAGTTCCAGACCCTAAAACTTTCGGTGGAAATCGGAGTGCCAAGGAACTTGAGAATTTTCTGTGGGACATGGAGCAGTTCTTTAAACCTACTCATCTTCTAGAATGAGAGAAAGTTACAATCACAAGTATATACCTTACTAGTGTGCTAAACTTTGGTGGTGTACACATGTCAGGGATGATGCTCGGCCAAAGATTTCAATATGGGAGACGCTTAAGAAGGAAATGAAAGAACAATTCCTTCTTTGCAACACATCTTGGGTTGCAAGAGATGCCTTGAAACGGTTGAAGCATTCCAAATCGATGAAGGACTATGTGAAAGAATTCAGTTCGTTGATGCTTGACATCAAGAACATGTTGGAGGAAAATAAACTCTTCAACTTTATGTCTAGGTTGCAAAATTGGGCCCAGTTGGAATTTCAGAGACTCGGTGTCAAAGATTTGTCCTATGCTATGGCTGCAGCAGGTGGGTTTCTTGACTACAAGTTAAGCAAGGAACCCACGTTTGAAACCAGCAAATCCAAGAAGAAAGGAAAAGAGAAAACGACAGAGAAAAAGTATGGTTTCAATAAGGGCAAAAACGGTTCCAAATACAAGCAAAATAGAGAATCTTCCTAGAATAATGGTGGAAAATCTAACAAATGATGCTTTATCTGTGATGGACCCCATAGAGCGAAGGATTATCCCAAGCGTAAGAAACTTAACGCTATGGTCGCTGAAGATAATAAGGCTGGATCTGACTCAAATGGCCCTACTCGAGTCAACCTTTTGTAATTGCTGAATGTAATTCGTGCAGAAAAGACCTCCTTATCCGGTTTAATGTACATAAAGGTAGTGATGGACGGTAATGAAGTGTTTGCAATGGTAGACAATGGAGCCACCCATAACTTTGTGTCTGAAAGGGTAGTGTAGTCCCTAAAATTGAAGATTGTCCAGAATCCAAGCAGAATCAAGACCGTGAATTCTACAGCCCAACCGGTGCATGGGATGGCTCGGGATGTGAAAGTAATAGTGGATTAATGGACTGGACAACTAAATTTGATGGCAGTCCCATTAGATGACTTTGATGTTATTCTTGGGAATGATTTCTTTGTAGCTGCAAAAGTGGCATTGATGCCATATTTGGATGGGTTGTTGATTTCAAATGTGAATCAACCTTGTTTTGTGTCGGGTTCTACTCGTCCAAACAAGAAAAATAAAGCAAAGAAGAAGGATGAGATGCCGTCGGCCGTGCAAATGCTTAACGGACTAAGGAAGGGCGAGGAAACATTTCTTGTAGCATTGATTGAAATGAAGCCTGACCTTACTATAGAAGTACCAGATGCAGTGGCTGATGTCTTGGCGGAGTTCATTAATGTAATGCTTCCAGAGTTGCCTAAGTCTCTCTCTCTTCGACACGCCACTAATCACAAAATCGAATTGGTGCCTGGAGCGAAGGCTCCTGCCAAGGCACCCTACTGAATGTGGCCATTGGAACTTATTGAATTAAGAAAGCAATTGTTGGAGTTATTAGAAGCCAATTTAGTCTAGTCCTCCAAAGCCCCATACGGTGCCCCAGTATTGTTCTAAAAGAAACAAGATAGATCGTTACGGATGTGCGTAGATTATCGGGCCCTAAATAAGGTGACTATCAGAAATAAGTATATGTCCCTTTTGTGGCTGATTTGTTCGACCGTCTTAGCAAGGCCACTTTCTTCACAAAGTTAGATCTTCATTTGGGGTATTGGCAAGTTCGGGTTGCGGAAGAAGACGAGGCAAAGACCACTTGTGTAACTAGATATGGTTCTTTTGAATTTTTAGTTATGCCTTTTGGCCTTACTAATGCTCCTACGACATTCTGTAATTTAATGAATAATATTTTTAACGATTATGTTGATCGGTTTGTAGTTATTTACTTGAATGACATTGTAATTTATAATGAAACATTACAAGACCATTTGACCCAGTGTTCTCCCGACTGCAGGAAAATAAACTCTATGTAAAGAAGGAGAAGTGCAAATTTGCTCAAAAAGAAATTAAGTTTCTTGGGCATATTATTTGCCAAGGCCATGTCAAAATGGATGGAAAGAAGGTGCAGGCTATTATGGAATGGTTTCCACTTACCAATGTTGCGGAGTTGTAATCCTTCTTGGGTTTGGCGAATTACTATCGAAAGTTTATTGAGGGACATTCAAAGAAGGTTGCTCCCCTCATTGATTTGTTGAAGAAAGATCACAAATGGCATTGGTACATTAATTGTCAAGAGGCCTTTGACAAAGTGGAAGATGCAGTGGCAAATGAACCAGTCTTGCAATTGCCTAATTTTGAGTTGCCTTTCGAATTACACACAGATGCCTCAGACAAAGCTCTCGGAGGGATATTGGTGCAAGAAGGACACCCTGTGGCCTTTGAAAGCAAAAAACTGAATGCTGCTGGGAAGAATTATTCGGCCCATGAGAAGGAGATGACGGCAGTAATACATTGCCTTCTCACCTAGAGGGTTTATCTGTTGAGATCTAAGTTTTTGGTTCTTACTGATAATATGGCTAATACATTCTTCAAAACTCAAAAAAAGTTTTCTCCAAGGCAGGCTTGTTGGCAGGAATTCCTTAAAGAATATGACTTTGAGTGGCGACACAATCCTGGATGACATAATCTAGTCGCTGATGCCTTAAGTCGGAAAGAGATAGTTGAATATGTGACTTCTATTTCCAACATTGAATCACAATTGCTAGAAAGGATCAGGGATAGTGCTGTAATTGACTCAGAGTATCAACGGTTGGTGCAACAAGTAAAAGATGGAATTGCTCGTCGGTATTGGCTTGAAGATGGTCTTATCCATGACAAAGGAGATAGGCTATGCGTCCTTAGTGTTGGGGGACTGCAAATGGAACTTCTTAGAGAAATGCATGATCCGCAGTGGGCTGGTCATCCGGGACGATAACGCATGATGGCACTTTTGTTGCGTTCATATGTTTGGCCAAAAATGGAAGAAGACATAGAGGCTTATGTCAAAACTTACATGGTGTGCCAATTGGACAAGACCGAAAGAAAGAAGGCAGCTGGGTTATTGTAACCATTGTCGGTCCCTAAGAAGCCTTGAGCTTCAGTATCCATAGACTTCATCTCTGGATTTCCTAAAATTAATGGGATGCGATCCATTATGGTAATTGTTAACCGTTTTTCTAAGTATGATGTCTTTATCCCTGCTCCTCATACTTGTCTTGCTAATATTACTGTTGATTTATTTTATAAGTATGTTGTAAAATACTTTGGCTTGCCGGAGGACATAATTAGCGACAAGGATATCCGGTTTATGGGAAGGTTTTGGACTGTGCTCTTTAATTTGTTGGGTTCAAAATTAAAGTTCTCCACAATAAATCACCCTCAGATGGATGGCCAAACCGAGAGGATGAATGGATTGCTAGAAGAGTATCTCCGACATTATGTGATTGCAAGTCAAAAGAATTGGATAGCGCACAATTTTGCTACAATTTGCATAGATCATCTGCAACCGGGATGAATCCATTTGAATTGGCTACAGGGCAGCAGCCCCTAACTCCTCACGAAGTGATTAAAACAGGCTCTGGTGGTAGATGTCCAACAGTATACCGCTTTGCAAGGACCAAACAAGAGTTGCTAGAAAAACACAAGATAGTTTGGCTAAAGTAAGCAAAAGAATGAAGAAGTATGCTGACAAAAGAAGGAGACCCTTAGATTTCAAAGTGAGAGACAAAGTATTACTGAAGCTTACTCCTCGAATTTGGAAGAAGATAAGCAGTAAGACAGTGCACTATGGCTTAATTCTGAAATATGATGGCCCTTTTGAAATCTTAAAACGCGTGGACAATGTTGCATACAGGCTAGTATTGTCTGATCGGTTGAAAATCCATCCAACTTTCCATGTTAATTTTTTGAAATCTTTTCGCGAGAATCAAACAAACTTGACAAGGAAACAGGCTCGGAGGGCATCTCTAATGATCAAAAAGCAATTTGACAGGGAGATAGAACGGATTCTTAATTACAAGACCGAGGGTCAAAATAAAAAGAATCAAATAAATTAATATTATTTTCACTCTTCCTCCAAGTAGTCCCTTGTGGTGTCTGCCAGATTTTACCAGTATGCTAATTGGTTTAAAGTCATATGAAATATATTAGAATATATTAACGGAAATGCTAGAGACCCTCACTGGGGGTGGCGGGCGACAATTGGCTGAAAACTTTAAAAAAAAAAAATGCTTTTTTTTTGGCCAATGAGGGCAATCACATGATTTCATGACTCTAATCGGGGTCTGAGGCATTTTTCATATATTAATTGTTGGGTGGTGTGGATTGACACATAAGAGACTTTTTTTATAGTTAAAAAAATTATTTTAAAATTTAAATCATACAATTAAATTTTAAAAAAAAATCTTAATGCGATGTTTTGAAATGAGAAGTGAGGAAGATGATGAATATTTGGTTGTATTATTTAAATTATCGAAATTATAATTTTTTATTTTTACTTTTATTAAAAACTTTTGAAGATTAAATAAATAAAATTAATAGTTTAGGAATGAATCAACAATAATTTAAAGAATAAAAGTTAAATTAGCCCACATTTTTTATTTATTTTTGCGTTATCTTTGGAGATAACTCTGAGCAGTCCGCGTCGGCAAGCAGCACAAAGAAACAAGGAAAGCACGACACGTGTCCAGGCCAGCTGCGGATAGTGTATTAACACGTGTACAAGCGGTGCTCTCATAGCATGACACGTAGCAGTCACATTTCCTTATAAATAAAAGTATTCAAGCAAGCACTCACTAGCTCACTACACCAACCAATCATCTTATGCTCTGTTTGGTTAACTCGCTCAAATTCATCGCAGTCGCTACAATTACACTCTTCAACTATTTCATTCTTCGCTCTCTCCTCTTACATTCACTATCCTGATTCACCGAAACAATCACATATCGTTTAAAATTACAGTTATTTGAAGTAATTGAAATCCATCGTTATGACGGTTGGATGTGTACAGTGTGGGACCCATAGTAACCCTTGTCGGTGCAAGATAGTGGGTCCCACACTTGGGTTTTTGGCGTTTGTGGGAGCTGCGGTGGTGGAGTGGCCGGTGGGAGCAGTGGTGTACTGCTTCCGACACATGAAGGGTCGCCGCATCATGGCTCATCCGGCCACCGTGGTTTATCCTCGGGTCTCCAATGCCATTCCCATTTGATGGAGATGTACTGTAACTTTACCTTCTGCGGCCGCATGTTTGTTGCGTCTAGGTGTGGTTTTTTAATGTGTTTTTTTTGTTTTTCAACGTTCTTCTTGTACCAAATATTGTGATAATAAAGATGCAACCCTTTTTTTTTTTTCTTTTTTTTTTTTTTTTTTGTTGTCGGTGGTGTTATTATAATTGAGCAATGGTAGAGGGTCTTAATTTTTATGGCTCAAATGATTTGAATTTGTCAAAACGACGTCGTTTTGAGTATAAAATAACATTAAAATTGTCAAAACGATATTGTTTTGACAATTTTAAACTATTTAAACCACAAAAATTTGGCCCCAAACATTTTTCATTATAATTTATTTAACCTCGCATATCTATTGCTTGAATCAAATGTATAACTCAAAATTCATATTTATATAAAAATTTATATTTGAACATTTAATTTTAATAAGTATCGGTGTTTGATACCAAATATATTTGGTTATATATGTTTGATTCTGGGTTAGATCGAAAAATTATTTCTTGGTTTAACATCGTCACATGGCCATCTCCTTACCTAATCACAAATTATTATATTTTTTTATATTTCTTAATTACTCAATATAAAATTTTAAAATTCACCCATTTAACCGATTATATCACAGCTAAAATATTAAGTGATCGGTTAGTTTGGTGCCATCAGGATTGCCTTGGAATGGAAATGCGTGTCCATCACCCTAATGTATTTATTTATTGTTTAACAAATTTATTTATTTTGATTGAGATTTATTGTTTAATTTATTAATTTGTAACTGTGCTATAAAATATAATATTTGTATGAAGACACTGCAATTTATTTCTTCATGCCCAAAACAAGCAAAGGTGCTGATTCAAAACAAATAAAGAAGAAAAAATTACAATTGACTGTATGTCTTTCCAGTACAAAAAAATAAAATAAAAAAACAAGCGTATGTCTTCCATAAAAAAAATTAATTAGTGATAAATTTTATTAATTCTAATAATTAAATTTATAAATTTTTTCATAAATTTATAAATATCTTTTAAAAGCACTACTGATTATTTTGGGAAGGTGGTAAAAATTAATTTTTTTTGCTTTTAATCAAGATTTTTTAGAGTAATTTGAAAAGTTGATAAAAAGTTACTTTTAACCAAATTTTTTAAAAGTGATTTGATTAAAATATCCTCACTCAACTTAAAAAATTTATATTTTATCCAAACTTTCAAAATATAAATATTAAAGATAGATATGTAATTTTTCAACCAAATTTCATCACTTTCCAAATGACACAGAAAACGCCAGCTGCGTTTTCCTCCAAAACGCAAACCATGCGTTTTTTCCCTTTTCCCAAAAGAGCCCTAAGTGCTGTTTTGAAAACCAACAAAAAACGCAGCGTTTTTTGTTCGGAAAGAAAACGCCATGCCCGGGCCAAACGCTGGAATTGCCATTTGGCAACTTGGAAAAACGCAAGTTGCCTATTTACAAAACTACCCCTTGGTTTCACAAATTTCTTCAATTGGCTGAGGGTACTTTGGTAATTTCATAGTGATGTGACACTTTTAAAAATATTAAATCAAAAAGTAAAAAAGCCAACTTTTTACTAACTTCCCAAATCACTATCAAAAAAACCAAAAAACTTAGTAAAAAGTCAAAAGTCAACTTTTTACCAACTTCTCAAAACAACCTGTAGTTAAATAGTATCCCAATCTCGGGATCAGAGCCCAACCTCCTTTGATCCAATTTGAACTTAAAAATCTTGCTTACAACCACCAAAGTTCTAGAACCTACCAAGCTTAACTTTCTGTGCACTTATATGTAGTAGCTACAGCATGATGTGACACATCTAGAACTAAAAAAGTAAGCGATAAATTTGTCACATAAAATTTATGAAAAATTTAAATTTAATTTTTTTAATTAAATTTGAGCTACACATTAAAATACAAGATCAAATTCACCCCATTGTCATTAAAGTGCACCATTTAATTCAATTTATATAATCCATAAGTTTTCCTATCCATTATCAATTAATTTTTATTTTGGATTGAAAACTCCAATAATTCAAACACATGTGACTATTTTTTTTTTTTTTTATGAATAATCTCTTCAAGAGATTAAAAAAAATGTACTATTTAAATCAATGAAATAAAATCAACAAAATTATAAAATCGTTTAAAGTAGACCCGGCAGTTTAAATTGTGGACCGGATGGAAGCTCAGCCCAAAGGCCATATAGGGTTGGTTTGGCACGGAGGTTTGATTTGGGTTGAGTTGGAGTTATTTTAGTCACAAAAAAATAAAATAATTTTTTTAATCTAATAAATTAAAATATCACATTCAAATTATAATTATTTTATTTTTTCTTTTACAAAAATTAAAAAAATCCATTCCAAACGATATTATTTAACCCAAAACTAAAATAGTCAAAAAAAAAAAAAAAAAAACTGAAAGTCCAAACGAAACAGTTCACACACATTGGCCTCTTTACTCTTTGCTTCTGTTAGATAAACACCTTATCAGATAACAATGTGATATAGTGATAAGAACAGGATAACAATCCTTCCTTCCATAATAGAAGGATTGTTATCTAATATAGCTTCCTTCTCGTCTCTTCTCTTTGTTCTTGCTTCCCATCTCTCTCTCTCTCATTGGCATTGGCATTATGGCAAGACCTGTACCAAGCCTTTCCATGCAAAAACTCCCACTCTTGTCCATGTTATTCACCTGTCTCTTTATACTAATAGGAGCCTTCTCTATATTCTCCATTGTCACATTTCTATGTGGTTCACACAGACGAAAGGACGAAAGAACCGTGGGATTGGGCAACAAGAAGCCTGTTTCAAGGTTGCAAAGTAATTTAATGGTTAAGATGATCTCTTGGAGGAAGGTCCAGCATGAAGAAAAAGAAGAGAAAGAGCTTGATGTTGATGAAGCGGCAGTGTGGAGGAGGACGATCATGATGGGAGAGAAGTGCAGGCCTATGGATTTTTCTGGGAAAATTTTGTATGATTGTAATGGAAATCTTCTACCCGATTCACCTCACGATCAGAGCCGCAGAAAATCCTAACTTTTTTCATGGGTGTGAATGTCTTGTTCCAAATACTACGATCGATCTCAGGATTTGAATCCTCTATTCCACCCTCTGTTTCAAACTCTCTCTCTCTATCACACGATACATAAAAATTGTATGATAAAGAGAGTACTTGGAATAAGAGTACATTAGAAAAATGGGACTGCAGATCTTTAGTCTTCTATTTTCTTTTCTTTTTTGTGTTTCGTTTATCTGTTTTCTTTAAAAATGAGTATGTTTTGCAACACAAGTTGTGAATAGAAAAAAATAATTTTGTTAATGTTGCAAGAAGTTTAAATTTCTTTCAATTCAACCGAATGTGCCGCACGGTCATTTCACTGGCCCTCTCATGAAAAATTGAATTGAAAACCCAATTAGCTGCGCGTATTTTCTTTATTAAAATTGGCGCTATCATTCTAACTCAAATTAATACATCAAAAAACTAGGTAATGCTATCTAATCATTCAACAAAACCAAACTCCTAGTGTGTAATTTTCCCAATCGGTACATCTATTATCAGAGAACAATACAATCTACAATCCAAACTACACCACTAAAATCACTACCTAAATAGAAGAAGGGTAGGAAGCTGGTCACTTTCACTCTCCTTGGCCACTTTCAACTCCTTTTCTTGTCCCTTCTTTCCCTCAAACAAAGAAAAAGCACAAGGAATGGCAATGGTGAGATCAAGGTTCAAGTTCAACTCATTTGAGCTTGAATTGTCATCTTCAAGGCAACTTGCGTTGACCGACACCCTATCGTTGTCGGTGAAGGCTTTCAATGGCTTGGAGGCATCATTGGTGGACTCAGACGACGTGGTGAGATTCGACATGGACTGGTTTTGTGGGCGAGGAAGGGTTTGGTTCAATCGATGGTTGTTTGGATCGATACCAATTCTTATTAGCTTTCTCTTTATGTGAGAATTCCAGTAGTTCTTCACTTCATTGTCCGTTCGCCCCGGTAACCTTCCAGCTATCAGGGACCACCTAAAAGTCCATAAAGATTCATTAATTAGCCATAGTAGAGGCAAGCAACAGCAATTGCACACAGTTTTCTACACAAGTCCTATCTGTAAAAAGACTGGACGCTCTCAAGCGGATTAGACGCGTGGATTGAAGATAATTTAAGCCCTAGGTTGTATTCCAAGTGAGAGGTTGAGAGCACTCGTGGAAGAATAAGTATATATATATATTTATAATTTTTGAAAAATATGAAAATTATATGTGAGAACTATTAAATGCACTTTGAATGAGAGTAATGGAAGAGAAAAGTTAGGGATAATGAAAATTTTGTTATAAAAATGATCATAAAAAATTTATGATCCTTAGATGACCTTGATTAATATGTGGTGTTTTATTCTAAGTGTAATCTAAGAATCATAAAGGTTTCATGATTATTTTCATAAAAAAAATTTCATAATACCTAACATTGCTAGTAATGTAAATACCAAAGTATCCCTCTAATAGCTCTTGTTATGCCAACATGTACAATTATTTTAGAAAAAAATATTTTCAACACTGTTGAGAGAGAGAGAGAGAGAGAGAGAGAGAGAGAGAGGGTACCGGTTGCCAAGGAGGGCGTGGAGCTTGATGATGAGATCCTCTTCATCTTGAGCAAAATTGCCCCGTTTGATGTCTGGCCTTAGATAATTTATCCATCTTAGTCTGCAACTTTTACCGCAACGATGCAGCCCTAATCCACGTGAAACAACCAAGTAAGACATATATGATTCAAATTAACTTAGAGTAGTTCAATTTGTCATAATTTCTAAGGTCTATTAAAATTAAGAATTTAAGTATTCTCATTTGCAAGAATTTAAGGCCTTTTTTGTAATGTTTTCATTCTTTTTAGAATTTGAAAATGAAAACTTGTTTGACATATTAGTTTTATTTTTAAAATTTTTTTAGAAATGAAAAAAAAAATTTGTTTTCACTTATTTTATTTTATTTTTAAGACAAGTTTTCACTCTTCATCATCTCCGATTGACTGTGGACAAGTTCCAAGCTCTAGCCACCAGTCAATCACTAGTCATGACTTCCGGTCGCCATTTAGCCATCACATCCATCCACCCTCCACCGTTGGCTGCCACTTTGCCACTCACTACACATGTTTCTTTATTTTTATTTTTGTTTATTTTCAAAATATTTTTAAACACCAAATAAGTTTTTGGTTTTATCAAATTTTTTTTAAATGAATTAAAGAAAACTTATCAGACAACACCTAAATCTATTGTGTCCAAAAGGTTGTGTTTAATATTTTCCTACATGTTTATGTCATTAAAAAAAAGAAAAAAAAGTGAGGTTTTTGAGAGAAAGAGAGAGAGAGAGATACCAACCAGCAGCCATGGGGAGGGTACGCCAAGAACCTTCGCCATGGGTGTGAATGTAATGGATAAGCTTCTGGTCTTCTTGCTTTGTCCATGCTCCCTTGTGTGTCTCTTTTTTATCACAGCATGGCTTCCTCATTCCTTCTTCTTTTTCTTCTTTATCCTATACTCTTCCAATATCCAAATGGAAACACCAACAACCAAAGAGAGAGAGAGAGGGCACTGATTTGGGGGCAGAGAAAGAGAGAGAGAAAGGTGACCTAAATATACCTCCATCCCACCACTCCAAAAGTCTATGACAAGAGGAATGGGTTGACTTGGACTGGCAGTTTTGGCCGTTTAGGTGGTGGGTTGGTCTGGTCAGTGGCCACACTCACAACTCCTTCAACCCATAAACAGTGCTAACTTTTACCGTTAAGAATACGTCTCCATCCTTCACCCATCCATATAATCACTCCACAAAATAAAAAACGGAAATTATTATTTAGTGTAAATGTATACCAAAAATAAATAAATAAATAACACACAGTAATGGTAAATTTTATGAACATTAATAATTAAAGTTCTAAAGTTTTTCATTTGTAAAGATTTTATTAAAATATCATTGAATTGTAATTCTCCCAAAAAAAATCTTTTAAGATGGAAACCGATAACACAATTAAATATAAATTTTTTTAATTTTGAAAAAAGGAAAAATTGTTTATAAAGATAAAAAATAAAAAATTTAGGATAAATTATGACGGTAGTCCATGTACTTTGATCATTTTGATTTCTATAATTCCAATTGTTTTGATTTT
The DNA here is from genome assembly GCA_025200525.1 of Camellia lanceoleosa. NCBI lineage: Eukaryota > Viridiplantae > Streptophyta > Magnoliopsida > Ericales > Theaceae > Camellia > Camellia lanceoleosa. Next base: position 188,112,436 of record CM045759.1, read on the forward strand.
GATAATAAATTTATGATATTGCCTTAATTTAGATTACAACTTGTGTGAGTGAAATTCCGATCACACTGCCCTCCTTAGTACTCCAGCTGTAGAACACAGGCAGAGTAGATGGCTCCCTGTAACCTACACAAAAAGAGAAGGCTCCGGCGGTGGTTCTTCTACCCGGGGGCACTCCGACGATCAAGTCAATATCTCTCAAAGATAACAAGTGCTAAATTACTGCTCAAGACTACAAATTGCGTACCTTAGACCCGCTGGGGGTGCCCTTCTTTTATAGTGTCTCTCTATCCTAGTCCCACTAGAAGTCTTACTTCTATGGACTCCAACTCTGGATCTGCTTTGGACTCTTCAAGAGATAAGGATAGACTCCCTAAGAGTTTTACCTTTATCCATCTTGTAGTCTTTCTTCTTTCTAGGACTCCTGTCCCTTATCCACTTATCTCGGATTCCGGTATCTTCGGAGATAACCTCGGCCTAGCCGAGATAACCTCGGCATCACGACCAGGACACGTGGTACCTCGGCTAACACGTCGGCGTCACCTTGCCACGTGTTGGTACTCAGAAAATACATCCCCACAACTGCCCTCTAGGTTCTATTACCTCGGCATTCTGAGGTGATGGAACCTATATTGGAACTTTTTCTCGTACATCGGCTTAAGAACTTTCTAGCCGAGATCATTTATTTTCAGGCCGACATGTCTTCTTCTAAGAACAAGAATTCAGATCAACCTTACTTCGCGTATGAGCTGTCATACACCATTTTTCAACCGTTTCACTGACGCGTTTTTTCCTTATTGGTCCGTCTTTGGCGACGCTACTGTTCGCTTTTTTCTGCTCATACCGACGCTGGCGCGTTCTAGGCAGAATAATTATCTTTGTTTTGTTGCTTCACGCTTTTGGACAAAAACGCTTTTCTCCTTTCTTTTCACTTCCGCACTTGAATACTCCATATTTTCTCTCCCTAAAGCTTTCTTTCCTTCGAATCCGCCATTGTTCGAAGCTCTCGATTCTCCATCGTTTGCATCCGACATTCTCAAGCTTAATCAGAAGCGTCCGCCATCTGACCTCGGCGTAGCTCATTCCGGCCTCCACCTTTTCTGGTAAGCCAGTTTCCCCATTTTTCTCAGTTCTTGATTATTTTTGGAATTTCTTGCCACTGCTGTTCTGCTCTAGTATTTGATTTGTGAATTATTTATCTGAACACGTCTTTATTTCCTGATTCTTGCACATGTTATGCACACTTGCCTTCAAGCACCTCTTGTTCTTGGTCTTCAACCCTTTGTGTTCTTGAATCAAGCTTCGTTCTTGCTTTTCGCTTTTCCAGATTACGCCTTCCATACTGCTCATCATAGATCTAGGTTTGGGATTTATCTCAGAGGACCTTCATTTTCTAGGAAAAACTAAAACAAATTTATCAATACAAACTTTAACCTCAAGCCGAGGTCCCAAAACCCTTTAGAAAAACTCGCTCTCAGAGCTAAGTATCAGATACCAAATCCATGGGTGTGGAGAGATAGGTTAACAACCCAACCAAACTAGAGTACTTTAGGCAAGAATTCTCCATCCCTCGATGTTCACCTCAAAGAATGGGAGAACGACTCCATTATGCCCGAGGATGATAACATGCATTTTCCTATAGTAGCCTTCGTCCAGTGTGGACTTCGATTCCCTCTTGATCCTCTCTTTCGCGAGGTCCTTCATTACTATTCTTTGAACCCTATGCAACTTGCCATTAACGCCTATAGGACGCTTAATGGTATAATAGCCTTAGCTCGGCAAGAGTGTGTTAGGATCACTCTTGCCGACATCCAATACTGCTACACCATGTGTGCCCTGAACCTTAAGGAAAAAGGTTATGTCTATTACCTTAAGCCGAGGTCCACAGAGTTTAAGATTGTAGCCGACCTTCCTAACTCCAACAAAGGGGCTGGAGATGATTATCTAATCGCTTCTGGGAACTGGGAATTTGGCCCAGATGAAGAAGTTCATCTCTTCCCTCTTCCTCGAACGGTCAAGGAGGGCAAGGGTAAGATCCCTGTGTTAACTGCTTAACTGTTACTTTCCACAATTTTTCAAACAAATTTGTTTCTGATGTTGTGTTTCCTTTTGCAGACGTTCGTAAGCCTCCCAAGGACTTTCGCCACCCTATTACTCCGGAAAGGATTGAAGAAGCTCTTGGACCTACTAATCCATAAACGCAAAGCTCCATCTGTTAAACTTCATCCCAACATACAAGTCTACCTTGGCCGACGCTCCAAAGAAGAAGAAGAAGAGCTTCCACCACAACCCAAGCCACATCTACATCCCTGACAGATCAAGGTTCTACTCCGATCCAAAGATCTTCCTTCCACATCGGCACCATTCTTGCTTCCAGTTCAAAAAAGAAAGCGTCGCCGACGTCTTGTCAAAACAACCGAGATGGTGCGCTCGAAGCCAGTGGTGTTGGACCTTCTTGCCGATCTACCAACCGATGTGGATGCTGCACCATCCCAAACAATGCCCCCACCGAAGCCGAAAAAGACCAAAAAGCCCCCACCAAAATCCAAGGCCACTAAGGCCGATGTTGAAGATGCTTTACCAATCTCTCAATTGGCCGAGAACAAGAAGGCCTCTCGCTTCCTCGCTAAAAGACTGCGAGGTCGAGCCATCGTGCTCTACTCAGTAAAAGGCCGAGATCATCGTCTGGGATGACCTCGGGTTCCAAAGTTCAAAAGGTTCCTTGGGTGCCTCAAATTACTCTTGAGAACAGGCCCGTCTATGCCCATGAAAGCGTCGCCGACGTTAACGTTGCCGTGGCGCTCAGTACTGCAGTTTTCCTCGAAGGCGATCTCGAGCGTAACGCCAAGATGAATGAATACGAGAACTATGCCCTCATGCTGCAGCGCTCTGTGCAAGTAAGTTCTTGAATTTGACAACTTTTCTTTCTGCTGTTTTCTCTATATTTATAAAGTTTTGCAATATTCTGTAATAATTTCTGCCTTGTTTGCTTTCAGGCCATTCAACACGCCCACTCTCTCTCCATGCAGGCCTTTGAGTATAAGGAGAAATTGGCCGAGATGGAGAAGGAGTGCGCTGCCCTTCAAAAGCAAAATAAAAGTCTCAAAAACAAAATGAAGGTTCTGGAAGATCGTGCCGAGGTCGCCACTCAGCCCAAAGAAGAGGTCGAGAAGGCCGAGAAGCCATTAAGAACGCTGTCAAGCCCGTAAGAAAGAGGCCGAGGAGAAAGCGACCAGCCGAGAAAGAGCTCCAAAGAAGCCGCTACAAAGGATGCCGAAATAAAGCGGCGATGACAAGGCTTACGCCAGGAATGGCAGATGTGGCGAAGTACAAGTTGCAAGTTAGGCATGCAACAGGGTTTTAACCTTCGTTGATGTCCTTAGCCAAAAAACTTGACCTTCCCGCTAACTCGCCATGGCGTAAGGTCGGTTATCCCTCTCCCTTTCTCCTCCTACACCCTCAACTCAAGCCGAGGAAGAAGTCCAATCAATCCGAGGTCATGGATGATGGTGAAGAGGATAAAGATAACGAGGCCTTGGTTAGGAAACCAAAGGATGCCAGTGAGAGCAAGTCTCCTCCTGAGGGTGACCAAGTCATGGACTTAACCCTAGAGGAGGATGAGGAGGTGCCCAAGGAAGTCGCCACGCGCATATCTTCTCGACTGCTTGGCAGAGAAAACTGTTGAGAATACTTTGGCTGAGATCGACGCCGAGATTATGGCAGACAAGCAGGCCGAGGTCGTGGTGGACAAAGATGCTGAGGTTATAAATCAAAAGGATGCCGAGGTGGTTCTGCCAAAACCTTCGGAGGTTTCAAATTTCAACCTCTGCTCAAGTTGAAGAAGTTTGAATGTCTTTTGTATTTTCTTCTTTCTTTTGTACTGCTTTTTGTTTACTCTTGTTAATGTTCCCAAAACAATGTGAGCTTCTTCTTTATGGCCGATGTGCCTTTCTTTTGTTGCTTTTGAACAATTTACTTCGCAAGGCCATTGTGCCTCCTTTATACACAACCTGCTTTCTTGAATGTCAGAACCTTTAATTTTTTCTTCATTGCTTCTATTTGATTCTATACTTAGAATATTTAACATGATTCATATAATTCTTCCCTTGCATAATTTCCTCGGGGTTACATACCTCGGCATGCTTACTCAAGATTTACCTCGGCTAGGACTTCACCTGTAAACTTGCCATAGACTTCAACAAGTAAAAAGCATATAAACTCAATTAATCTTCATCTTGTAAATTGCTACAAATTTCAACAAGTGAAGATAAACAATCATATCGGCTTAACTTTAACTTGTAAATTGCTTCAAATTTCAACAAGTAAAGATAAGGAATTTATCTCAGCTTAACTTTAACTTGTAAATTGCTACAAATTTCAACAAGTAAAGATAAGGAATTTATCTCGGCTTAACTTTAACTTGTAAATTGCTACAAATTTCAACAAGTAAAGGTAAGGAATTTATCTCAGCTTAACTTTAACTTGTAAATTGCTACAAATTTCAACAAGTAAAGGTAAGGAATTTATCTCAGCTTAACTTTAACTTGTAAATTGCTACAAATTTCAACAAGTAAAGATAAGGAATTTATCTCGGCTTAACTTTAACTTGTAAATTGCTACAAATTTCAACAAGTAAAGGTAAGGAATTTATCTCTTTAACTTTAACTTGTAAATTGATACAAATTTCAACAAGTAAAGGTAAGGAATTTATCTCGCTTAACTTTAACTTGTAAATTGATACAAATTTCAACAAGTAAAGGTAAGAATTTATCTCGCTTAACTTTAACTTGTAAATTGCTACAAATTTCAACAAGTAAAGATATGAATTTATCTCGCTTAACTTCCTAAGCATTACTAATGTCTTCTTCTTCGCTCAATGTGAACCTAAGTTCCACTTGGGTTCTCATTATTCACAAAACAACATCATGCATAGTTTTATAAGTTCAAAAATTTCACTGAGATTTTATTGATCGATCGAAAAAAATCAAAGAACATCTAATGATAGAAAAACTTTAAATTACAAGTGTTCCATGGTCTAGGCAATGCTTTGCCCTCATTATCTTCAAGCCGATATGCCCCGCTTTCCTAACACCAAGTGATTCTCAGAGGGACCTTCCCGCTTTGGGGCCAAGCTTGCCCTCTCTGGGATCCTTCTTATTGCCGACGACTTTTCTTAAGACTAGGTCGTTGACTTGAAAATCCCTTGGGTTGACCTTCTTGTTGTAAGCTTTGGCAAGCTGTTGCTGGTATGCTGCAAGCTGGATTGCAGCTTTCTCTCTTCTTTCTTCTAGTAGGTCCAGATCTCGAGCTAAGAGCACATCATTAGACCCGTTCTCAACTCCTTGAGTTCTGATCCCTGGGATGTCGATCTCCAATGGGATGACTGCTTCTGTGCCATAAGCCATGGCAAAGGGGGATTCCCCTGATCTTCTACAGAGTGCGATATGCCCAGAGCACGTTGGGCAATTCGTCTACCCACTTTCCTTTTGCTGCCTGCAGCCTCTTCTTTATTCCATCCAAAATGACTTTGTTTGATGCTTCGGCTTGGCCATTACTTTGGGGAAAGCTTGGTGTTGAAAAATAATTCTTTATCTTGAACTTTGCGCAAAAATTCTTGATGAGTTTGCTGTCAAACTGTGTTCCGTTGTCGGCAACGATTGCTCTTGAAATCCCAAATCTGGTGATGATGTTTTTCCAGATGAAGTTCTTCACATCCACATCTCGGATTTTGGCAAGGGGCTCTGCTTCTATCCATTTTGTGAAGTAGTCTGGCTACCTACCAGTACTTCACGCCTGCTGTTTGGGGTAATTGTCCAACGAGATCCATGCCCTATTGGACAAATGGCCAAGGGCTGGAAACAAGGTTCAGGTCAGCAGCTGGCTGATGTATCAACGGTGCAAACCTCTGGCATTGTTCACACCTCTTCACATAGGCTTCTGCATCTTTTTGCATGTAGGGCCACCAATACCCCTAGGTAATGGCCCTATCTTGTTGACGATCCGCCCTGCGTGGCTTCCACAAACTCCTTCATGAATTTCATACAAAAATCTTCGACCAAGAGGGTGTACACACCTTAAAAGAGGTCCAGAAGGATCTTCAGAGATGTCCTTCATTGTCAGTCAATCTTACCGACTTCACCGACCTTGTGTGCTTCCTTTCGATCTTGGCGCTTTTCCTCTTTCAGAATGCAACAATTGCATCCATCCAAATTTTGGTCCCATGTCCACACATAATGCTTCTTGCATTGTGTTCGGTGGCTCTATGCTCGCCCGTAGGTAATCAATCATTATTGTCCTCGCTTTCCGCTTTGTAATCCGAACTTGCCAAATTGGCCAACATCGGCGTGGTTGTTATCATCTCGGCTAACTCGAAGAAGTCGGCAGCTTTTGAAACATGTCCGCCAAACCGATGACTTCTTTTATGTATGCCGACATCCTTTCATCTCGCAAATGAACTCTCCTGTAGTTTGATTTACTATGAGTTGTGAGTCACAAAAACGACACCTCATCTCGCTCTGCCATCGCCAAATTTCACCAAAGAATCAATGCTTCATATTCCGCCTCATTATTCGAGGCTTTAAACCCCAAATCGAATGGATCGCTTCCAATATCTCCCCATCGGGAAATTAACACTACTCGCCTCGCCGCCGGTTTGAGCTCCCATCAACAAAAGTTGAAAGGAATCGCCGATGTAAATGCCGCAGGTCCGAGTTTTTCCTTCCTTGGTTCTTTAGCCTTTGGCCGGGCTTCTCCTTCCTTGTTTGGACATCGCTCATCTCGGCCAACGGAGCCCGATGTTCGATGTATTCGCGAGAACTTCGCCACGAAGTCGGCCAAAACTTGGCCCTTAATTGTCGTTCAACTGAACCTGTGTCAGGCCCAAAGACTACGGCCCATCTTGCTATTCTTCCAATAAGTCTCCTTGTTGCAACAAGGATTTTAATGGGTGCTCTGTTAGAACCACTATCTTGTGAGCCCGAAAATAATGGTTTAGCTTTTTGAGGCCATTACCAAGGCCAAGATTAGTTTCTCCAAGGTAAATACCTTGTTTCGCATCGCCAAGGTTTTACTTACATAGTACACGCTTTCCTTCTCCCTTCGTCTCGGATAATCACAAAGACTTCATCAAGGCTCAAATCGCTAGGTATAAAAACAGCCTTCCCTGTGTTGAGGTGTTGAGAGGATCGGAGCCGAGGTAAGGTATTTCTTCAGTCGCCAAAGCGCCTCACATTCCTCTCGTCCATAGAAAATCCGTGGCCTTTTTCACCAGAAAAAGGTTTACATTTGTCCGAACTCGCTTATGAACTGTTTAGGGTCAGCGCCCTTCCAAGAAGCATCTGAACTCGCTTAGCCGATGTCGGACTCAGAATTCCAGAATGGCCCTTATCCGATCTGGCCGCTTCAATGCCCCTTCTAGTCACCAGTATCCCAAGAACTTTCCGGATCCGACTCCAAACGCCAAGATTTCGATGCGCTTAGCTGAGCCGATATGTTTTGAGTATGTCAAAGACCTCTTCTAGGTCAAGAAGATGATCTTTGGCTCCTTGGTCTTCACGACCATATCATCAATGTAGACTTCTACAGCTCGCCAATCAAGTGTTTGAACATCTTGGTCACCACCTTTTGGTAAGTTGTTCTGCGTTCTTCAACCCAAAAGGCATGACTCAGAATAAAGACAAACCTTTCGGAGTGATGAACGCCTTCTCTTCATATGGGGTACATGGCTATCCGGTGATACCCCTATATGCATCCAAGAAGCTCATCCTTCCATGTCCAGATGTGGGCCCACCAACCGGTCGATCTTTAGAGGGAAGTCTTTGGGACAAGCTTTGTTCAAATTTTTGAAGTCTACGCAGACCTCCACTTGCCATTCTTCTTCTTTACTACCACGGTATTTGATAACCACGCCGGATAATTGGCTTCTGATGGCCCCGCTTCTAGAAGTTCTGCTACTCTTCCACCGCTTCGACGCATCAATCGGTCTTCCGGCTCGTTGTATTCTGTGTTTGGCCGACCACAACGCTGAGTCTGTGTGGCATGTGACCTCGGGGTTAATGCCATGCATCTCATAAGGTGTCCAGCCGAACACCTCAATATTTTTTCTCAGAAAGGCTTCCAACTCCCTTTCTTCTTCTTCGGCTAATCCTGTGCCGAGAAGAAAGAAGCGTTCCTCATCGCCCTCTTGGACGAAGATTTTCTTCAATGCTTCTTCACTCTTCTCGGTCGGCTCCTTGCCGACATCATCTAGGACCGTCATGTCCTCTTCAACCTCTCGCTTCCTCCGGTTCTCGAATGTCGCAGTTAACTTCATTGTCGCCATGGAGCAATTTTTTCGCCAAGAATCGATCTCCTCTCGATTTCCTCAATCCCATGTTCATTGGAATCATAGCAGTTGATGCAAGGTTGAGGAATCCCCCATTGCATGCAACCACGGCCTCTGTGATGATGTTGTAAGGCGAAGGCGATCAATCACAATAAATTTCGTCTTCATCTTCTTTGTGCCACTTGTACCTCCAAGCTTGTTGCACCTAAAGGCCATGTCATGCTCCATTGAAGCCGACCATTGGGCCGCTTGATCGCTCCATGTCATCGTGGTGAAGGCCTAACCTTGTAGCATCCGACATACATGATGTCGCAGAACCGCCTTGATCAATCAAGATGCGTTTCACCGCACTCCCAACACGGAGGGATACTACCAGGCATCATTATGCGGTCTTGAACCATGTCAAGGTCGGCCTCTGAAGGTTATCATTGGTCCTGGTAATCTTCAGCCGAGGTCTTTTCATCCGACCGGTTAACGTCTGCCGCAGATGTTTCACCCTCTGTGTCTCCCCGTATGTCGCTTTTCATTCACCTTCGAGTGGATCACATTAACCACCCGAGGTCCACTCGCCTGTGGTTGCCGTGTCTTTGGGGAGGAGGGTCATAGCGCTGAGGCAATCGTGCTCGCTCTTCCCTCGGTTCTCGCTTCATCCACAAGATCTCTTAGATGGCCTTGTCTCACCAGATCTTCTAAGTGTGCTTTTAAGGGCTCTCAGAACCCCGAGTTGGGTGACTGCTCATTGTGGTAGGCACAATGCCTACCATGGTTTCTCCCATAAATTCTCCTGGTTCTTTGCCGCTACCAAGTAGGGCCGATTTCGAATTTGGTCAAGGACTTTTGGACCGAATTTGGAACACCGCTGTTATCGCTTGCTTAGCCCTCAACTCGCTCTTGTTTGTTCTGTCCATTGTTACCTCGGCCTCGCTTTGAGCTTTTCTAGCTTCGCCTCCCTATTCCCGACGTATCTTCCTCGGCTCGCATACTTCTCGATTCTCGCCATGAGCTCTTCCATACCCTTTGGCTGGGTTTTTGCCAAAGACTTCTGCAGTGGACAGCCATCCTTTAGGCCGTTCTTGAAAGAGACGACCGCCACCTCCTGGTTGCATTCAGGTATTCGATTGAACACCTCAGAGTACCGCTTTGCATAGGCTCGAGGCTCTCATCTTTGCCGATCTTCAGGCCATCAATGCATCTACCCTCAATGGTCAGTAGCTTTGTTTGTTATGAACACGCCACAAACATCTCGCCAGCCTTCCCAAATTTCTTCACGCCCTTCTAGGTAGTTTGTGGAACCAACTGATGCAATCTCCCGAAGGATGAAAGGAACACTTTGAGCAACGGCTCGTTCCCACTATACAATGCCATTGAATTCAAAAATAATCCAACATGGAAGTTAGGGTCCGATTTACCATCATATATCCGAGCCTCGGATATCTTGAATCTTTTCATGGCGACGAATCTATCCAATCTGCCGAGAATGAAGTCCTCACTTAACCGGAGGTCACTTCGACTCCAAAGATTCTCATTGCTTCCTCTTGAGGTAATCTCAAGTCCTCTTTACTTCTCCCGCAGCCTACCGTCATTATTGACTTCAAATTTTCCAAGACTACTCGGCCTCATGGTGGCCCATTTTCGATCCTTCTCCGCAGACGATCGAACACAATATCCGCCTGAACATGCCGATGTTCTTTGGGGTCCGCTTTTCTCGCGATATGTCCTTCGGGACTCTTCTTCTCGGCTCTTCTACCGACTTCGGAAGGTCGGCGAGAGCGCCTTCCACTCCAGTGCCGAGGGCTTGGGACTTCTCTCCGCCTTCTTCCGGACGCTTGTCGCGGCATTGGTGTGTCCTGCAATGGTATGGCGGCCGATGACATTATTCGCAGATCATGAAGTTGACGACCGATTGAAGGTCTGCCAACTTGTTTGCCATCTCTTTTACTTCCTCATCCCTCCTCAGACATCTGTTTTTCCAGGTCTGGAGGTCATCCTCATTATAGTATTTGCCTCTGTCCGCTTTCTTTGATGTATCACCATCTTGTCCGACGGCTTTCTCTGCGTGATTCTGATCACGAGTTTTTTCGTTGTGGTCTCCTCCTTCAGCATTAGAGTCGACGGGTCTTCCACTCCCAGCCGGAGCGTCGTCCCCTATCTTTTCTTTCTGCACGTTACTAGCCATCTACTCTTCTTTCGTTCCCACAGACGGCGCCAAATTGTGTGAGTGAAATTCCGATCACACTGCCCTCCTTAGTAATCCAGCTGTAGAACACAGGCAGAGTAGATGGCTCCCTATAACCTGCACAGAGAGAGAAGGCTCCGGCGGTGGTTCTTCCACCCGGGGGCACTCCGACGATCAAGTCAATATCTCTCAAAGATAACAAGTGCTAAATTACTGCTCAAGACTACAAATTGCGTACCTTAGACCCGCCGGGGGTGCCCTTCTTTTATAGTGTCTCTCTATCCTAGTTCCACTAGAAGTCTTACTTCTATGGACTCCAACTCTGGATCTGCTTTGGACTCTTCAAGAGATAAGGATAGACTCTCTAAGAGTTTTACCTTTATCCATCTTGTAGTCTTTCTTCTTTCTAGGACTCCTGTCCGTTATCCACTTATCTTGGATTCTGGTATCTTCGGAGATAACCTCGGCCTAGCCGAGATAACCTCGGCATCACGATCAGGACACGTGGCACCTCGGCTGACACGTCGGCGTCACCTTGCCACGTGTTGGTACTCAGAAAATACATCCCCACACAACTCTTAATAATATTTTATGATATTATATTTTTAACGGTAAAATTATAGACTCATTCAATTTAATGAGTTAACCTCAATCAATTCAAGGATAATTTTTCGTCAAAAATACTAACAATATTATCAATTAGACCAGATTGACACACAATCTAAAATTAAATTTCAAAATTAAACTAATTAAAATTATAACTACCAAAATGTCAGCAAAATTTAGAGAGATAATTGTTCAAAAAAAATTATTTCTGAAAATCAATCTGAACAAAGGGATTGCTCTTAAAAGTGACCATTTGTAGTTTTTATCCCGTTTCCAACTAACATGATATTTTCCCCTTTTTTAAAATATAGCAAATCTTACACCTACATGTATATGCACATTAAATTAAATAAAATCAGAGTGGTCGGTAAAATCAAGTATAGTATTTCGATTGTAAGATGTGGATGGGATCATATGAAAATCTGTCAGTCCAATAGACACCAACTATCTTACGTTATGTTTAGTTAGGGAATTTAGGAAGAGATTTGAAAAAAAAAAAAAAAAGATAAGTAAAATATAAATAAAATATACCTACATTTCACATAGTTTCATATATCTTTTTCCTTTCACTTTCCCTTTCCAAATCTCTTCATAAATCTCTTACGTTGTGTTTGGTTGGAGGATTTGGAAAGGAGAAAGAAAAAGGAAAAATGTGTGTGAACTTAGACGATATGTAAGTATATTTTATTTACATTTTAGTTTCTTTTTTATTTTTCCTTTCTAAATTTTTTTCCAAATTCCCAAAGTAAATACAGTATTAATTAAACACAGAGTTAACAAATGAGACTTCTATGATCATTATTATATATAGAGAGAGATGTTTCAACTCTCAAGTATAGATCCAGTCATTTAAAGGAAAGAAAGTAATACTATACTCTTATCAATTTTTCTTATTACTAGAGATAAAATTAGTGGAACTGATCATATGTATTTTTTACTATGAGTCTCACTATTTTTATGTTGTGATATCAAAATCTGATAAAAAAATATAGCAGGGGTAGGATGTGCCTGATACATTAACTTGACTTTGCAACATGTGACAATTTAATTGATATATATATATATATATATTTGAAGTTAGATGATGAGTGCTTTTAATTTTGATTTTTTTGATTTTTAATTTTTTATTTATAATAAATTGCACCAAATAAAACTATATCCTTGTTTCAGTCAGTTGCAGCCCATCAAACTATCAAACTTGAAACAATTCTAAATTGGTACCCAACCTCACCAATTCAATGTCCTCACTACCTAGTATCAACAACCTTAGCTCATTCTCCCTTTCCCAACCTCCTCATGGACTTCAATCACTCAAATTGTTCTAGAGGCCCTTCAACTACCTCTTGTGACAAATGTGTCTCCCTTGGTCTGGCTTTTACTATTCCCTGGGCTCTAATCTTTTTACTCAAAAGCTATAAAAATTTTCTTTTGATTTGTTTGATTAGAAAATATATATATATATATATATATATGAAAAGTGAAAATAGTAAAACGGGAAGTGAAAGCAAAGAAAAGAAGGAAAGTAGGAGTATGTTTTATTGCATGAATTTGATTATATTGAAAATTTTGCAAAAAAAAATAGGAATTCTAATTATAACTAACTACATTTTTAATAAATTTAAACTTTCTTATTTGTTTTATTTTTTAATATTTTTTTACAAAAAACTAAAACGCTAGTTACCATACTATCATGAGTTGTAAAAACAAAAACAAAAAAAAAAATCTTATAAATTTCATCACTTTCATGCTAAGTAAATTTAAAAGGAAAAATTTTTCTCACTTTCCTTTCATCACAACCAAACATACTTGAGCAAAAAAAAAAGCAAAGGAAAAAAAATACCCCCAGTCAAAAATGTAGGGCAAAAAGCATATAGAGTTGGATGATCCAAATGTTAAAAGAATCTTGTAAGATTTTGTATTTTTAATTTAGGAAAAAGCTTCGTAACTCGAATTTCTTGGCTCGATTTTTTTTTTTTTCTTCTTCTTTCTTTCTTTCATTTTCAAACAAACAGAGGGAAAAGGAGAGGAGATAGAGGGAGAGAAGAGAGAAGGAAGAAGAGAGGAGAAGAGAAAGAGGAGAAGGCAGCACCATCGCCGTCCCATAGCCACCGCTGATCGTCGCAGCACCACCTCCTCACCGATCGTCGCACCACCGCCACCGCCTCGCCAATCATCGCAGTCGCAGCACCACCGCCGTGGCCTTCGGCCTCGCCACCGCCTCCTTCTCCCCTGTGATTATGCCCCCTCCAGTCCTCCTCCTCCTCCTCCTCCTCCTCCCTTCTCTTCTTTTTCACCCTTCTTCTTCGTCTTCCTTCGTCTGCAACAAAAACACAGGAAAAAAAAAAAATAGACACCAAAACGACGACGTTTTGGTGTCGAGCCACACATTCAAGCCACAGATTCGAGCTACGAATCAGAACCGATTTAATTTATTTAGATATTTTATTTGTGTTTTTAATTAAAAAATAGTTTAGATATTCTGTTATATTTTCAATTTGAAAATCTTTTTATCAAATAGCAAGTGTTGATATTTGGTATTTTTGTATAGAAAATATAAAGCTTAATTTTGTCATTTTTAAAAAAAATCAAATTAAATAATTTTTGAATTAAAAATAGTAATGAAATAATTTTGATAATACATAGTTTTCTTATATGTATTTATTATTGATATTTGAAAATTTACTTGATAATCTTTTGGTTATGTTGAGTTGGATTGTTATTAAAAAAAATATTGACAAGTTGTGGTATTATGTTCAAAATTTGTAAAAATTTAAACCGCCAAACCGATTTGCATCCATCTCGCTAATCCATTATCTGCTCAATTTGCATCCGTCAATCTGGTAGATGGATGCAGATTGATTTTTTTCAATCCACAATTAATTGAACGACAGAGCAGTGATTAGAAGTTTTCGATCAAGAATCAATCATGAAAGCACCCTAATTTTATGTTATACTTTGTCGATAAATTGTATTATTCTTTTATTGTTGGATAATCACCTTTTTTTAAAAAAAATATATATATTATTTTCAATACAAATAATTGTAATCAAATAATAAAAAAACAAAACACACACACACACACACACACACACACACACACAACACAACCCCACACAAACATGATAGATAAGTATGATTTATCATTCATAGTCTTTGTCCAATTTTCTTGGAACGGCAAAGACTGGTGGTTGGATGGATATCCCAAAATGTTATTACAAGTACCAATTAAATTAAAAATTAAAGGTTAACTTAGTGGATGAAGTAGACTTGTATCGTTTAATGTTTTGGGGGTAGTTTGGCATATCTTAAAAAAATTAAAAAGTTATTAAAAAAATTATCACTATTCATTAAAAAAATATAAAAAAAATTAATTTTATAAAAAAAAAGTATAACTCACATATCACGTGAGTTATACTTTAGCTGCCCACCGTTTGTACAAAAGGAACATGTGAAGAAGTAAACAAGACAATGTTGTTCGGCCCATGAAAGCCCATAATGAGTCTCATTTTGATAATCTGAATCGTCAATGTATAGAAATCGTCGAGTACTATATGCCTCTAAAAAATCACGTTGATCGGATATCGCTAACTACATGATCAAATCAGTTTTGTATAAAAAATAAATTGTGTTATAGTTAACGATTGACAAAAAATTAATCCGATCAAATAGCTATCGATATCTGATCAACATGATTGTTTACGAGCATATACAATTCGATAAGTTCTACATATTAAACGGTTCTGATTAGCAAAACGGGACTCGTGGTGGGGCCTCAGGGGCCGAACAATACCGTCCAATTCAATGGCCGAAAAGGAGGCAACCATCTCCTATACACTACTCTGCACACGCTGCCAACTAGGACATCTACCATACTGCCTATTCTATCCTAAGCTTCTCTTATACACTAATTTATATAATTTTTTAATACACATTTTTTTGTAAAAAATTAAAAACTTATCCCAAACAACTATCATTTTTTTCTCAACTTTTTAGTTCAAAAATAAAAAAATACACTTATTTAAGACATCCCAAATAACCCCATAATCTGTTGTGCTGCGTAGTTTACTTTATCTTTATTTTCTTTTTTATGGACTTATTGAAAAAATAAAACAAAAAGAAAACATCAAAAACTAAGAAACGTAAGTGTTTCAACACCAGATAAAAAGCTTCACCTACCAACCTACCCGGTACAAGAAAGAGGGATGTTATCATGATTATTTCACCAAAATTTGCACTTTCTTGTATGATTTTTCATGTGAAATGGTAAGTTTAACTATTTTTAAATATATTAATCATGTAGGTACATATATCTTTACATTACATGAATACACATAGAAATGAAATGAAATAAATTTGGTGATAAATAACATTGTTTAAAAGAAATTTAGTTGTGCACTTTGATACCACACCTAAATGCTATTAGCATGTCGGAGTCATGACAATAAAATCTCTCTAAAATTAAAAGAAAAGAAGAAAAATGAAAAAAAGAAGAAGTAGGGCAACCTACCTAATATCTCTTTCAATTTCTCTTGTAAGCAATAGCTGTGGATGCATTCTTTTTTACTCCTTCCAAACGAGCCTTTACAACTTTTTACCTAACAAAAAGAGGGAAAACAAGTATCTAAATATCCACATTTCATGTTGTTGACACTTGACACAATCAAATATAGAATTTTCCCTCATTGTTTACTTTCTTCTCAACATTCAACAATTTAATGTTCAACTTTCATTCTCCATATAATTTTAAACACTTTATACTTACTTTAGTATTTTTGGGATTTTTTTTTTTTTTTAATCTAAAGGTCAAAAAGTTAGTAAAAAAGTTTTAAAAACTAACAAATTATACAAAAAAATTAAAGATTCTCTTTTCTCTCTATTTTTTACACATATTTTCGTAAAAAAAAATAAAAAAACATCTCAAATATACTAAATTTTTTTTTTTTAATTTCATATTGTAGCCAGAGAATAAAAAATTACTAAAATAATATATTTCCAAACAAGACCGCACCTCCTCTCATATGAACTAGTACTTGGCCATATATCTCTTCCAAGGGGGATTAAATTTGACCATCGTTAAGCTTTGTGAATCTTCATCTTACTTAATTAAACAAACACATAGGATAAGTAAATAAATAAATAAAAGCAACAACAACATGACTTGTGACAACTGACAAAAAAAAATAAATTAAGCCCTCGAAATTTCGAAGATAGTTGAGGCTTTTTATTTCTTTTTTAAGAATTTTATTATACTTCGATATATTTAATTGACCGATTTATAATTGACTGTGCGATGAATTGAGACCTTTGTCATTTTATCAAAAAAAAAAAAAAAAAAAAAAAAAAAAAACGTTGTCTCATGATCTAAGAAATGGGTGCCTGCCAACCGGTCTAATTGTTTTCTTCTTGAAAAAAAAAACCCTATAATTGACTTCTACCATTCAAGGGATGCATAAGAATGGTCCAGCGACAGCTTGCCTTGCACTGCCAATTCTAGAAGGGGAAAAAACAGGACATTTAAGAATGGTAATGGTAATAGTAATGACAATGATAATGGTAATGGTAATAGTAATGACAATGATAATGGTAATGGGACAGGGTAGATTTGTAGCCATCAAGTATAGTATTATTGCAAAAATAAATGACTTGTCTTCTGTTTGCCTTGGGGTATGAATGGTTCAATTGGGTCATCATAGGATCTACATTGATAATTTAATTTGTTCATTTTATAAGTCCCTATGTGTCAATCATTTTTAAAAAATAGATTAATTTGTTAATTCTAACCATATTATTTCCTTATAGTTGCCTTTAAATAAAATGCACCCACTACAAAAAAATTAAAATTTCAGATATCAAAATTTAGGAATAAAATTATTTTTTTGGGGCTAAATATTTTTATTACGAAAAGTATCGTTATTATATTTTTAACAACGAAAATTAGATATTAATGATGAATTATTATCCTTTTGGAACTAAATTTTTTGTCTCTAAAAATAAACTATTTTGAGACCAAATTATTTTGTCTCTAAAAGTCTATTTATTAGTGATATTTTCAAATTTTGTCGCTAAAAATCTTATTTTTAACTTTTAGAGACGACCTTTTAATGACTATCTTTATGACGATAGAAATTAGTCCCTTAATGTCTTTTACAATAAAATTTTCACTTTTAGAAACCAAAACACTTAGTTTCTAAAACTATTATATGTTGTAGTAACCTTTTATTTTTAAACTCGTATTTACAATTCAGTTTTTTGAAAACTAAAAATGATAAAGTGATATAAATTTGTAAATAAACGAATCAAATAAAATTGTATGAAGCCATTCATGCTACTCAATTCTTGGAAGTGATCTAGTCCAGTTTCAACTTATGCGAATGAATCAGAGACATGCTGGCTAAAGATTGGAGTTATAATGGAATTAGGTTGACAAAAATAAATATTATAAAAGATATATTTTAGTTTTTAAATATTATTTCTAGTTAAAAAAAAAAAACTTATGAATTTCAATCTTCTTTTTTTTTTTTTTTTTTTCCAACCGAACTAATTTTTTGAAACAAATTTTTGGATCATTTTGTTAACATTTTCGTTTCTTATTTTTTGTTTTCGTTTTCATTTAAAAAAAAAAAAAAAAACTGAATACAAAAAATTGTTTATTATATTATTTTAGTTTTCAAAAAAATAAAATTGATTTCTAAACTTTTGAAACTAAAAAGAAAGTATTTTTATCTATTTTCAAACCCACATTTTTGCTTTCTCTTTCTCACCCACTATCTCCCACCACCACCACTAACCACATGCCAAAAAATAATAATAATAAGTGCTTATTATTATTATTTTTTCTTTCTATACATAAAAAATTCATATATAAAGATGTGATTCATTGTAAACTTTTTATTTTAAAACAAAATACAATAAATAATAAATTTATTTACAATAATGATATTATCTTACATAAGTTACATTATATTGTTGTGAATTTTTTTATTTTATAAATTTTATAATTCAGAAAACAAAATTTGAAAACTTGAGTGTGTGCTGATGGGCCGGAGATGGGCCCATTGAAGAGCCCAGCCGACATCTTATTTCCAATTGCTAAAAATAAGAGTAGGGATTTAATCGCTTCGATACGGTAGGTATTTAGTAAAAAATTATACCGAATTGATAATGTTATTTTTATTATTTTGAACACCAATACAGACCGCTTTTCCCATCAAACCGCACCGAATCGCACCAATTGAAACGATTTGGTTTGATGTGGTTGAATCTGTTACCTAAAAAACAACTTAAGAGATGAGTGAATTCGGTTTTTACAAATTAAAATTAATAATACCCCAATAAAATTAACTACTAGTACAACAAATTATTAACAAGCACAATGATGAATTTAACAGTAAATGATCAAGCAAAATAATAATGAAGTATAACTAACATACAGGGTAGATCAAATGATTAACACAGGAATATTAGATAGATATAGCAGAAGTAGAAAACTAAAAAGATTAAGGAAGAGGAGACAAACAGATTTATAGTGGTTCGGTTTCAACCAAGCCTATATCCACTCCTCAAGTTTCACTTGAGATTTTTCATTATCTTCTAGTTTTACAAGGGTGCTAGCAACCTCATAAACATGAAGCAATCCTCCATAGATTTTACACAAACTTCACAAGCCCAAACCCTTGCAAATCTTAGGTGATTCACAATCACTTTCAAGATTTCAAAAATACTGTGTTTGCAACACTTTTACAAGATGAAATGATATTTTTGCTTTCAAATAAAGCTTACAATAAATATCTCTCCCAGATGGATATACAAAATGAAGCTCTGATTTTTCTGTAAACCTCACACAGGAAAGATAGGCTTCAAGCTATACGTCTCAGTGTATAATTTTTGAAAGATGATGTAAACAAAAATTGAAGAACATTTCTCAGAGAATTTTTCAGAGAATAGATGTGAGTGATTATAGATCAAAGAATATTTTCTGTTTTTTTTTTTTTTTTTTTTTTGTAACTTGTTTATATTAGAGGTTTTGGTATATATAATGAAACTTATAACCGTTTATAGCCGTTATATTCATTTGAATTTATAGCCGTTGTATTCATTTGAATATTTTCCACTCCATCATTACTAATTTAAATATCTTCCACTTGAACCTTTTGGCCTCCTGCTGTGTTGGGCTGTTTGAACCTTTTGTTTTGGGCTATTTGAACCTCTAATTTAATCAAATATTAAATACATTCTAACAACATTTAGGGTAAAAGTTTTAGGTTAAAAGTTTTAGGTAAAAAATAATGGGACAAAATAAATTTTGATTCTATTTTTCTCTTTCAAATAAATTATCAAAATAAATTTTGATTCTATTTTTTTCTTCCAAATAAATTAAAAACATAATTAAATAAATTATCAAAATAAAATAAGTCTAACAATCTCTCCCTTTTTGATGATGGCACATAATGATGTTTTTGATTTGATTTAGGAGTAAGAAAAGTTCCCCCTCAAGTCATGCTTCCTGAATTCATTTCCAAATATATAGGTTAATACATGTGAAATAAATAAGTTTTAATTAGAGACATGATATGAGATTAAGATATCAAACTATAAATACATAACATCAGATTAGTTTGAAAACAATATCATAATTTGAGAATAATACCATAATACATAATATCATAACATCATAAGTTTTCTCCCCTTGTAATATTATCAAAAGGAAATCATGGGTCAGAATCTGGAGGAGGAAGAGAAAAATGATAGGGATAAATGGCATCAAGAAATAGATAATCAAAACATATATATACATATATGCATACACATACAATTCTCCCACGTCTCTCTTTTTTTTCGCAAAGCGCGATTGCCACGCGGCCTGGCTTTTGCTTCATTAGCCAACAAAAGCAGCTCTCCTCGATTGTCACTCGCTTCGGCTATCTCTCCCTCATTGTCTTCTTCTCTTCAGCCTTCTTCTTAATCATACTTGTCTACTTTTTCTTCTTCACCTCACTCTCTTCTATCTCTTCTTCATCATTCTCTTCGATCTTCTTCTTTCTCGAGAGACAAAATAGAGAGACTGAGCAGAAAGGCTGCAAAAAATGACCCTCATTTTGATTACATCTCTCTCTCCTACTACATGGCCTCGTCCCGTCCCCTTACTCTCTTTCTAGACCTGAATGATTCTGTAAGCGCTGCTGGGCCAAGTGACCTAGCTCCTACTCTTCCTAACCTTCCTATGATGTCGATTGAGCAAATAATGGCAATGCAATCAAACATTGAAGCCAATCATTTCACACTGACGTCTTGTATGGAGACGGTGACTACAGTCACAACATTGGCTCACCGACTGCAAAACAGGACGAATGAGCTCTGTCAGGTCAACACCCAACTCTCTATGCTCCAGCGCATGTACAAGGATACACGAGCAGAGATAGGTGCACTAAAGGCCAAAAATATAGAGCTTAAACGGAAGACCACCTCCATGGCCCGATTTGGAGCAACGTCGTTCTTGGCTTTTGATAGTCGGCGGGGAGTGCTCGCTTCCGATGAAAGCACGGGGGCAAGGACGTCAAGCGTCGTCCAAGGTGATAAAAAGAAGAAGAAGAAATAAGATCAACGTATGGCCGAAAAAAAATAAAGGTTTTTTTTTTTTTAACGTAAATATGTTTATTTTGATCGGCGTATGGCCGTGAAAAAATAAATGGTGTTTTTTTTTATGTAAATTTTTGTATTTTGATTTGTTGTTATGTTTATGTTTAAGGATTGAAAAATGAAATTAAAAAGCAGGAAAAAAAAAATTAAGCCTAAACAAAAAAAAATAATGAGAAAAAAAATAAAAATAAAAGAAATTAAACTTAATAGCAAAAATAAAATAATATCAACAGAAATTAAACTTAATGGGACGTTGGTATTGCTAGAATGGTAATGCAAAAAAAATACCATGAGGGTTTAAAAAAATCAATGTATGCAAAGTTAATTTTACCTCAAGATGCGAAATAGCGAACTGTTAAGGAGAATAAATGTATGATGGACTTATGAGCACTACAACGAAAAAGGGTTTTTACGGCGCGCAATGCATGCCGTAAAAACCTTTCTACAACATGTAGGCGTGCGTCATATTATGACCAGTCATGGAAAGTCATTTACTTTCAACGACATACTTCGTACACCGTTAAAAACTATTTAACGACAGATTTTGTACGTCATCGTTACTTTTTCTACAACATGCTATAGTACGCCATTAAAACTATTTAACGACAGATTTTGTGTGTCATCGTTACTTTTTCTATGACTACTTTTGCACGTCGTTGATTGGTGAGACAAATAACGACGCTGATTGAATGCCGTAAAATATGTAATATGACGACTTATTATGCCTACCGTAGAATATGCAAATTATTTTTTAAAAAAAAATCAGTAGGTTCTATTTGGCCAATTTTGTACAATCTAACAAATATTACAAACAAACATCACAAAATATCAATCGACCACCAAAATATTATTTGAAACATCAAAAAAAAACTATATCCATAAATTATAAACATTCAACAATTGTCTATACATTCTAAACATTCAAAAACTATATCCTTAAGTTTTAAACTGTACAAAAAGTTTAAACCATTCAAAACTATGCATATATAACTTTCTAAACATATCGACAACTATTAAGAGATTATCTAAAACTACCGACAATAGTTCCTATAGCGGTTGCAGCTGCAGCTGTAGCAAATCCATTTGCTTCTATCACAAGGACAAGGGTGCCCAATGTGTGTATTAAGGCATCTAAACCCGCGACAATAGTTTGAGCAACTAACTCTATTGCATTTCTTGTCTGCATGACAAAAAAAACTTCACATAAATACAAAAACCAACGACTCAGGGACAAAAATATTTCTTGGTATAACTCTACAGGGAAAGAAAGAGCAAATGAACATTATACTTACCATTATTGCAGCAAACTAGAAGTTTCTTCCCTCTTCTTCGGTTTATCTTTGCAAAATTCAACATAGAAGGGAGATTTCTTCACAAAGAAAACCTGTCCAATTTTGAGTTCTGGCCAGAAATAAAGAAAAAAAAAATGCAAAAAATTAGCAAGACAAATACTAAAAGAGACCAATAAAAAGTTCCAACCTTTAAATAGTTAGATCCCTGAAGTCCCTAAATAGTTTGTGATAAAAACATCACATACCACAATTGGTAGGTGCAAATATGCTCAGGATTGTTAGCATCGATGGAGACTGATTCGCTATCACAATTCAATATGCAATCAACATCAGAATCTTACACAAGTAAAATAAAGTCTTAATGCCAATTAGAACTCATAAACAGATGATAAAATCATCCTTGTTGATCCTTCCGTCGCTATCGATATCGAATGATTTGAATAGTTCATGGATCTACAAATGTAAAGTAAAACAAAGCTTCAGTTTGAAAGAATTACAAGAAAAATATATTGTTGTGGTTACTTTTCTAAGGTTATTGTATGGATTAGATTGACATGTCCATTGAACCCATAAGGATGTCGATTACTCACCTCAAACTCGTTCATGTTTGGAATAGCCAGCTTAATGGAATCTCCCATCTAAGCCATCCATTTACCAACCAAGAGTACACAACTTAAACCTTATCCAAAAGTATAATGGTTTCCACCAGTGTGACACTCAGCGAAGGCCAATTCACAGGCTCGTCTGAAAATGGTTGTTGTAGGACATGAGCTGACCCATATAGGAATTGCAAGCAATATATTTTCCATCTATGAGAAGCTCTATATTGGCTTCGTGAAGACAAAGTTGGGACCAATTGGGAATCGCATGTATAACTAAAAGGCAGATTATCACCTGCTTGAATGTTATTTTACCATTTTTCTTCACATCAAGGTCTCTAAATATCTATAACATAGAATAATCGCCATGAGATAGGTGATGAAATCAAGAAAGAATAACTTCTTAAATATGAAAACTTTCTCAAATCAAGTAGCTGTAAATTGTAATGTTGTTTCACATTTCATGGACAACAAGTGAGCAAAATTTATTCACGTATCTAATTTATTTCCATAGCAAAGGCCTCATATCCAGCCATTCAAGACTAAGGCCTAGTATTGTCTACATAGTTATACAGCTATGAAGCATGGGTATTTTGACAAACATGTTGTATCCATACCGGGTACTCACCGGCGAATGGTACTTTGTATGGTGTATTTTTGCATATGTACTGGATATACAAAACACGTATCCAAATTTTTACCATATCGACATATCTGTATCGTATTAGTACCCATACCCGTGCTTCATAGTTATACAATATTGCATTTTCCTATTAGTGACCATAATTTCACATCCATTTTGTGTCACCAGCAACTATGTTCAAGTCATCACAAATACACAACATGGGTCAACATCTAAGAAGCACAGATAGACATGGGATATCACCATAGTCCAACATTGAAACTTAGATAGTGACTCATCAAATCATAAGAAAATAGATACACAACAACAAATAAGAGTACTATTACATAGCAAATCGCATAGTTTATGATTCACAAATCTAATATACTATGGTTGTAACTTATATTGCCTTCTCCTTTAATTAACTATCATCTGTACAGCATAATGCTTAAGTCTTTTTGTTCAAGTAAATCAGAGGAATTAATGACTATGATAATTGTCGTAGCCTTGCAATCACTGGTGCGAAGTTTCTGGAGAACATCGCTCAATACTTGCTACACTCAGTTCTGTACAGGTTGTTATTAAGAAAAACTAAGGAAAAACATGCTTCTAGTATTTTTTTCATTTGATACTTAACACAGGTTTTTATCAAGTGTGATAAGCCATTGTAACTTTTGAATCCAATCAGGAGCGAAGCATTTTGTTATACAACTTTGGAATGTCAGGGTGCCCAGTCTGCAAGTTCCAAGTGGTAATATCTTTCTTTATTTTATTTTTTATTTTTTGGACATTTGCGATCATAGCCCAGGGAGGAGATGAACCTTGTCCATGGCAAGACAATAATCCTTGACCTCCATGAGAGATTCAAGAATTCTGGTCAACTGAACTAGTCCTACTTGGTTATGTATACATACTGAAAGTAGTCATATCAATCCACAAATAATCAATCATCTATCAATTTCATAATTGATTTGCTTCTAATTGAGCAATATGTGGATTTAGAGTGTCCTCACCCTTGTAATGGGATCGTTTAAGTTGTAATTGAACTTTCTAGTAGTGAATTATATTGATATAATCAGTGATGATGACAGAGACAGATATAGCAGAATTTGTGTCTAGCAGAGAAATGCAGATTACTATAATGACTTCTCTCTCCTCCCTCACCCCACTCCTTATAGATAATTTATTCTCTTTTAAAATATGGTCACATTAAAAAAATTTGTATAAACCTTTGACTTGATATTTCTTCTTGATTAAAAATTTTCTCCAAACTAGATGAAATCAGTAACACAACAAATAAGTTCTGCGAGTTACATATTGGCCAGTGTTAGGACATGTTGCCCAAGTTTTATAAATCATGAAGTTTAATTTTTGAATAAAGAACAGCTTTAAAATGTGTTATGCCCAACTCCAGAAGTGTGAAAAGTATTGGCATTTGACACAAACACAAATCCTTGTTAAAAATTGTCATGCCTGTCTTGTGACTATTATATTGTTCAAATGTATATCAACCTTCACTCTATGGAAAATTAATTTTTAAAATATGTATATGTAACAAACGAGTTTGCAGTTCAAATGTCAGAAATCGAAAAAGAACTAGACAAAGATGGCATACTTAAAAAAGCCTTTCAAGCATGAAGACACAAACAAGATATTCATATTAAAGATCAGTAGGTTACATAAAAAGTAAAAAATACTTGGTAACCAACCTTTTTCAGAAAGATTACAAGCCTTCAATCTCAGAACCCTGAAGAAATCGTGGATTCTAACCTATTCGCTATGAGCAGGATGCAAATAATGAGATAAACAATTCTTGCATCACTACCAACTTAAGCGCTATTGATATTAACACAAACTTAAATGCAATTAGACAAACTCAAGAGAGAAAAGAAAGCATTTCAGTGCTTCATGTTGCAACTAGGACAGAATTAAGCATATTTAGATGCACATGGTCTACATCTTCAGTTTAGTGAAGCACAACAGTATGTTATAATAGTCACAAATCACGATAAAAAAGAAGTGTCAATTTCGAAACCCAGCTGTTGGAAGAAAATTGAGCTCACATGTTTTAAAATTATGCATAAAAGAAAAAATAAAGAGAAAAGAAAAGCCTTAATGATTAATGAATTTCACCGTTATAGCAGGATTATCAAGTGCACAACCAATATACAGCATACTGATGAGGGTAAAAATATATATTCACATAAATACTCATGATCAATGTTAATTATAACCCTTCCAAGGATTTAATATATCTGAGAAAAATGAAAAGAAGCAATAACATATGCTTTTAAATCAAATAATGGAATATCAAGAATAATTTGATTTAGCCACCAAAAAATCCCTCATTTGCATCATTGGTATGGATGCAACTTTAGTTCAATGAAAATATACTTTTTAATAAACTCAAATAAAAATCACATCTACAAGCAAAAGAAAGGAAAAAGAAACAGAACAAAAGGAACACATGAAATGAAGGCAGATAAAATAAAAAATAAAGCCATACATAACAATTATTGATCACATTTAGGAACTCATCCATGATTCAAATACCCTATTCAATAATCTTATGCCACAGAATGAAGGAAAATTGATCACATTTAGGGACTTGCATGTAGGTAAGGTGGCATGAAGTTCCAGATGAGCAACTCAAGCAGTTTTGATCAGAAATATATTATAAATAGTTCTTGTAGGAAAATGAAGCCATACATAACAATTATTGTATTATAGAAATATCACTAAAATTAAAATTTCTTGTCGTCATACCTGGAATTTGGATTCATAGATAGAAATGTATCAGAAAGTCCACAGCTTTTGAACAGCTTAAATCGAATGTCTGGCAAAGAAGAGATATAATCCAATTCATCGTCTTTTCAATTGACCAATTATGGAAGCCAGATAATTGGAATAGTTAGAAGCGTACTCTAGAAGACAGATATTACACAGCTCTACCCTATACAATAAAGGTGTCGAATATAATAGATAGGCCGAATAGATACTGAACTGTGGAGCCGAGTAAATAAGAGGATAATGAGTGACAAGTGGGCCCGGCCACGAGGCCCAAGAAACAAGTATAAATAAAGGAGTGACAGACTAAGAAAGATATGTAAAAATTATTGTGCTTAACTTAGAATATAAGCATCCTTAAGTGTAGAGACTGACTTGTCCGTCGGAGTGCTAATTCCGGCAC
The DNA here is from genome assembly GCA_025200525.1 of Camellia lanceoleosa. Taxonomy (NCBI): domain Eukaryota; kingdom Viridiplantae; phylum Streptophyta; class Magnoliopsida; order Ericales; family Theaceae; genus Camellia; species Camellia lanceoleosa. The sequence goes on from CM045759.1 coordinate 188,138,877, forward strand.
CCCCGACCGGAGTGTTTATTCCTTTTCAGGTGACTATCAACGGATCTCAAGCCCTCCCCAGGATCAGAAGAGTATTTCCAAACCACCTCTCCACAATTGGCGCCGTCTGTAGGAATACTCAAGCATATCCATGGCAGGCGTAACAGAAGATCCTCCAATAGTCACTGATGAAACCACTCAAAGAGACGACCTCACTCCACTAAACATGCTTGGACCAGAGAATATCGCCGTGAGACGTGCCTTGAACTTCACCTCACCCTCGACTTCGGAGCATGAAACAATGCACGCGATCATGGAACAAGCAAAGCAAAATGAACAGAGGTTGGAGAACATGATCGCTGAGAACGAACGTCTTCGTGAAGATTTGGCCTTGGAAGTGGCGAAATCCAAACAAGTTGTATGCCCAAACCCGGAACAACCTCCGAAGGCAAGTGGTCGACGACCTCGAGCCCGACAAGACAACACTGACAGCGGCTCCGACTCGTTATCCTCGGAGCCCAGGAAGAAGGGACGACATGATACCACCAGTTCTTCCGAAGAAAGTCCCCGTATAATGCACAAGCGAAGAAGGAACAATTTGGACGAAGATCAACACGATTCCTTCGTACGACGGATTGCAAAGGCTGCGCTACCCAAGAAATTCAAAGCACCGTCGTTCACCTTGTATAACGGCAAATCAGACCCCACCGACCACATCCGCCATTACAAGCAGGCCATGACATTGCATGCAGACGACGAGGCCCTCATGTGCCGAATATTTCCCAGCAGTTTAGAACCATTGGCAGTCAGGTGGTATTATAAACTGGAGCTGGCTTCGATCAAAACCTTCCACCAACTGCAAAAATCTTTCAAGGCCAGATTCATCACCAACGAGGTCCAGCCGAAGCAAGTCGACTCTCTCTGGGCAATACAAATCCTGCCAGGAGAAACACTAAGAGCATATTCGGTGCGATATTGGGAATGCTTTAATCTTGTTGACGACGCTTGCAACGACTCCATGGCCATCACTGCCTTCAAAATGGGATTACACCCAGATAGTGCCCTCCGCAACTCCTTGACTAGAAGACCCCCAAAAATAGTTTGGGGGTTGATGAAAAAAGTAGAGGAATACTGCAAAGTGGAAGATGACGCCTTGCGGGTTAAAGCCGGATACGCGGCCAACAAAACGGCCCCTCTCAAAATCGCTTAGCCAATAAGTTCCGCACCACCTCAGAGCCCTGAACCTCGACAGCGGGCTAAACGAGACAAGAACGGATTCCACGATCCAAATGATCAATGCTCACACCAAGCAAATGAGCAACTGCAGGTCGATAGCAGGCGCACAAAATGCGCCGACAAAAAATATACGGAGCTGTCAGAGCCAATCAGCTCGATTATGTTCGAAATCCAACATCTTCCCTTCTTCAAATGGCCGTCCAAGATGGTGGGACCTTTTGACACAAGAAGGCGAGACAGGCGTTGTGAATATCACAAAGATCACGGTCATGACACGGACAGTTGCTATGCCTTGAAAGACCACCTTGAGGAATTGGTGCAAGATGGCCGGCTCCAGCAACACGTCCGGAAGAGCACAATCAAAACTGTCACCCTTCGGCAGGAGTCACCTCCCCTCGGCATTGTACATATGATATATAGCCCTCCAACGCCACGTACCATACACGCAATTCATTCAACTCCCCAGACGCAACACACACAAACGAAAGAGCCCACGAAGCTCCGCGCATTACCTTCGATGATTTCGATCATATCAACATAACGCTCCCCCATATTGATCGATTGGTCATTGAACTACACGTAAACCGATTTACCGTTGAACGTGTCCTCATAGACCAGGGGAGCACTTCGGAGGTCATCTATTACGAGACCTTCATCAAACTTGGCTTCAACGAATCAGACCTGTCTCCGGCTCCTCATCCATTATTCGGCTTCAACGCAAATCTAGAGTACCCGTTGGGGAAAATCATATTACCCGTTCGGGCGGGCTCCTAAACAGTGGATGTGGAATTCTTGGTCGTCGAGCTCCCTTCGCCGTATAACCTCATCATGGGACAAACTTGGTTGTATACTATTCAGGCCGTGCCAAGCACCTATCATCAGCTGCAACGCTTCCCGACCGAACACGGCGTTGAGCAAATTCGTGGTTCCTGGCAATCCACACAAACATGCTATCTCCTTTTTGGAAAGACACCAACGGAGACGCAAGTTAACTCCACTGAAGTGTCAAATCGTGACAGTGTCGCCGATGTCAGACGGTTCCTCGACAAAAAGCCACGGAAGCTCTAGACGATACCAGCAGCAACATCCCAAGATGTATGCTCAACGCGTCCAGCTGTGCCGCTACATGCCGGGAAAGTTGCTTTTGAAGGTATTTCCGGATGATAAGAGGCCGATTGATGGAAAATTAGGCACGCGGCCCCGCTCCTAACGCACTTGCGCAAATTCTATCATTAAACCCGACCTGTGGGGAATGATATTCGTTCCGAATGGCTCACCATGTACACTTTCCACTTCTGTAAATGCAAAGATTCCTGTTTACTCACTGTGCAATCCAGTTTAAAAGTGTTCCAAATAAAGTCTCCGGATTCGGAGCCCCATCGGCGCATGTCGTCTTTGGGCTGATAAAGTCTCCGAATTCGGAGCGCCCTTCGTGGATGTCACGATTAGCCGATAAAGCCTCCGGATTCGGAGTGCCCTTCGTGGATGTCACGATTGGCCAAATAAAGTCTTCAGATTCAGAGCCCTATCGGCGCATGTCGTCTTTGGGCCGATAAAGCCTCCGAATTCGGAGCACCCTTCATGGATGTCACGATTGGCCAAATAAAGTCTCCAGATTCGGAGCCCCATCGGCACATGACATCTTTGGGCCGATAAAGCCTCTGAATTCAGAGCGCCCTTCGTGGATGTCACAATTGGCAAATAAAGTCTCCAGATTCGGAGCCTCATCGACGCATGACGTCTTTGGGCCGATAAAGCTTCCGAATTCGGAGCGCCCTTTGTGGATGTCACGATTGGCCAAATTAAGTCTTCAGATTCGGAGCCCCATTAGCGCATGACATCTTTGGGAAAATAGTCTCCCAATTCGGAGCCCCATTGGCGCATGACGTCTTTGGGCCGATAAAACCTCCGAATTCGGAGCGCCCTTCGTGGATGTCACAATTGGCCGATAAAGCCTCCAGATTCGGAGTGCCCTTCGTGGATGTCACGATTGGCCAAATAAAGTCTCCGGATTCGGAGCCTCATCGGCGCATGTCGTCTTTGGGCCAATAAAGCCTCCGGATTCGGAGCGTCCTTCGTGAATGTCACGATTGGCCAAATAAAGTCTCTGGATTTGGAGCCCCATCGACGCATGTCGTTTTTGGGCCAATAAAGCCTCCGAATTCGGAGCGCCCTTCGTGGATTTCATGATTGGCCGATAAAGCCTTCGGATTCGGAGTGCCCTTCGTGGATGTCACGATTGGCCAAATAATGTCTCCGGATTCGGAGCCCCATCAGCACATGTCGTCTTTGGGCCAATAAAGCCTCCAGATTCGGAGCGCCCTTTGTGGATGTCACGATTGGCCAAATAAAGTCTCCGGATTTAGAGTCCCATCGGCGCATGACGTCTTTGGGCCAATAAAGCCTCCGAATTCGGAGCGTGCTTTGTGGATGTCACGATTGGCCAAATAAAGTCTCTAGATTTGGAGCCCCATTGGCGCATGACGTCTTTGGGCCGATAAAGCCTCTGAATTCGGAGCGCCCTTCGTGGATGTCACGATTGGCCAAATTAAGCCTCCAGATTCGGAGCCCCATCGGCGCATGACGTCTTTGGGCCGATAAAGCCTCCGAATTCGGAGCGCCCTTCGTGGATATCACGATTGGCCGATAAAGCCTCCAGATTCGGAGCGTCCTTCGTGGATGTCACGATTGGCCAAATAAAGTCTCTGGATTTGGAGCCCCATCGGCGCATGTCGTCTTTGGGCCGATAAAGCCTCCAAATTCGGAGCGCCTTCGTAGATGTCACGATTGGCCGATAAAGCCTCCGGATTCGGAGCGCCCTTCGTGGATGTCATGATTGGCCAAATAAAGTCTCCGGATTCAGAGCCCCATCGACGCATGTCGTCTTTGGGCCGATAACACCTCCGGATTTGGAGCGCCCTTCGTGCATGTCACGATTGGCTAAATAAAGTCTCCAGATTCGGAGCCCCATCGGCGCATGACGTCTTTTGGCCGATAAAGCCTTTGAATTCGGAGCGCCCTTCGTGGATTCACGATTGGCCAAATAAAGTCTCCAGATTCGGAGCCCCATCGACGCATGACGTCTTTGGGCCGATAAAGCCTCCGAATTCGGAACGCCCTTCTTGGATATCATGATTGGCCAAATTAAGTCTCTAGATTCGGAGCCCCATCGGCGCATAACGTCTTTGGGCAAATAGTCTCCGGATTCAGAGCCCCATTGGCGCATGACGTCTTTGGGCAAATAGTCTCTAGATTCGGAGACCCATCGGCGCATGATGTCTTTTGGGCCGATAAAGCCTCCGAATTCAGAGTGCCCTTCGTGGATGTCACGATTGGCCAAATTAAGTTTCCGGATTCGGAGCCCCATCGGCGCATGACGTCTTTGGGCCGATAAAGCCTCCAAATTCGGCCAACCAAATAGTGCCACCGAGCGATGTTCAAGGGCCGAGTAGTATTCCGAATTTGGAGCGCCCTCCAGAATGAAAACATTTACACATCGAAGCAAGGATATGAAGGTTGAACTAGTACAACCGCATGAACAAGACAAAACGTTCCAGCATTCAAAATATGATACTTAATTCAGCATACAAAAATTCAAAATGAGATAAACTTTTAGAATGAAACATTTTATTCGATCAAACAGTAATTACAAAAAAACGCAATCTGCGTTCCAAGCATTACAATTTCTATTCTCATACGGCGTCGTGTTGGTACAAGCGGCAGCCCCGAATCAACGCCTGCTGATCAGAGAGCACCCGCAACTTGGAAATACTTTGATCTGACCACGCTTGAATCCACGATTCACAATGACGATATAATTACCCTTGAAGTGGGGACCTTTGACACCGTAGACAACGTCAGGGCCAAGATCCAAGAAAAGAAAGGAATTCCCCACGAAAACAGTAATGCTCAACGGTCGCAGCGCTACGTCGGCCTCGTTTCTCGACCGCGATTGCGGAGAACTTCGCCATTGCTGTTTCTCCCTTCGAGGTGATCTGCTTTGACGACTTAGAGGATGACGTTTTTCTTATTTTTTGAACGCCCTACCTCCCGAGCGCGAAGGTTCACCACTTCGATTCATGTCTCCTCCCAACTTAGCTAGCGTTCTTGCTTCCCCTTTGCTGTTAAAGAAGAGTCTATTCGACATTCACGCTTGTTTATCCTTCGTCAAAGACCTGGATTGAGTTGCTCACTGAGCACTTAAATAGGACCTTCATTCATTGATTCCCTACGAGGGCAGCGCCTCCAAGGCAATCTCATTAATGTCGAAGCCTCACCTGCCCGAAGCCGATCGAGTCCTAGTCCTGTCCCATCAAATACTGATTTAGGCAGTCTTAACTTCCGTAAGGGCAAATTCATGAAACAGTTGGGGCAAGGGCAGATTCATCAATCTATTCGGCTTGAGTGCCGTAGCCGCTTCACGAATAGACTCATCAATATTGTCCTGTTCGGTGTTTCAAATTCATGAACTAGCTAGGGCAAGGGCAAATTCATGAACCAGCTGGGGCAAGGGCAAATTCATCAATCTATTCGGCTTGAGTGCCGCAGCCACTTCACAAATAGACTCATCAATATTGTCCTGTTCGGCGTTTCAAATTCATAAACCAGTTGGGGCAAGGGCAAATTCATGAAGTAGCTGGGGCAAGGGCAGATTCATCAATCTATTCGGCTTGAGTGCCGCAGCTACTTCACGAATAGACTCATCAATATTGTCCTGTTCGGCGTTTCAAATTCATGAACCAGCTGGGGCAAGGCCAAATTCATTAGCTTTGAGTGCCACAACCGCTTCATGAATCGATTTACTAGTCGTATTTGGCACAAAGAGTCGATTTACTTGTTTGGATAAATTGAGATTAAACTAATATAATGGCCAACATTACACTGTTATGCAAAGTAGTGGAAGGCAAAACCCTTCATTAATATCAAAAACTGCATACAAGTAACAGTGAAACAGGAAGGAAATTTTCATTAATAAATTGAGATTAGATAGTAACTAATTTATACATGAAAATTACTTCGAATCCACTAAACAAAAACGTACATTGAAATTAAAGATATCTAATAAAACTAGAGTGTCTCCCAGATCAATCCTCGGGATTAGACTCAAGTGGCTCAACGTCCACTTGCTCGTATAAAATTGGCAAGGCAAATGTAACTCCAGCGGCAGCAAGGGCTTTAAGCCACCCATGTTTGAACCCTCGATTCTCGAATTTGGGGACCTCATCTATGTATTCCTTCAAGGCGGCACTCTTCCCAGCTTCTAGCGCCGTAGAAGCTACAAATTCGACTTTTTCCTTGACCGCCTTCAATTCTTCTAACTCGGCCTCTGCCTTGGAAAGTGCCTCCTAGGCTAACTTGAGCGACTCCTTGCTCGCGTTCGCCCTATCCTCGGCTTTAGATCTGAGCTGGTCAGCAGTCCGAGCCCTCTCCTTTTCAGCTTCGGCTCGAGCACTTTCCATTGTGGCCCTCATCGCCTCGAACTCGGCCCTGCTTCTTTCACCTTCAGCTTCAAACTTTAATCGGCCAATTCTTTCAATGGCATCACGTTGCCGGCGGCCTAGTTCGGCTATCCTTCCAACCGTTTGCAAAACAAGTTTGGATCACCACATCAAGCAACATCATATGCAAACCAAACCAAACAAGCAAAAAAGAAAGTATCGTATACGTACCAGAAGGGCCGACTGGGCAGTGAATGCTATAGTTACCAAATCTGGCTCTTCTCGGAAGGTGGCCTTGTCAACCGATAGCGCAACCGAGGCGGCCAAGCTCAACGCCACGGCTGGATCCTTCATGGCGGATGCATCAGAGGAGACTGGCGTGTCTTTGATCTTTGGTTGAACAACAAATGGGACAACCACGTCGGATTCCTCTAAGCAAGGCCGTTTGTCAATAAGGCTATCCTCTGAGCTGGCCTCTCCCTCGGTGAAACGTTTTTCGCCACGTTCTGAAACCAACTGTTCTTCCGTAACCTGCTGATCAGCCCCTTCCGTCTTGGCCACAACAACTTGCGCCGTTTCTTCTCCAGCAACCGATTGTAAAGATTCAACCAGAACAAAGCTCAGAACGAGCGACCTCGGCTTTCTTTTGAGCGGCCATTCGCTTGGCATTTCTCCTTCTCGCCATCTGCATGAGATTTTCCCTAGCCATGCCTTCTGAAAAAGTGCCGGGAAAGTCTCCCAAGTTTGTAAAAATATCTCCGAAAGAAAACTCCGCCCGACCCAAAGTGGACGGTGAGTTAAGCTGGTTAAGACCGGCTACCTCAAACACTGATTTCAGAGCTTCGTCAACCTCTTCGGCCTTGGCGGCAAACTCCCTCGTTAATTCGACATCGACCTCGACAACCGGCTCTAAGCCTTGCTCCGAATCAAAAGCTTCGAGACCAATTTGCCTAAGGATCTTGAAACTGGGGAATACAAGAGCCGTAAGGTGTTGTTCGCCGATTGGGATCGGGATGTTGTCCACGGCCGAGAACGTAGTATAGGTAGGCTCGTACCGCAGGAGACTATGGGCAGCCCTCCCTTGCTTCTATATGTTCGGACGGCCAAATTACTTTAGTGCAGTTTTAATTTCCACAAGGACCGCATCGTCAGCCGAGGTCAAAATCCTCTTCAACTTATTGCCTGCAAAAACAAAGGGTAAGGCTTGGAGAAAAAGCCGCATAAAAGAAAGATCAACTAACACGGAGTTGCACAGTAACCTGGTTCACCCCTCCGTCTGGGAATAAGGTCTAGGTGATCTTTGCCTTTGCCGAACTCCCAGTTGCCTCAGACATTGACCATTACATCGTCAACTCATTTGCCAGAGCTGGCAAGCATCGTTACCAAGTGATAATGGGTGTCCTTGGCCCTGATAAAGTAGCGCCCGAGCCGACCAAAGGATTTGGCTAAAGCATAGCAGTGCCGAATCGCCGGAATGCCAAGGTTAATCCTGAGACACCGGTTCAACTCTTCAATTCCCATTACAATTCAAAAAAAATTCACATTGGGTTGTGAAGGAATCAGACTCCAATAGCAAAGGACGACCATGAGAAATGGGTGTAGGGGAAAGCGAACTCCGCCCTCCGCAATAGACAAGAGAGGGAAGACAATTGTATTTTGATCGTCCCTCTCTATATCAAGGGTATTGTCGGTTACCAGAGAAAGATGGACATCCTTAGGGATAGAAAAATGTCTTCGGAACCCAGAAATTCGACCCTCAGAAAGAAGGTCTTTCAAATGCTTAGCCATTCTAGTGAGGACTCAAAGATATGCTAAATCAAAAATAAAAACGGAAAATAGGATTGCAAGGAGAAGAGAAGAAAACTTACGAAAGGCAAAGAAGACAAGGAGAGAACGAATAGGAGTTGCAGAAAACGCGTCGAAGAAGAAATACTGACTGGCAGTCCAGGAGGTTCAAATATTCGAAAAAACATGTTTTCGAAGGGACTTAAGTTTCAAATCGTAATAAATGCGAGAGAAGCACGAATGGGGCGAGAAAGCGTTACAATGACCAAAATACACGTACGCATTCTGACACGCATCGAGAAGAGGATTAACCGCCGAATTTTTAACTTCCAGCCAAACACGGCGACTAACTGATGTTAGCGAGGTGTTTGGAGGGCAATTGTGGGAGCCGGATAATTGGAATAGTCAGAAGCGTACTCTAGAAGACAGATATTACACGACTCTACCCTGCACGATAAGGGTGCCGAATATAATAGATAGGCTGAATAGATACTGAACTGTGGAGCCGAGTAAATAAGAGGATAATGAGTGACAAGTGGGCCCAGCCACGAGGCCTAGGAAACAAGCATAAATAAAGGAGCGATAGACTAAGAAAGGTATGTGAAAATTATTGTGCTTAACTTAGAATATAAGCATCCTTGAGTGTAGAGACTGACTTGTCCGTCGGAGTGCTAATTCTGGCACCCCCGACCGAAGTGTTTATTCCTTTTCAGGTGACTATCAGCGGATCTCGAGCGCTCCCCAAGATCATAAGAATATTTCCAAACCACTTCTCCACACCAATTAATATAAAATTGAGAGTAATCCATTAATGATGAACTAGAATACTAAATAAAAGAAAGAAATTTCATTTAGAAACAATCAATGTATTTAGAATAATTGATGGTAATCAAATTACTTAAATCTTCCTCTGCGTTTTAAAAAAACAAAGATAATTTATTGCAACCCAACAGAAACAATAGGCATGCGCTATGTGCAGAATGCACCCCAATTAAAAAACCAATGGAAATAAGCTCTCTACAAAATCCATAAAACTTAAGTGTTACACAAAACGTTAACACCCGAACGAATTAGATTTTGGAAAGCACATTCCGAAACATGGTTACATTTTTGTTCCAAAACCGTAAATTTAATGATCTCAAAAGTTTTTCAAATATATTTCCTTGAAGGTTTCCTTAGGAGGAAAATAAAATTTACAATTGAACTAAAACCTTAGGTGAGTAACGTTTTGAAATGATAAAGCACCAAAAATGGGTCATTGACAAAAAATAAATAGGCAAGCTCGATAGTGACTGATATCTTAAGAAGCGAAAGCATGACATACATTGAATTACAAGGGATGCAAACAACAACATAATAATCAAGTCATATCTCCAAAAGATAAGCAATGAGTTGCTAGTAATTGATTGTAGAAGTCAAATTGTCAAAATTGAACTATTGACCAGCTAACCAAATACATACACCATCAAGAAAGATAGGAGCCCACAGAAATAATGTGCAGCGTAAAAGCTGTCTGCAACTTATAGGTTTATGCTAGAATATGCACCTAATTCTGGCTAGCAGATAAAAACATGCATTAATACCTCCATTAATATCAAAATGAAATCAAAAGGAGTTAGCATTCCCAAAATTTGTCTACGATTGCTATCCTAGATTGGCACAACAGCAAGTCCCTGGAAAAAAAAAAAAAAAGGAAGAAAGAAAGAAAAAAGAAACAATCAACAAGATTAACATAATAGAAAAATGAAAGCATGTTCAGCTGGCTGTCTAATTAGGCAAGTCGCAAATTCAAGAAAAATTTTAGGAGCCCAAGGAAGGAAGAGAGAGAGAGAGAGAGAGAGGGGGGAGAGAGAGAAAAGAATAACTAGATTAAAATATCATGCTGCTTAAAAAAGGGAATATATATTGAGCAATCAAAGGACATCTGATCAATAGTATGGCTCAAATCACATTCTGCCGGGGGAGGGGGGGATTGGAAATGCATGTACATATTAAATATCTAATGTATTGAAAAGTATGAATTACCTTGAAACATAAGGGACCTACAGATAGCAATGGATCCAAGTGGGGGGGCATAAACTGCACCCCCAAAACCCTGTATTATAGTTAGCAAATAGTAAGCTAATCCCAAAATTATAAGAGTTCTATCCACCAAAAAAAATGTACAGATATTCATAACCCATTTTTAGTTACATGACAAAAATTTTAAATAAGTTTTGTAGTTCAGTTTAAAAAATATTGCCCAAACTTTATGTCAAGCTAGTTACTATATAAAAAAGATCAATTTTTGGGTCATATAAAGTACCAATACTTAGAAATACTTACATATACAACATATTTGTCGAATTATCCATATTTCATAGCAAACTGATCTAGCCTTTTGTTTATATAGTACTTAATACTATACATAATGTTTGGTAATGCAATAAAAACCTAGTCTAATATGTAATTAGTCTTAGAAATTTTGCTACTTAATGTCTTTTATTGTTGGGCACCTACAATTAAAAAGAAAAAGGAAAATAGTGAAAGACTTGCACACTTCCATAAGCTCAATAAAGTTTTAATTATTTATTTATTTATTGATCCACTTGAGCTGCTCACTTTAATCTTTGTTTCATACCCTTCAATCTCAGTGACACCAAACATATTCAGACTGCAATTCTTGATTCATGGATTACAAATATGTTGCTATATAGTAATATTGCACATAGTGGCCAAAATTCACTCACTTTTATCACAAAAAAAAAAAAAAAAAAAAACACACACACACACACACACACACACAAAGAAGAGTAATGAACACATAAATTGGCAAAGTAATGAACACATAATGAACACATAAAAACACAAAAAAGCACACATAAATTTTGGATCAATGATAAACACGTTGATATTCAAATCTGATATTTGGTAATGATTTTTTATTTTTTTTTTGAGATAAATAAATCTAATATTCAGTAATAATATACACAGATATTAAGTGATATGTCAATGCAGAGACAACAAAGAAAGTAAACATGGTTAGCTGCTACTCTTAGAAAGTGATTTATCCAGTCACAATGTTTAGATCCATTTTCTAAATTTCTAAAAACCACCCCTAAGAAAAGAACTTCACCAAAGAAGCAATATACAACTTAATGGACTCACAAAACTTCACACCAGCACAAATCAGCAGATCAACTTAGCAGCAGCAACTAGGCAACACAGAGCAGCACAACAGCAATCACAACCCAACAGCAGAGCAACACAGCTGTAGCAGTCACAACAAACCACTATACCCCTGAATCAGCAAATCTAATTTCATTCCTAGCCTTCCACACAATCCGGGAGATTGATCAAATTGTTAACAATCCGGTAACATAAAGGTGGGAGGCTCATCATAAATTTATAAGAGCTTGTCATATCCAAGTAATTCATTAATGATAACAAAAATTTGTCGAAACTTCACAAAAGAGAGGTGCAATTTATCAACCAAATTTGCAATGTAAAAGATGAGGACACTTTAGCAGTCAAATGTGAACAGATGATTTTTCCATTTTGTTCTTCATAGCTTTCACAAAAAAACACAAGTCACTCTGTAGAATAGTATCATAGGACATATAAAAATAAATAAATAAACTTGAAATTACTTATGATAAAAACATTTATAAAAATTTGAAATTAGAACTTGGAAAAAGGTAATTCCAAGAAATCAATAAAAAAATTCTCATAGAAATCAGTAACTTCTAAATACCTAGATCGTGCAAATAACAAAATGAAAACATCCCCATGGTGCTATAAAGAATACTTGATGTATCATTGCATTATAAAGGACACTAAAAGTCTCTAAAAAATTGAAAAATAATAATTAAAAAAGCACGAAAGCAACTAAACTAGATATACTTTTTGTCTAATGCCATATCCATTGACCAAAAAGGATCAAAGCAATTATCATAAGAACAAATTATTTTAAAATAAAAAAATTTATTAACTCCGTAGTGGATAATACGGCAAAGCCCAATGAACCCAAATCCAGAAAAGTTTGCAGGGGCCGCATTATGGATGGAACCAACCAGCTTGCCTCGTTACCAATCATGCACATGAAGAATTTTTTTTTTTTTTTAATGAAAATCACAAAACTAGACATACTATTTACACATATATATATATGGACCCGTTGAGTTCTGAAACTATTGAACAAGAAGTATTTTGAGTACTGAAACTATTATCTCCATAGTTTCCTTATACCAATATACCATTATCGAAATCATAAACTAATTAATTTGAAAATTTAAGTAAATAAATAGTTATAATTCGGATGAAATACCATAAATGATCTCAGTGCCGATGATCGAGCAACTCCATTATCTCCAATTTTGATGAAAAAATTTGAATCAAAATTTTCAGAAATAATGCCTGCACCATGTGCCCTCACATATCAGATCTACCATAAATCCAGTAGATTTGAAGCCTTTATATCTGATATCGTCGTTGTCCAAGAATGACACGAAGATAGTGAAGATGGTGGTTGTTACGACCCAAACCAGCCCCGAGAAAGTTGGCATCGTAACCGGCCAGTAATTCTAGATTACCATAGGCCTTTCCGTACAAAACATAAATAATCGGGGCTCGCGGAAGCGAAAACAAAGAAACTAATAGTCCAAAGAGCTGTGTATATATATGAACATACATTTACATGCCAAAAATGTGTTAATTTACCCACTTACATTACATGTGACAAAAGATCATATACATCACGTAGGCAAAAGCCACAAGTACAACCGAAACATAACTTGTATGGCCTTCTAGGCCTAGCCCCAACTCAGAGGCAGACAAAACTCTGGTAGGCTTCAAAACGGCGGCTCGACCTAGACTTCGCCTAGGCTTGACTCTCCGGATGCTCACCTATAAATACATATATTCAATAGTGAGCTAAAGCCCAGCAAGTAACATTAAAGTAAAGGGTTAGTGAACGAATTCCGCATAACATATATCCGTAAAACAAATCATTCATAAACATAATCATCTTATATCAGAACATACATAATGGCATACTCCATAGAACATAACATATATTGTCTTTCGACTAGAGTAATCAGTTCCAGATACTGATTAAACACATACTGCCACAATGAAGTGGATAGCGAGATCTCGTAAACTGGTCCACATAGGACAAACTGGTCCATTAAGGACTATCTATGGATGCCATACTAGATTCGCAAACAGGATATTCGTTCACAGAAAACATTATCATTTCAGAAAATACAACATAACGTAGCATTTTCAAAACATACTTTATAATAACATAACTTTACAGAAATGTTACTCACAAGGGTTTCGAATCGGTTGCACGGTCTTCAAAGTTCGACCTGCAATTATCAACATTATAGCATGATCTCATAACACATAAAGTGAACACATACATGTAATCTCTTAATGGTGTTACCATCTCATAATCTCATTATCATAACTTAATTGAGGCTTAAGAATGCTAAAAATGTAATGAGAATGCCCAAAACATGCATCAAAATATTTCATGAAATTTCTGAAAAATAGGTCCCTGCTCGAGCGGCAAAACCCCCGCTCAAGCGGACTGCAAACTGTGACAAAAATACTGGATGTGCGAAATATCCGCTCGAGTGGTAAAACCCCCGCTCGAGCGGACTGTGAAAAATCCGGGTGAAAACCAGTCCAAAATCTGCTAAACCGTGGCCTCCATTTTGTAAAATCAACTTCCAAAATCATCAAATTCAAGGTCCAAAACACTTGAAAACAATTTCAATTAAACTTCAAAACTAAACCTACATGAATCTAATAAAAGATTAAACCATGAATCAAGTTGGAAAATCATAAATATGCACATAAAAAGCTTCACTTTTCAAATCCATGGAGGTTTCCCCTCAAACATGAAAATCATGCAAGAAATCCATGATTTTAAACATAAATGCTTGATATGATGCCATATATGCTCATAGATGCAACTTGGATCAAAATACAACATAATACTTTCACTTACACATGATTTCCCTTTCAATCATTCATTTACTTGCCATAAATCATAGATGATTCAACTTTACTTCAAGAATTTAGAGAGAAATCTTTACCTTAAGCACTTAGTTGGAGAGATTTAAGCTTGATTTCTCTTTTCCTTCTCCTTTCCCCTTGTTTTCTTTCTTCTCCACGAATTCTCTCTTCTCTCTCCCTTCCAGATTTTTCTTCTCTTGTTTTTAAGTCAATGAGTCAACAATCTTTATCTCTTAAGTCATATATATATATCATATAAACAAATAAGCCAAAACATTTGAGCCAAACAAGGCTTAACGAATCAGACAAAATTCAGTCCTCAATTTATTTTCTCAAATGGTTCTAAAAATTCCCTGTATCACATAAGCGTGTTCAATTTCATTTTCTGAACCCATTACAATGGTCAATTTCAGTCCCGAAGTTGTAGTTCCAACAGATTTTTTTTTTTTCCGATTCATACAGATATTCTTTAATTAAATCATATAATTACATAATTAATTATCGATAATTATGCCATACGTTATAATTACGCCATACGTTTTGGGGTCATTACACTCTCCCCACCTTAAGAAGTTTGGTCCTCCAAACTTTGCTTATCTTGGCATGATCTCAATCAGTAATCTTGATCACAGATGATTATTCATTCCGTAGCCATTCAGTAATTCACAAAGTGCCATCATACATAGAGAACAACTCGACAGTTCCATTCAGTTATTTCCCATGATAAAGTAGTTCTTGTATCAATCCCATAGCAATCAAACACATAATAAACATATCTTGCACATAAGATTGAAGTCAACTAACAAGCTCCATAATGTTCAATGCAAAAGTAGTAATGTAGATATGACAATCCATAGCAAAGGTAATAGCAAAGGTAAATTTATTCCATCATAGTCATAGGCAATTTATTCCATGTCATTCATATTCGATTGGTTTCACAAAATTTACGTATGATTTGTTTCGTCACAGTCACATGTTCAATAGTTCTCCGTCGCATAGGTAATATTACCAACATAACAATAGATAATAAAATCATACCTGTATTCGCTTTTCCAGTATTCTGCGTCTTATCTGAAACTAAGGTGTAAACTCTTGCTTGCCTCAAAGTATTCCCCTCGGGGGTAGGCGTTGTCGTTGCCTTCAGTGTCACTGTTGATGTATTTCCATTAGTAACAAGCCTTTCATTTCTTGAGTAACCTTGTGGACAAGCCTTGGCTATGTGTCCTTTCTGTCCACATTTGAAACATGTTCTTGTTACATGGCGGCAAATGCCCCAATGTTGTCTTCCACATTCCTTACAGGTAGGTATGCCCACACTTCCACTATTTCCCTTCTTTGTATTCTCACTAATGTTTGAGTTCAAATTATCATTTACGGAGCCCATTGATTCACTAATCATTTCTACTTTCTGTTTCTTATTTTTTTACTTTCTCCTTCAGTCACTGTCATTGGCTTGGTCATTTTCAAAATTGCAACATTTGTTTCAGCCATCAAGGCTCTGTCAAGTACATCAACATACTTTTCTAATTTCATTACATTTACTCTATCAAGTACCTCAACATGTAAGCCACCCTCAAATTTCCTTGCCTTCTTGTATTTAGTATCAACCATATGTGGAGCATAACGAGCTAGTTCGGTAAATTTACTTTCATACTCTGCTACTGACATACTGCCTTGTTTCAGCTGTTCGAATTCAGAAATTTTTCTATCTCGCATGCATTGTGGGAAGTATTTTTCATAAAACTTTTCTTTGAATCGGTCCCAAGTCAAATCCCTATTTACCTCTCGAACAAGCATCCACCATCTTCGGGCTTCCTCTGTCAAAGTAAATGTTGCTAACAACACTTTATAGACATCAGTACACGGAAATACTTCAAAAATCTTATCTGTTTTAAGTACCCATGCCTCTGCTTTTAAAGATTCAATTCCTCCTGCAAATTCTGGTGGTTTCAGTTTCTTGTATTTCTATGTCAAAGTGATAACATCATCATTATTAATCGGTTCCACTTGCACAGGTGGTGGAGGAGGAGGCGGAAATGGTTGTCTTTGAGGTTGTTGGTTTTGTTCTTGTTGTTGTCTTACCAACCCAGTTAAAGCTTCCACCATTCTTTCTAACCGATCTAGTCTAGCATTAGAAGATTTTGACTCATCTACATTCCTTGCATTAGTGTTCTCCATTGGTCTCTAGAACCCATAGCAGATAGAATATTTTATTCTTAACATAATGTTTCCTCTACTGCCTCATCATTTACAGTTCTTGTTCCTCATATTCATAAAACACACACACCCATGCACACATGTTTATTCCATGCTCTATTTATTTTCTAGGACCCCCTACAGCTCTTATGGACACGTGTGTGGGTAAATGAACTTGTGCGCTCTGATACCATTCTGTCACGACCCAAACCCGCTCCGAGAAGGTTGGCATCGTAACAGGCCAGTAATTCTAGATTACCATAGGCCTTTCCGTACAAAACATAAATAATCGAGGCTCGTGAAAGCGAAAACAAAGAAACTAATAGTCCAAAGAGCTGTGTATATATATAAACATACATTTACATGCCAAAAATGTGTTAATTTACCCACTTACATTACATGTGACAAAAGATCATATACATTACGTAGGCAAAAGCCACAAGTACAACCGAAACATAACTTATACGGCCTTCTAGGCCTAGCCCCAACTCGGAGGCAGACAAAACTCTGGTAGGCTTCAAAACGGCGGCTCGGCCTAGACTCCGCCTAGGCTTGACTCTCCGGATGCTCGCCTATAAATACATATATTCAATAGTGAGCTAAAGCCCAGCAAGTAACATTAAAGTAAAGGGTTAGTGAACGAATTCCGCATAACATATATCCGTAAAACAAATCATTCATAAACATAATCATCTTATATCAGAACATACATAATGGCATACTCCATAGAACATAACATATACTGTCTTCCGACTAGAGTAATCAGTTCCGGATACTGATTAAACACATACTGCCACAATGAAGTGGATAGCGAGATCTCGTAAACTGATCCACATAGGACAAACTGGTCCACTAAGGACTATCTATGGATGCCATACTAGATTCGCAAACAGGATATTCGTTCACAGAAAACATTATCATTTCAGAAAATACAACATAACGTAGCATTTTCAAAACATACTTTATAATAACATAACTTTATAGAAATGTTACTCACAGTGGGTTTCCGAAACCGGTTGCACGGTCTTCAAAGTTCGACCTGCAATTATCAACATTATAGCATGATCTCATAACACATAAAGTGAACACATACATATAATCTCTTAATGGTGTTACCATCTCATAATCTCATTATCATAACTTAATTGAGGCTTAAGAATGCTAAAAATGTAATGAGAATGCCCAAAACATGCATTAAAATATTTCATGAAATTTTTGAAAAATAGGTCCCCGCTCGAGCGGACTGCAAACTGTGACAAAAATACTGGATGTGTGAAATATCCACTCGAGCGATAAGACCCCCGCTTGAGCGGACTGTGAAAAATTCGAGTGAAAACCAGTCCAAAATCTACTAAACCGTAGCCTCCATTTTGTAAAATCAACTTCCAAAATCATCAAATTCAAGGTCCAAAACACTTGAAAACAATTTCAATTAAACTTCAAAACTAAACCTACATGAATCTAATAAAAGATTAAACCATGAATCAAGTTGGAAAATCATAAATATGCACATAAAAAGCTTCACTTTTCAAATCCATGGAGGTTTCCCCTCAAACATGAAAATCATGCAAGAAATCCATGATTTTAAACATAAATGCTTGATATGATGCCATATATGCTCATAGATGCAACTTGGATCAAAATACAACATAATACTTTCACTTATACATGATTTCCCTTTCAATCATTCATTTACTTGCCATAAATCATAGATGATTCAACTTTACTTCAAGAATTTAGAGAGAAATCTTTACCTTAAGCACTTAGTTGGAGAGATTTAAGCTTGATTTCTCTTTTCCTTCTCCTTTTCCCTTGTTTTCTTTCTTCTCCAAGAATTCTCTCTTCTCTCTCCCTTCCAGATTTTTCTTCTCTTGTTTTTGAGTCAATGAGTCAACAATCTTTATCTCTTAAGTCATATATATCATATAAACAAATAAGCCAAAACATTTGAGCCAAACAAGGATTAACGAATCAGACAAAATTCAGTCCTCAATTTATTTTCTCAAATGGTTCTAAAAATTCCCTGTATCACATAAGCGTGTTCAATTTCATTTTCTGAACCCATTACGGTGGTCAATTTCAGTCCCGAAGTTGTAGTTCCAACAGATTTTTTTTTTTCCGATTCATACAGATATTCTTTAATTAAATCATATAATCACATAATTAATTATCGATAATTATGCCATACGTTTTGGGGTCATTACAGTGGTTGTGGTAGTGGTGGTGGTGTGCGGTGGATGTGAGGGTGAAGATGGCGGTGGCCATGGAAAAGGAGTAACGGGTGGGGAAATTGTTATCGATCTGGTGAGGAAAAGAGAAGATGAGAAGAGAGAAAAAATATAGAGAGAAGTAAGCCGCCGGAAGCAAATCGATGTCCTGAAGTAACAGGCCGAGAAGAGAGAAAGAGAGGGCGGTAATGGAGGTGATGGCGGTGGTGCGGCAGTCACAGTGGCAGTGGCGGTGGTGTCGGAGGCAGAGGGGGGAGAGAAAGAGAGAGAGAGAGAGAGAGAGAGAGAGAGGAAGTGTAACCATGTATGGTTTGGACCGTGTGTGATGTGGAAGATTGGATTGTGTGGTGGAGTCGTGTCTGGAGGTTTAATCTGTTGATGATGATGAGTAGGAGGTTAGGGTTCTGGTTTTGGGATTGAAGAGTTGGGGTTTCTGATTTTTTTTATTTTTTATTTTTTTTTTTGGATGTTTGGCGCTCAAAATTTTTTGTTTTGGCGCCTATTTTTATTTTTCTCATATTATTCACAGCAGAAATTGCGTGTCGTGAAAAGTAAAATATTTTTAACGACTAACATATGTGTATCGTGGAAAGTGTATTTTTTAACGGCTGATTTTTTGTACATCGTAAAAGGTACTATATTTTTAACGACTGACTTTTTGTATGCCGTAAAATATTTAATATTTTTAACGGCTGGTGTACGTGTGTCGTATATAATTGATATATTAACGGCATGCCATATGCACATCGTAAAAAGTTTTGTTATTTACGGCTAACATCGCAAGCCGTAAAAAAATCATCATTATTAGCATTCACGGCTTACGTAATAGACACGTCGTGGTTAGGAAATTATTTATGACATGCAAAAAAAGCAAATCATAAAAATGAGAAACTATGGCTTGCATTTATTGTATGTCGTTAATATGGAGTCGTAAAAACTCAATTTTGTTGTAGTGGAGCATTCAACTAATATAAATGTTTCCATATCAATGTAGCAATATACATATATCATTTTAACAAAAATTCAAGTTTCACAGTCATAACAAAACTTTTTAAGCAGAAATCGACATTCCAAACTCGCCACGAATAAAATTTAAATAATCCTCGCTTAAGGGTTTTGTGAAAATATCCGTCAATTGTTTGTCGGTGTTTACCAATTCAAGTACAATATCCTTTTTTTGAACATGATCTCTTAAAAAATAATGTCGAATTTCAATATGTTTTGTTCGTTAGTGTTGAACCGGATTTTTGCTTAAATTGATGGCACTAGTATTTTCACAATGTAGCATCAAGTTTAGATAAATGCCATAGGTGCAATAAGGAGAAGTTCCAAAGGTCAAGAATGAGACACATATACTGTTGTAGCAAGATAATATAGTAGTAATGAATCAATGAGCTTATCCATTATGAAGAACTCATATTATTTTAATCTATTTTCAAGCAAGAGCCAAGGAGATACCAAATTGTTAAAAATATATATGAAGCAGTTGAGCATGATCTAACAATCAATTTAAGCAAGAGCGTACAGATTTTATACAAGATAAGCTAAAAAAATATGTGAGGTGTAAGCTCATAAGTGTGATATCAAAAATAAAATAGAATCTGACAGGATTTTTTTTTTTTTTTTTTAAAATAATCTAGTTTAAATTCTTCCCCTTATTTCATTTGGCAAAATCAATAAGAGATATGATAAATGAAAGCTCATAACTAAAATGTTCTCCTCAATAATATCAAATAAAATGCCAAATATTACCTATAAGGATGCCAAAATGATACCAACATGCAATCTACCAAAGATACCAATATGCAATCTAGAAGATTTAACAATCATAGCTCAAGCATTATGTAAAATACCAAATATTGCTCATAATAGGTTAAACTCAATATAATCTCATGGCGCTAATGTAATTCCAAAAAATGAAGCATGTTCAAGGTATAGCAATCCATATGCCAAGAAAAATCATGAATTTTAATATATAGTACACATTTAAGCATATGTATGATTCGTAGGCAAGAGTGGGGATATAATTTCTGAATACCAACACGTAGCCAAGGTGACGCCGACGTGTCAGCCGAGGTGCCACGTGTCCTGGTCGTGACGCCGAGGTGATCTTGACAAGGCTAAGGTTATCTCCGAAGATATCGGAATCCGAGATAAGCGGATAAGGCACAAGAGTCCTAGAATGAGGAATGACTACAGCAAGAATAAGGATAACTCTCTTAAGGAGATTATCTTTATCTCCTGGAGAGTCCAGGATAAGTACTGAGCAAGAGCCCATCAAAGCTAAGCTTCTAGTGGGACAAGGATTGAGTTAATTATAAAAGAGAGGCACCCCCGATGGGTATAAGGTACGCAATTTATGTTCTGAATAGTGAGTTTAGCACTATTGATTATCTTTGAGAGATATACTGACTTGATCGTCGGAGTGCCCCCGGGTGAACGAACCACTGCCGGAATCTTCTCTTTCTATTGCAGGTTAGCCAGGTGTCATCTATTCTGCCAGTTCTCTCCAGCTGATTACTGAGTTGGCAGTGTGATCAGAAAATCACCCACACGCATCATCAAAGAGTATACATTACAAATCATATGAATCATAATCAATCTTTTTCATATCAAAGTAATAACAGTATTAGCTCAAAGGATATAAGATAGAATTTTTACTTCAAAAATTTAAGAGAGTGTAGAAGGCATACCTTTGGTTCATGAGTTAGAAGCTTTTCAATCTTCAATTTTCTTTCATGAGGAATTCATCTAAAAAGGATTTAACAAGTATGTTAGCAAAATGATTTCTCCTCCTAAGTTGGTATTACCTTTTTCTAATATGATTTTGTATAAATATAGCATTCATAAAACAATCACTATTACTCAATAAAAATACAGTACAAATCACTTCTTATTACAAACTTAAAAGGTGAAAAATAATTCAATGATCAAACAAGAGTTTGGAATGCTATTTTTCAGAATTTTCAAGTTGTAGCACATAGCATAATATGCATAAGAAAATAGTGTTATACTCTTTGTTTTATTAAGAAATGATGCAATAATCTCATTTAATCACATAACATTATTAAGAGACATTTCATCAATTCAATCCACATACTCAAGTGTGATAAAACATTTTACTTAATGTGGAACACAACATGAATGTTATAACCAATTAATTTAACAATTTATCAATCAAAAGTATTTTATGAAATGTATGCCAATATAATTCATATTCAAAAGATATTCAATAGGATAGATGCAATGTCTCTACAAACGTATGATACTTCTTTTCATTTAGACATTGTTGATGGATCATAATCAAGGAATTTCACAACTTATTCAAATATTCCAATGTAAAACATATAAGCATGAAATTTTCATATTGAGCATATTCTTGAGATCACAAATGTAGAATTCAAAATATAGATAGTATACATTTCAAAAACATGCTATGACATTAAAATTAACTCTACAAAGGTATGACTCAAAAATGAATTAACATATTAGTATAAAGTCATATATAAAATGTGAAAAGTATGCTCACAAAGAAATTTATCACTTCTTATCTCTTTTTCATAGCAATGGATGACATGATATAAAATGTTAATAAATACATGAATCGTTCATATTCTAATAGGCATTCATCAAAATACTATAATTCTCATTTTTGAGTTCAATGAATGTTTGAAAGAAACTAGCATAACATGACTTAGCAAACTTAGTACAATTAGGTTATATGGAAGCAATGATTAGACACAATCTATTGTACACAAATCACACCTTAAAGAATATAGAACTTTAAGCTTAAATGTGTGTTAGGAGTTATACCTTCATTTGCCTCTTTTGTTCATCTTGGTGATTTTCATTTCATCATTCTTCTTCTTGTATGAGCTGATTTTGCTCTTTAGATTGAACACTCTTATTGTGCATTTCCTCTTGAAGTCCTTGGTGTTCTTTGAGATTCCACCTATAAATATCTTAATTTCTTTCTTGGTACCCATACTTTCTTGGGTCCATGGAGATTAGTCTCAAGAACATTTAATCTCATAAAAGGTTTAGGAGGATCAAAACCAATGCCTACTTTGTCAAAAACATATCTTTTATTTTCAAGAAGTTTGTTGAGGTTTTCTTTTCCTTTTACAAAATTTCCAAGAGTTTTGTTTAAATCCTCAACATTGTTTTTCAAAATGTTTTTCTCATTGGCAATAGACATGAAGTCATTTTTCAAAGTAGCATTTTTCATTTTTAAAACACCTATATCATTTGAAAGAGAAGTAACTAATTTCTTTAATTTAGAATTCTTAACACAAACATTTCTAAATATGTCATGTAATTCATTAAAAGCACTTTCAAGTTCTACATAATTGAAAATTATCTCATCTTGAGTGAGTTATTCTTCTCCAAGAGCCATGAGACATAGGTTGGCTACTCCATTATTTTTTTCCCAAATGGCTTCCTTTTTGCTGTCATCCATCATTGAAAGTTCATGAGCCATGAGTGAGCCTAGGAGTTCTTCAATGCTTAATTTTGTTAGGTCTTTTACTTATTGGATAGCTGTAACCTTAGCTTCCCATTCATTTGGCAAAGACCTAAGTATTTTTCTTACAAGCTCACCATTAATATAAGATTTACCAAGAGATTTTAGAGCATTAATAATATTGGTAAATTTATAAAACATCTTAGAAATAGATTCAAATGATTCCATAGTAAATAATTCATAATCATGAATAAATATGTCAATTCGAGACTCTTTTATTTGGCTAGTTCCTTCATAGGTGATTTCAAGTTTATCCCAAATCTCTTTAGCAGTAATACACTCAGAAATTCTATTATACTCATTTGCATCTAGTCTACACACAAGAATAAGTTTGGCTTTAGCATTAGCTTGAAGGAGTTTATAATCACGCTCATCAAATTCATCCTCAAGTTTAGGCACACTACTATGGTCTACTACCTTGGTAGGGATTTTAGGACCTTTAGTGATAATGAACCACAAAGCATAATTGGTAGTTTGAAGATACAAAGTCATTTTTTCTTTCCAATGAATGTAATTACTACCATCAAAGAGAGGTGACCTATTGCTAGCTTGTCATACAACAGAGTAAGTAGAATACATGATTGTTATGGATTAAAAACTCAAAATTGTTAAATCTAAACAACAGCCCCAGGCTCTGATACTAATTGTTACCCAAAAAGTAATTTAAGAGGGGGATGAATTAGGTTTCTACAAATTAAAATTAATAATACCCCAATAAAATTAACGACTAATACAACAAATTATTAACAAGCACAATGATGAACTGTAACGACCCTATCGCGTACAATGATTAATACTTGATTAATTAAGAGGATTTGAGATTTAATTGCTGAGTATTATAATTTATTTGGGATTTATGAGAATTGTGGAATCTAACTCATATATGATTTTATTGAAGGTTTATTTTGGAATTAGAAATTAAGGGTCCAAATGGCTTAAGTAAGTGAAATTAAGAAGTCGAATCAATTTAATTTTAATTATGGACCCATTTGGGAGTTTAATTAAATATTCGATTCAGTTTAGTAAAATTGAGATTTGATTAATTAGGTCCCAATTGGAGTTGATTAAGTCACGAGGATTGTGAATTGTGGTTATTATAAATTAAATTTAATTATGATGTGTCCAATTTGAAGATGTAATTTATGGTTGAAAATTTGAGTCTGATTAGAAATTGAAGACCTAAATGGTTTAAGAAATCAAAATTGATAACGATAATAAGTTTAATTTATTATTTGGAACATTTTAGGAGCTCGATTAAAAATCTGATTCAAATTGATAAAATTAGTTATAATTAATTGGGCCCTAATGAAAGTCAAATTAGACTGATTAAATTATGTGGAATTTGTGATTTATTGTGATTAATTAAATTATGTGCTAATTGAAATTTATTAAGGTTAAGTATTAATTATAATTTGTTAAGACTAAGTGGGACTTAATTTAATTAATACCTGAATTAGCAACTTAATTTTAGAAATGCCTAAGGTGTATGTGCACGTGTGGATGTGTGGGGGCCACGAGAGGGCATGTGTGTGTATTATGTAAATTCAAGCAAGAGCATTGAAGTCACATTCTGCTAGTGTTCAAGAGAGGGAGAGAAACCGTAGGGAGAGCAAGGAAGAGAGTGAGAGAGAACCCAATTTTCTTGGTTCTTAAAGAAGAGGTGAGCTGCTGGAAATGAAAGAGGACTAAGGAAAAGCCATGGATTAGAGAAAGAGATGAAGAAAATGGGGAAGTAGAGAAGAATCAATTTAAGGGCTGAAATTAAAGTTTAAGGTATTGGATTCATGCTTAAATTTTTTATAGAATCTTTATGATATACTTGAAATTAAAGATGGAATTAGACTCAAATCATGTAATTGAAAGGAATTAGCAAGAAGATGAAGAAAGATTGATTTACGTGTAGGATGATGGAAGTTAATTTGGAATTGAGTTCTAAATATGAAAAGGATTACATGCATGTGGAATATTATGATTATATTTGGAAATTAATTATTTTAAGTTTAATTTGTGTTTTTCCTCATAAATTTGGGCTCCATCTTTGCATGCATTAATGAAATTTTAGGAGATTTGAGGAATTAATTTCATGTTTGGTTATAACAGGAGTAAGTGGTGGTAAATTATAAATTTATGAATATTTGAGCTTAATTTTGAATAAAAAGGAATTTTGATGTAGATGGTTTGATGTTGATTATAATTCCACACATGCAAATATTTTTCTAGGAGTTTTATAATATCAATTTGATAATTTAAAGAGATTGAAAAGAGTTAGGAATCAATTTTATGGGATTAGAAGGAAATTGATAAGGAAATGACGATTTGGAACTAATCCTAAAGTTTTGATTTTATAATTAGATTTTTATTGAATCCATGCGTGTGGTGTAGTTTAAGAATTTTATTCAATTTAGATGCATTTTAGAACATCCATGTTACAAATTAAGTTTTTGGTTAAAAATTGAGTCAAGTTGAGTTTCTAAGAAATTGATTTGTGTAATTCATAATTAAGTTGATTTTGTTATTAAAATAAAATTGGGTCTATTTGTATTACATACATCATGGAATTTCAAAAGGTTGGGAGGTCTAATTTACATCTTAGAATTGTGAGTTGATATTAATAAGATGAATTAAAACTAAATTTAGGCAATTGGAACATGATTTTGAATGAGGGTTTTTCTAATTGAAAGTGTTTACTAAATTATACAATGGTTCTCCATGTTTGTATACTAAAATACATGTTTTGAAGCTTTGAATATCAAATTTAAACTTTAATTGCAATTTTAGAATTTCAGAATTTTCGTTGTCCACTCGAGCGAGGGAAGTCCCGCTTGAGCGTGAAAATCGACCTCCCAGTAGTTTTTCAAATTTTACATTCCGTTCGAGCGACCAAAGTGGAGCTCGAGCGGAGACCCATTTTTAACACATTTTGGAAAGTTGCATTTAGTTCATATTTTTATCCTCATCTCTTTCCAATGCATTCTAGACATGATTTATGACTCAATAAAGAATAATAAGCTACTAATCAACATAGATTAGTTAGTTAAATAATGAATCATTGATCTTGTGGTAATCGTTTAAGTAGCCAAGTAAAGGATCAATCTATTTGGAAAAGAGGGACTTAGTAATGAAAGAATATGTGAAATAAGAACCCGGTTTATTTAAATGAGAAAGAATAAGCATAGTAGAACCTCGGACTATTTAGACGGAAAAAGATAAGAAAAGTCAAGTTTGATCAAGGAAGTAATATTGTATTTCAATGTGTATATGTTATGTGCTTGTGTAGGTCACGCACTATTGTCTGCCTAATTGTGATCTGCTTCTGCAACTATCTGTGAGTAATAACTTTGTAAAGTTACATTCAATGTTAAATATTTTTTGAATATTATGACATGAAATGATTTGCCTTCTGAAATGCTACGCTATGTTTTGAAATGAATGAATGATTATCCAAGATTCTGAAAGTTATCCATGGCATCCTTAGCACTACATGATATGCGTCCCTTTATGGGTCATCAGGTCCCTTTATGGGTCATCAGATTTGTTAACGCTAATGGATGTACCACGTATGATTATATGCAAAATCTGAATATGGAAATGATTATGAAAATGATTACGAAAATGATTTGGAATCTGAATATGCGTAAGACTCTGCTTTTGATGAGAATTTGATTTATAACTCTGTGATGGACATCATTCATTAAACCCTTTACTCTGTTATTATTCACTAGGCTTTAGCTCACTGTATTATTTATGTATGTAGGTGATCAGGCGCATGACCAGGCTTAGAGGCATCTGTCTAGAATCTGTTTTGTCAGCCAACCTATGTGCCTCCCGTGGAGGTTCCGGATATGTTAAGTGTTATCGTTATGTGATTTAAAGTTTAAGTTATATTCTCTTGTTTGGTTCAGCAAGTCATATGTATTTTGAAAAAGGGACTAAGTCCCTTTCTGCCTAATCTGTATATATATTATGACGTGAGGATGATGTGTATATACGTACATGAAAAGTTTAAAATTTTTCTGTCTCATATAAGTCTACACAGCTCAATGGACGTTGTATATTGTTATTTGCTTCCGCTAACCCCTAATATTATGTTAATCTGTCTTAGAGGCCTTCGGTAATCCCAAGATTACTGGTCGGTTACGATGTTAAACCTATAGGGGCGGGTTTGGGTCGTGACAGAGTGGTATCAGAGCACGCGTTAATATCTCGCACACGTGTCCATTGAGCATTAGAATGTCTACAACGGATTTAAGTTTCATGCATCTAGTAAGTAAGTAAGAAGTTGTGCATTATAGAATATGTATATACGTTTGTGTGATTTGTTTAGGTGTTGAAACTAAGAATTATGAGCTATTATGAAATTATAATGATTATAAGGAAACTGGAATGTGTTGAATTAGTTTAGCAATGAGGTTGAAAGCTATGAATTATGGTGACATCTCTGAAATTTCTACTGTTATAAGGAAATCAGAATATCTAACTAGTACATTGGTGAGAATAAGTATGTTGATTTGTGGAAACATAGTGTTATGCAGAAGTAGGATCTTTAATGAAAGTCATGAAAGCTATATGAGTTATATTTTAAATTGGACTATGAGAATACTTGAAAATTGAGGAAGTTGTTGATCAATGAAATATGTGGAACTATGGTAATTGAGGACGAGAAAAGTCATTT
The DNA here is from genome assembly GCA_025200525.1 of Camellia lanceoleosa. Lineage (NCBI taxonomy): Eukaryota > Viridiplantae > Streptophyta > Magnoliopsida > Ericales > Theaceae > Camellia > Camellia lanceoleosa. The sequence goes on from CM045759.1 coordinate 188,166,936, forward strand.
GATATGTAAGATAGTGCATTTTGGTGGAAACCTATTATGTGGAATGTTAAACCGTAGAGTCTCATGCCTTTTTTGAATGACCTTGAAAGTCCGATTGGAATCACGTTTGGCCAGCGTTACTTCGAATTGGAAATTCTTGGTAAATTCCTGGGGAATGAATAGGTTATCCTACCAGTGTCCTTATAAGCCTATATGTGTATGTCTATTTGTATATGATATGTGCCTTGTGTTATAATTTAAGTCAAATAAATTAACCCAAGTGTTATTAACCATTTTCTTGTGTTTGACCCTTCCCTTCTGTCATTAGGAAAAGATGGTGAAAAGTATGAATGGAGTGGAAATTGAATCTTTATCAGGGCGATTAAGTAATGTAGAAGAAGTACTAGAGATCGTGATGAAAGCTGTGAACCCTATCATACATGGCAAGATCAAAAGAAAGAGTTAAGTGTGGAAGTGAAAAGTGAATCATAGAAGAAAACTAAGAATCTTATGGTAAGAAAGACGAGTAATTCTGGGCAAGGTTGTAAGAGAGGTAAGTTATCTTAGTATGTCAATATGTCACAAGATCCATCGGGGACAATGTCATTGAATTGCTGGAAATGCGAGAAGTTGGGGCATCAAATAAAAGACTATCCCAAACCTTAGAGAAAGCTCAAATAATTTAATTGGTTAAGGATAGCACTTAAGTACAAGTAGAGCTGCTTGAAGTTAACAGTTTATGTGTGAGTGGTATTTTTAATAAAGCTATGTTTATAAAGTTTTGATAAAGCTTTGCCTTGCTTTGTTTTAGAAAAGTATTTGTTAAGCATGAATGATTATCCCTATTTTGTGTATCAAGTATTATGTTTGTTTTGGATGACATTCTGGGAACGGTCTTTCTGTGCTAGGTGACGTTAAGCCCAAGTAACACCATCCTTTCGTGCTAGGGGACGTTAAGCCCAGGTAGCACCGTCCTTTCGTGCTAGGGGACGTTAAGCCCAAGTAGCACCCTTGTTGAGGTATCGGCCACCGACGGTCTATGAACGGGTGTGTTCGATCCCGAGGTTTATTCCTTTGTTTTGACCGGAATGTCATCACCCCATGTATTATGTAGATGTTATTAAACATCCCATGAAACTTTGAGAGATTTCGATTGATGAACTCGATTCATCCCATGTTTCGTTACAAGCTATGTCATGTATGGTTTTGATATAGATGGAACCCATTTGTTGGACCAGTTAGAACTCAACCTAAAATTGCTAAAAATGATTAAAACATTGCTAAGACTTGACTTGGCATTGTCAAAATTAGAAGAATATGAGCAAGACTTGACCAATTGATGAATATGGAAAATAATTGGGATTTCTGTTTAGTCTAACAAAGCTATATGATTTTGGGACCTTGTTTGAATAGAAAGAAAATTATACTCCACATTAGGAGACTGAAACCTATGAGAGTTAGAGAGGAAAGACCCAATTTACAAGAATTGTATCGCTATTGAATCTTCTAACGTTGATAGAAACATTTATAATTAACTTAAGCTACAAAGTCAAGATATAGACTTTTAGAAAGGAAAACACAATAATTTTCCTATTGGAATAGTGATTAGAAATAAATGATATCATGATCTTGTAGGCATAATTAAATTTAGATTTTGAATCCGACATTAGATAGCTTAACCTATTGCAAATAAATTCAATTCTAGTGTTAAACAAAAGAAGGAAAGCGTAATGAGAAATAGGGAAGTATATTTCCTTAGAATGACAAGCATATATCCCTTAAAAAAAAAAAAAACCTTTGGGTATATAAGAACTTTAATTGACTAATTATAATGATTTGAGAAAATTAAAAATTTAGCCCTAAATTACCACTTGTCAATTGATCAAAGTTAATGAATATATATATCTATATAGGTCTTCGAATTAGAATGAGCTTAAGACAGTGTAATTTGAATTATTTATGTACGTGTGATCTTAGATAAACAAGAAAGTTAGTGAGACCGCGCAAATTGTAGACCCGCTGTGAAATTGAATCACCACTTTGAAATGATAGTGTGAGTTAGATTGTCCAAAACGGTAATTTTAATTTCACAGAAGTATGTAAAGTTCTACTCTAATCTATATGACTGTCTGCTACTACGTGAGAGCAAGCCAACATCTATTACTCAATAGACTCAATGAATTTCTGTGAAATATGCTTCTGTTTGAAATCCAATATGCTCCTTTGTTTTGAAATTAACATCATAATTGTCATCCAAGATGTCTGTTGGAAGTGGGACCATTATTATGTGATTACGTTTCTATATAATTCGGAAATTTCTGTTAAAGATTAACATGTGGAACCTTATTTGGGGAAAAATTTACGTTATGTGCATAACTTAAGAACCTTAACCATAGTCAATGAAAGTTAAATGTCTGTTCTTTTGGGATATAATGAATTACGAATTGCGTAGGAATAATGTCGGGATTATATTTTCATTAATAGGACTGAAGGATCGAGAAATTGTGCTTGCTGCTAGTAATGCATTGGCTATTAAATTTAATTTGAAGAATCTATCATGTCAATAGCAAAATATTTTGATCTATTTGAAAAACATTCCTTAAAATAATCTCCTCCTACTAGAAGTATATGAATTATAGATTGATGAACTAAGGTATATGAGTTATATGATTGATATCAATAGAAACGTTAATGAATTGCCAATTTGGGTTATTAACCATTAAGCGAATGGGAATAAGTTCAATTTATGTAAAGAAGGTCCAATGAAAAAGGGAGTTACATAGGAAATGAATGAAATGAGACCTAATTATGTAACTGATCTTCGGTACAAGTATCATAAGTTTGGAGGACCAAACTTCCTAAAGGGGAAAGGCTATAACGACCCTATCGCGTACAATGATTAATACTTGATTAATTAAGAGGATTTGAGATTTAATTGCCGAGTATTATAATTTATTTGGGATTTATGAGAATTGTGGAATTTAACTCATATATGATTTTATTGAAGGTTTATTTTGGAATTAGAAATTAAGGGTCCAAATGGCTTAAGTAAGTGAAATTAAGAAGTCGAATCAATTTAATTTTAATTATGGACCCATTTGGGAGTTTAATTAAATATTCGATTCAGTTTAGTAAAATTGAGATTTGATTAATTAGGTGCTAATTGGAGTTGATTAAGTCACGAGGATTGTGAATTGTGGTTATTATAAATTAAATTTAATTATGATGTGTCCAATTTGAAGATGTAATTTATGGTTGAAAATTTGAGTCTGATTAGAAATTGAAGACCTAAATGGTTTAAGAAATCAAAATTGATAACGATAATAAGTTTAATTTATTATTTGGAACATTTTAGGAGCTCGATTAAAAATCTGATTCAAATTGATAAAATTAGTTATAATTAATTGGGCCCTAATGAAAGTCAAATTAGACTGATTAAATTATGTGGAATTTGTGATTTATTGTGATTAATTAAATTATGTGCTAATTGAAATTTATTAAGGTTAAGTATTAATTATAATTTGTTAAGACTAAGTGGGACTTAATTTAATTAATACCTGAATTAGCAACTTAATTTTAGAAATGCCTAAGGTGTATGTGCACGTGTGGATGTGTGGGGGCCACGAGAGGGCATGTGTGTGTATTATGTAAATTCAAGCAAGAGCATTGAAGTCACATTCTGCTAGTGTTCAAGAGAGGGAGAGAAACCGTAGGGAGAGCAAGGAAGAGAGTGAGAGAGAACCCAATTTTCTTGGTTCTTAAAGAAGGGGTGAGCTGCTGGAAATGAAAGAGGACTAAGGAAAAGCCATGGATTAGAGAAAGAGATGAAGAAAATGGGGAAGTAGAGAAGAATCAATTTAAGGGCTGAAATTAAAGTTTAAGGTATTGGATTCATGCTTAAATTTTTTATAGAATCTTTATGATATACTTGAAATTAAAGATGGAATTAGACTCAAATCATGTAATTGAAAGGAATTAGCAAGAAGATGAAGAAAGATTGATTTACGTGTAGGATGATGGAAGTTAATTTGGAATTGAGTTCTAAATATGAAAAGGATTACATGCATGTGGAATATTATGATTATATTTGGAAATTAATTATTTTAAGTTTAATTTGTGTTTTTCCTCATAAATTTGGGCTCCATCTTTGCATGCATTAATGAAATTTTAGGAGATTTGAGGAATTAATTTCATGTTTGGTTATAACAGGAGTAAGTGGTGGTAAATTATAAATTTATGAATATTTGAGCTTAATTTTGAATAAAAAGGAATTTTGATTTAGATGGTTTGATGTTGATTATAATTCCACACATGCAAATATTTTTCTAGGAGTTTTATAATATCAATTTGATAATTTAAGGAGATTGAAAAGAGTTAGGAATCAATTTTATGGGATTAGAAGGAAATTGATAAGGAAATGACGATTTGGAACTAATCCTAAAGTTTTGATTTTATAATTAGATTTTTATTGAATCCATGCGTGTGGTGTAGTTTAAGAATTTTATTCAATTTAGATACATTTTAGAACATCCATGTTACAAATTAAGTTTTTGGTTAAAAATTGAGTCAAGTTGAGTTTCTAAGAAATTGATTTGTGTAATTTATAATTAAGTTGATTTTGTTATTAAAATAAAATTTGGTCTATTTGTATTACATACATCATGGAATTTCAAAAGGTTGGGAGGTCTAATTTACATCTTAGAATTGTGGGTTGATATTAATAAGATGAATTAAAACTAAATTTGGACAATTGGAACATGATTTTGAATGAGCGCTTTTCTCATTGAAAGTGTTTACTAAATTATACAATGGTTCTCCATGTTTGTATACTAAAATACATGTTTTGAAGCCTTGAATACTAAATTTAAACTTTAATTGCAATTTTAGAATTTCAGAATTTTCGTTGTCCGCTCGAGCGAGGGAAGTCCCGCTCGAGCGTGAAAATCTCAAGAGATAGTTTTCAATTTTTACATCCCGCGCGGGGGACCAAAGTGGCGCTCGAGCGGAGACCCATTTTTAGCACATTTTGGAAAGTTGCATTTAGTTCATATTTTTATCCTCATCTCTTTCCAATGCATTCTAGACATGATTTATGACTCAATAAAGAATAATAAGCTACTAATCAACATAGATTAGTTAGTTAAATAATGAATCATTGATCTTGTGGTAATCGTTTAAGTAGCCAAGTAAAGGATCAATCTATTTGGAAAAGAGGGACTTAGTAATGAAAGAATATGTGAAATATGAACTCGGTTTATTTAAATGAGAAAGAATAAGCGTAGTAGAACCTCGGATTATTTAGATGAAAAAAGATAAGAAAAGTCAAGTTTGATCAAGGAAGTAATATTGTATTTCAATGTGTATATGTTATGTGCTTGTGTAGGTCACGCGCTATTGTCTGCCTGATTGTGATCTGCTTTTGCAACTATCTGTGAGTAATAACTTTGTAAAGTTATGTTCAATGTTAAATATTTTTTGAATATTATGACATGAAATGATTTGCCTTCTGAAATGTTACGCTATATTTTGAAATGAATGAATGATTGTCCAAGATTCTGAAAGTTATTCGTGGCGTCCTTAGCACTACATGATATGCGTCCCTTTATGGGTCATAAGGTCCCTTCATGGGTCATCAGAGAAAGGTCATCAGAAACGTTTATGTGCACATGAGTCATCAGAATACCTTTAAGGTCGTCCTTTTATGGGTTATCACATTTGTTAACGTTAATGGATGTACCACGTATGATTATATGCAAAATCTGAATATGGAAATGATTATGAAAATGATTACGAAAATGATTTGGAATCTGAATATGCGTAAGACTCTGCTTTTGATGAGAATTTGATTTTTACCTCTGTGATGGACATCATTCATTAAACCCTTTACTCTGTTATTATTCACTGGGCTTTAGCTCACTGTATTATTTATGTATGTAGGTGATCAGGCGCGTGACCAGGCTTAGAGGCATCTGTCTAGAATCTGTTTTGTCAGCCAACCTATGTGCCTCCCGTGGAGGTTCCGGATATGTTAAGTGTTATCGTTATGTGATTTAAAGTTTAAGTTATATTCTCTTGTTTGGTTCAGCAAGTCATATGTATTTTGAAAAAGGGACTAAGTCCCTTTCTGCCTAATCTGTATATATATTATGACGTGAGGATGATGTGTATATACGTACATGAAAAGTTTAAAATTTTTCTGTCTCATATAAGTCTACACAGCTCAATGGACGTTGTATATTGTTATTTGCTTCCGCTAACCCCTAATATTATGTTAATCTGTCTCAGAGGCCTTCGGTAATTCCAGGATTACTGGCCGGTTACGATGCTAAACTTATAGGGGCGAGTTTAGGTCGTGACATGAACTTAGCAGTAAATGATCAAGCAAAATAACAATGAAGTATAACGAACATACAGAGTAAATCAAATGATTAACACATGAATATTAGATAACTATAGCAGGAGTAGGAAAGTAAAGATATTAGGGAAGAGAAGACAAACAGGTTTATAGTGGTTCGGCTTCAACCAAGCCTACATCCACTTCTCAAGCTTCACCGATTTTCCGCTATCTTCTAACTTCACAGGGTGCTAACAACCTCATAAACATGGAGCAATCCTCAATAAATTTTACATAGACTTCACAAGCCCAAACCCTTGCAAATTTTAGGTGATTCACAATCACTCTCAAGATTTCAAGAACACAATGTTTGCAACACTTTTACAAGCTGAAATGGTATTTTTACTTTCAAAGAAAGCTTATAATAAATATCTCTCCCAGATGAATATACAAAATGAAACTCTGATTTTTCTGTAAACCTCACACAAGAAAGATAGGCTTAAAGTTATACGTCTCAGTGTATAATTTCTGAAAGATGATGTAAACAAAAATTGAAGAACACTTCTCAGAGAATTTCTCAGAGAATAGATGTGAGTGATTATAGATCAAAGAATATTTTCTGATTTTTTTTTTTTTTTGTAAATTGTTTACATTAGAGGTTTTGGTATATATAATGAAACTTATAACCGTTTATAACCGTTGTATTTATTTGAATTTATAACTATTTATAGCCGTTGTATTCATTTGAATTTATAACCGTTTATAGTAATTGTATTTATTTAAATATCTTCCACTTCATCATTACTAATTTGAATATCTTCTACTTGAACCTTTTGGCCTGCTGTTGTACTGGACTGTTTGAACCTTTGTTTTGGACTGTTTGAACCTCTAATTTAATCAAATATTAAATACATTCTAATAACATTTAGGATAAAAGTTTTAGGTAAGAAATAATGGGACAAAATAAATTTTAATTCTATTTTTTTCTTTCAAATAAATTAAAACATAAAATCATCAAAATAAATATTGATTATATTTTCCTCTTTCAAATAAATCATCAAAATAAATTTTGATTCTATTTTTCTCTTCTAAATAAATTAAAAATATAATTAAAAAATCATCAAAATAAATAAGTTTAACAAAATCGATTTAAACTTTTTCAAACTTGAGTCACTTTTAAATATAATCATTAATTTATATAAATACATTAAATTAATTATTTGTCTATCATTTCAAATATATCCAATCCATCCATTTAATATATACTTTTCGATTTCTAAATTAACAAAAATAAAAAAAAAAAAAATTAAAAATACTAAGGCTTCAAGAATAATAAGTTAGAGTTAAGATTATATATAATAAGAATTTACAAACTTAGGTTATAAAAATGATAAGATTAATTAATTGAGGCTAATAATTTATTATACTTATTAATATCATTATATTATTAGATTATATATATCTATATATATTATAAATATGATATATGTTGAAATGATTAGTTTCAGTTTAAATTGATACACAAGGTACGTAAATCGATACTAAATCAAAAATCAAAAAAAAATTAAATTTAAAAACTACACAAATCAATTTTTGTTAAAAAATGAACCAAATATAATTGATTTAATCCGGTCTAATCGATTTGGTGGGTTTTTTGATTTTTTTTCATCCCTAAATGAGAGTCAAACAAATTACTTGACATTATTAAATCAAAAGAATAAATAAATAAATAAATAAATAAGACAAAAAGTCATGAACGTTTATTGACGTGGCATTACGTGATTAGTCAGTCACGCTCTTCCCTACACTCGTACTGTACTTCCAACTCGCCTCTCTGTAGAGTGGCGGCGAAAACCCTAAAAATCTCTTTTTTTTGGCGAAATTTTCAATTCCCAATTTCAATTTTCAAAGTCAGAAACCCTAAAATTGAATGTCATCATCATGATCGTCATCAATGGAATCAGCACGGAAATCACCAAATTACCCTCTCTCTCAGATTGAACAATCTCACACTGACTTTCTCTGATTACTTCAACCCATACCCCAAAAGTTGCAGCAATCAAAGCATATTTGTAAACTCAACGCAAAGATTTTATATTCATTATTTAATTGTAAAAGATTAAGATTCACCACAATCTCAAGCGTTCTACAGCTATATATATACATATGTTTATATGATAAAGTCTCTGCTCATTGATCGGCTTGGATTGAAAGCAGTCCGAGATATTGACATTTTCAGGTGAAACTTTCAAGGAAAATTTTCAATTCAATGTATGGATTTATGTTTCTATACATACCATTTTGAAGATTTTATTGACCGAATGTTGTAGGTCGAGAAGCTCGAAGAAGTCAGTAATGGCGCCGCCAATCCTTTCGCTAGCTTTGCCGTCGGAAACGGGTCGAGTTCTCAGCATTCAATCTCACACTGTTCAGGTACTTGTATTCAAATTATGGGTTCTGAAATTTTTTAAAGAATTTGTGCTTTGTTTTTCTTCTTTTTGTAGTTCCTGTAAATCAGTTATTGCTTATTTTTTTAATGCCGGTCTTTATTATCTGAGCAATAGTGTTGAATTATCCATCTTACAAATAGCGATTGTTAACTTTTTTGTGCATGCTGAAAAAAAGGGGGTAAAGAATGTAATGGTTTGGTAAGTAACTAAAGCGGCAAATGCCCTTTCAGTGGGTACTAGTTTTTTTTTTTTTTTTTTTTGTCCGAGTAATCATAAGTTTTGTAGGGAATTTTTTGGGAGAGTGAGAATGGCGTGGCAAAATAAGAACTAGATGCGTTGTCCTTGTGCCTATTGTAGCAAGGACATCAAATGCATATTTTTGAAAATTTTGAGAAAACTTTGAACAATTTGAACCTGTTTGAAAGGTTGAGGTAAGCAAAACAGGGAGTTCTCTTTGTATGATAGTACAGATTGATGCAAAAATTTGATGTGCATAATGTTTGGAGAACTACGAAGGTGGAGTTGGCAGTCCACATAATTGGGAAAAAGGAGTTTGTGCCATGCTGGATGATTTGTATTCAATCACTAATTATGAAATCAAATGGGCTTATGTTCTTGTCACCATTTATGTTTTTCCATTTCTTGAAATGGAAGTGGTACACAGCCAGGTGTTAATGTCGATAAATAGATAAGGAGTTTGTGCCCTGCTAGATGATTTGTGTGCAATCACTAATTATGAAATCAATTGGGTGATGTTTCCTTTATATGTTTTTTCTATTTCTTGAAATGGAAGTGGTACACACCCAGGTGTTAATGTCGATGAATAGATATCACTTTGTACGGTGCTATGCAGCATTGTTAGTGTGCTGACTGAATTAGTGTGCTATGCAGCCAGGTGGAAATCTCCCTCTTAATAAATGGGGAGTCAATGGGCTTTCTACTTCAAAATAGAATCACCCATTTAAATATGCTCGGTGGAGATTATAGTTTTGTTCTCTATTGATGTTGTTTTTGTTTTCTATCCTCCTTAGGGATATGTCGGCAATAAATCAGCTGTTTTTCCTCTTCAACTTCTGGGCTATGATGTGGATCCAATCAATTCAGTGCAGTTCTCGAACCATACAGGCAAGATGTTTATATCACTTCACTCAAACAGTCCCGACATATGGTGCGAGGTCATCTGTGAATCTGCATTGGTTCAGGCATGAAATCCTAGTTAAAATGTGGTCAGGTCATCTTTTTTAATTAACCTCAGAATTGTGCAGGATACCCAACTTTCAAGGGGCAAGTTCTGAATGGACAACAATTGTGGGAGTTAATAGAAGGCCTTGAAGCGAATGATTTATTATTCTATACTCATTTATTGACTGGTATGAAAATTTTAATTGTTGTATTTAAGGATTTATCTTCCAAATATTTGGTTTTGTTTATTATGGTGGCTAGTAGCCATGTCTCAGACTCTTAGTCATCTGATGGTATATAGAAATTGGTACTTTACTTTGACCTCCCATCATTTTTTTTATATTTTATATATAGCTTTGTCACAGATAACATATGTATAAATATATATTTGTGTACATGTATGTATATTTTCTCCAAATTGTACCCGATATTTTCTCCAATCTGTACCCAGGAAAAGAAGAACAAGCCTCACATGTTAGTAGTTTGGGGATGAAAATAAGTTGTGAATGAGACAGTGTGCGCAGCTGATTCATTTGATTTGAACCTTCAATCTTTTTTCCCACTCCCTCAAACTTTTGATTAGAGTGGTTGCATATCCAAAGCATTTGCTTCTTGCCTTATTGTAATTCTTCCACTCTCCCATTCATTTGGTTTACTGGAAAGTTTGAGAAAATAAAGCTACCCTTTCCTGCAATGCATAATCATGTATAAAATGCAAGGCAAAATTGAGGGAAAATTTTTCCTTCAAAATAGTACTTATGGCAGGATCCACTTTCTTCTGTCAACAACCACTTGTGCATTTTTGTAAATGATTTTTTTTTTTTTTCTTTGTCAATCAAACTCAGCTCAAGTATACCTGTGTTTAGAATCCATTTGTTTTCCTTCGAATCTTTGATGAATCTGCTCTTCTGTTATATTAGTTTGCTGCATTTTTTTTCTTGCAAACTGTCATTTTTGTTGTATGTCCATTTTTTTTTCCTGTTTTGATTCTATCATATCCATTATATGCGTTATCAAGTCTGACTAGTGTATCTGTAGGTTATATTGGTTCGGTCCCCTTTTTGAAGACTGCATTAGAAGTCATCAGCAAGCTTCGGTCTGTCAACCCCAAACTTATGTAGGGTGAGTTAGATACTGAACACTGAAAGTTCTTGCTATTTATGAATTTAGTTCTAGTATGTGCTTTTGTTTTCCCTTTTTATTGATTAATATTTTCTGAAGCTCAATGTGATTGTTATGATTAAGTCATTATTCTTTAGCTTTTTGGTTTATTGAGCTCATCTTTGGATTTCTTGTAGTTTCTATCATGATACTGTATTCCTATATGATCTCAGGGTTGGCCGCTGTTGAATTATTTGTTCATTATTGTGTTGTGACGGAAAGCAGTATTTTATTAAAAACAACATCATAGGTTCATTAATGATTATACTGTGGTGGAAATATGGACCTTTCTTTTCATTCTTTTTTTTTTAACGTGCCCAATAATCCAAGGTCTACATTGTTGGAATCAAACAAGTTTCTCCACTTAATCTTGAAATTGTTATATTTATTTCATTTTTTTTTTTGTAAAATTAAGGGAACATGGTTATCTTCATAATCAAACATTCTCAACCTATTCCTATAGACACTGAACATTATGAAAGGGTGTTAATTATTTTTGGAATGGGTGAACTAGTTTAACTATTTACAAAAAATTTTGCATACCTTGCTTTGTTTCAAAAGGTGGATGTAGATAATTCTCAAATAAATCCTTGTACTCCTCTACTTGATATTGTCCCTATTTGACTTGTGAATTCTTTAGTATTGTGGTGCTTGATTAATCCAAGAGATTTAATTCTATTACAGTGGTTGGGATAAGATTTCCTCCTGTGGCTACTTCTGTGCTGCTTATGATGACTATGCTGGACCTCATTTATTGGTCTAAAAAAAGGCAGTCTAACTATAATTTTTGAATGTCAGAAAAAACTATAATTTAATGTCCAGGCATTCCAAAACAGCAAGAATTCTGTGTTAAAGATTATCTTACAGAAATAGAGATCTAGAAGAAGACAATATTGATAGGATAAAGTTAATAAGAATACAAACTTACTGTTTGTTGAGAAATATTCTTGCCATATATTTGATTTATGAGGATAATGTTCTCATGGGAGACTAATGACATAATCTGGTTCTCCCTCACTGATTATAGACAGCTTTGATATTGTTGACTTCATGTGCTTGTTATTCTTTGTAGTTTGTGATCCAGTAATGGGTGATGAAGGAAAGCTTTATGTCCCTCCAGAACTGGTAGCAGTATACCGTGAGAAGGTTAGTTTCCCATCATCAAGTTATCCTTTTACTTAAATGAATGCCATAACCTTGTGCTGGTCCTGGAAATCTGAGTTGATGGGAGGCCAGTAACAAATTTTAATTCTGGTTTTCATTTAGAGACTCGAAGTTGTGTTCTCATGTGCTTTACCTTTGCACCAAGCAATGGCCCCCAGTATTTTAGTTTAGTACTTCTTATCTTAAGAAGTTATTTCCTATAATTATAATATGCTAAAAACCCAGTTTAGAATGCTTTGTTTTTATTCTAGGAAAACTTTAGAGCTTGTAATTATTCAATTTGTATATATATGGCCTTAGATAAAATATCCCTTTCATGAGTATGACTATTATATGGATTGCAAAGCATATTGCTTCACACTTGTTTGAAAAATTATTATAAGGCTTGAGGTGTCTAAAATTTGAAAAATATATATATATATATATTATTAAATAATTATAACCACATGAATGGTTGCACATTTTTTTTTTGTGTGTGTGTGTGTGTTTATTTTTTTAATGGACATTTGTGATTGTTATTATTGTTATACACTTTAATAAAACCTCCTTTCTTTAGGTTGTCCCTGTTGCTTCAATGTTGACTCCTAACCAATTTGAAGCAGAACAGTTGACTGGGTTAAGGTATTCGTAACATGTTATTGATATTACAGAATGGTATGGTAGTTTGTTCTGTTCTGGTGTTGTTCTCCATAAATTTAGATCCCTCTTTTCTTACTAATAGATCAGTAACATCTGATGGGAATTTCATTTTCCCGTTTGTTTAGGATATAAGGTAAATAAAATTAGGTCTATGACATAAAATAACTGGTCATAAGCTGTAAAATCTTGTATATACAAAGCTAGACTGGATGCTTCCATGTTGAAACCATTTAAATTGTTTTCTGTTTCTGATTCAAAAACTTATTAGTATTCCATTATGGCATCTGTTTCATGTCAAATGTGATGCCATCGGTTGATGCTGCTTGGAAATATTCATGGAATGTCGTTCCCATATGCTTTCAAGTCCTAGACATGCTACTATACATGGCTGGATTCATGAAATTGAGTTCTGATTTGAGCCTACCTTACTGAGTTTTGTCTGTTGATTTCATTGCATTAGCCAGTTGTTCCTTCTGAGTAGGTTCACTTGTCACAGGATTGTGTCTGAACAAGATGGCCTGGAAGCCTGCAACATTCTTCATGCTGCTGGACCACCAAAGGTTTGTTAATACTTGTATCTTAGACCTATTGAACCTGGAAGTTGCCTCTCAATGCTTCTCATCTCTTTCAAAATGCAACTTCCTATCTTAAATATATACATTTCTTTTCTATGTAAACTGAATCCTTGAAGGCTGTGATGTGCACTGTGTGCGTGTGTTGCCGCTTCCATTGAATGTCTAAACAAGAATAATAGGCTTTGAAAGCCTAAAGATGGCTATGGGTCCCACGATCATCAAATAGCCTTTTTGGTCCAAAGGGTAGTGCCCATGGCAGTGTTTTTGTGTCTTTATTTACATTTATTATAAGTTCGTATGCTACTGATATTTTTGTTCTTTGTTATTGGTTTTTACGAGCTTAGAGTATTTTGGTAACTTTCCATTTTGCTGGACATGCAGTGCAGTTTTTGTCCATGGTTCTAATATTGATCAAGATGTTATTGAGTCTTCTATATGGTTTTTATTAGGTCTTTTATATGGTTCTGTTTTCTAAAGCAAAAAATTATTAGCAACAATGCCTTAAGGGGACCCGCATGCCATACTATCAGCTTATTTTTCTAAAATTTTCTTTTAATTTTTTTGAAATTTCTGGTTTGTTTGTCTCCCCTGCGGGTAAAAAGATCTAGAAATCCGATCCCCCATGGGGGCTTTCCTTGCAACCACTCAAAATTTGGTTTGTTTGTGGTTCAGAACAAAGCCAATATAGATGATCTGCTCCAAGCAGGCAGGCCTTATAATGCTCAGCCTGAGTGTAGTTGGGTAAAAGGTGCAATGACAGATCCAGTCATCTTTATATCTGTTGCCCTTTTTCTCCTCTTGATAAAATGTGGGATACTCCAAGGGACTTTTGCTCCCTTTGCGCAACTTCCTTTGTTGCTTTGTGGCACCTCGGTGTTCAGGGAGAGTCAAATCAAACTTAGATCGCTGCTTTCTTGAGAATTTAGATCATGTGGAAACGGGAGTATGTTTGGAGAAACTATTGGGAGCAGCATTCTTCTTTTTTAAAGGTCAGCCAGCCATGATCATTTTTGCTGTTAGGCACATACTCTAGTTCTTTTGGAATCACACTAACCGCCTTAAAAAAGAAATGTGAAAATTATAAATTCTTATAGTAAATTTGGTGCTGATACCACCAGCCATTACCTTGAGTTATATCTCCTGCCACCGCCTAAAAGGGTAGTACATGGTTGAAGCCCACTTTGGAACATGTGTGTTCATTTGCGTATGGTTTGTCAAAAAACTAAATTGTAAATTTTGGTGCTGATCCACCACTCCTATCATTAGTATCTAGTCTCATTTCAAATAGAGATGGAAAGTAAAAAAGAGAGCAATGCGGAATGTGTTGCAGCTAAAGGATTTTCTTCTCAACTCTGCTGGAAATAGAAAGGGATCTCTTCATTCTTCAAGCTTTAAGTAAATAAAGATTATATCTGCTTGCAGTGTGTAATTATTTCAGTTTATATATTACCAACCTTGATGACAAACAATCTCATACCTTCAAAACAAATCTGTCCTTAGCATATGATTATAAATTCTATTGAAAAAATGTAAGGTTAAAAAAAGTGGTACCCTTATTCACTAAAATTTGAAGTACTGCTTCATTGATACGTGCAGTATCACTATGTAAATGTAAATAGAGAAAGGCAGCAATTTGTCACTTCAACATAATGTCAGTATCACTATGTTAGTTCATTAGGAATTACACTTCTCCTTTGTCCACCATCACCTTCTTTTTTCCTTGATGAAGACAAAACATACTATCCATTGTCTCATGCTCTTTACAATAAAACCATATTTCATTGTACTAGATAAAGTTTTTTCTGTGCCGAAACTCACCATCAATTTCTTGACTAAAGTAATTAAGCATTTCTCATATTTGAGATTCTTTTGTAGCAACTTTATATTGATCTTGCATGTGTATGTCAACATCACATTGTCTGACTATAGTGCTTATATCTCTTATTCTTTTTATATTGTTGCATAATGTGAAATTCTTGGTCTTTTTTAAGGTGGTGATAACAAGCATAAGTATTGATGGCAATCTTCGTCTAATTGGCAGTCATCAAAAAGAAAAGGTGGGTCTTTGTCATAATTACATAGCTCCTACTCAAGATTTAATAACTCTAAATTGAAAAAGATTTGCTCGCTTTAGAAACTAAATTATTTTGTCAAAGTTGCTAGTGTTTCATAGGGCTGACTGAAAAAATAAAAATAAAAATCGTAAATCGATCCGGTCTATACCAAATCACACAGTTTGGTTTGGTTTGGTTTGGTTTGGTTTGGTTTTCTCAATGCACACTTTGATCATGGTTCTTCAAAATTGTACTTCACATGGTTTTATAATTATGGATCTGATTTGAAACCGAACTAGACTGTTTAGATATATACATATATATATGTAATTTGTATTTCATACGGTAAACAGTCAAATATCTTATTAGCATAAACTATATATGCATAAGTTGTAACCCTCTACTTTTGCAAGTGTGTTCTTGTATAGTGGTAGAACTAGTTTTAAACAATCATCTAAACAATTCTTAAGTTATCAATAATATTTTGTGATCATGTGGGAATGATGACAAGGCTTCTAAAAGCTGTGGTTCCAAACCGAACCAAAACTGAGTTTTACTAGTTCGGTCTAGTTTGGTTCCAAGATTTTCATGGTTTGATTTGGTTCCAAATTTCATGGAACCATAAGTGATGGTTCGGTCCTTGGTTTACTCCTAAACCAAACCAATCCAATCCAAACCATGCTCACCCTGTTGTTTCCGTATTAGAGGTGATGATTTGTTACATTGGTACTACCTTATCTGTTTGGTGTTTGTTACTATATCATTTTATTAGCATAATATCACGAGCTGCAAATTGGCTAAAGAGCCACACTCATGACCCTTAAGTTGTCCTCAATGGGTTTGACACAAAGGT
This sequence comes from Camellia lanceoleosa, assembly GCA_025200525.1. NCBI lineage: Eukaryota > Viridiplantae > Streptophyta > Magnoliopsida > Ericales > Theaceae > Camellia > Camellia lanceoleosa. The sequence continues at coordinate 188,183,327 of CM045759.1, forward strand.
GGAGTCATTATGCTTGCTATGAGGCATATTGTCACGCTAGCATGGGCTACTAGCACTGTAGAGGTCACCAGAAGTCCAAAGAAAATAATGAGATTTGTGGAGTCTTCTTTAGGCTATTATGACTCCTTGAGCAGGAGTTATGTTTCCTTAACTCAGTTTGAAAATAGATAAAAATGCTATTATTTTTTTTTTTTTTGTGTGTGTGTGTGTGTGGGGGGGGGGGGGGGGGGGGAACTTCCATTGTCAGTGCCACTATGGGCACTAAGTGGAAAATCCCGAGATGACTTGTAGGCAGGCTCTTGGCATCCATGAGGGTTTTTGGAGTCTTTATTGGAGATTGAGAGCCCCCATACACAGTGTCATAGCAGGTGTGCTGGTGTTGCACAGTGCTCGTAGGCATGAGGGGTGCACATCCCTTATGCCTTGCTTGCTATGCTTTTGGCTTTTGGCTTTATGCCAATCCAGGGTCAAATGTGCAGGCCTACATCCTATTTCTATTTCTGGCCCAGGCACAAAAAATCATAATAAAAAACTCAGTTTGGGACCAAGCCTAGGCAATTGAGTAATGAGTTTGCTGTCTCTTTTTTTGACCAAGATGATGAAGATGTTGTAGATTGTTTATTGATGTATTTTATAAGCTTGTGTGGAGGCCAGAGATGCTGTTGAAAAATCTGTTTACTAGATTCATTATGGTGTACTTCTATATTAATTACTGTCAGATTTCAATATTTTTTAAAATGATTTTTAGTATCCGTCATGAACTTGGCCAATCTTAATTTAATCTATTTTGAAATTATTACTGGTCCAAAATGCTTAATTAACTAATTGCTTATCATGAAGTTTCTTGTTTCACTTGATTTTTATACGTTATAGGGTCAATCACCTGAGCAGTTCAAGATTATGATACCCAAAATTCCTGCATATTTCACGGTATGTAATTTTAACTAAAGGATATTCTGCTGAACTATTTATGGTTGTGTTTAAGGTGCTAGGATTATATTTGCAAATAATCTGGCATGAATTTTAGCAATACAACTGCCAATTGTAAAATAATAAGTACATTTTATGCTTGTAGGGAACAGGAGATCTAATGACTGCACTATTACTTGGATGGAGCAATGTAATTATTTGCCACCTTAACCCTACTCCAGGGACATTTTTGCCCCTAATCTGTTGTTTCTAATACAATTATTCTTTTCATGTTGTCCAGAAATATCCCAACAATCTTGACAAAGCAGCAGAGCTTGCTGTGTCAAGCGTGCAGGTATTCCTCATATTTATTTATTTTTAAATTCATTCCATGGATACTCACCATCAGGGCCCATTTGGCATATCTTGCGTTTATTGCAAATTTATTGTGATACAAGTGACTGGATTCATTATCAGATTATTTGTGCTGCGCCCACGAGAAGAATTATAATATAGAAAAAAATTTCCATTATTGTTGGAACAAATCCACTCACCTGATGATTGGGATAACAATTTTAAATTACCTGGAAAATAATCAAGAACAAAATGATATGTTTAGAGATTGTGGACTGAAATACAGTCCATTGATGAAAGGGTGTTTAGATGTTACTGGAAGCTGACTGGAGCTTCTTTTTTGTTTTGTTTTGTTTTTTTAAAGGCCAATTTCGGGGGCTTTCATAACGTAAACAGAATTTGAATTCAAGGCTGTGTTTGGATCTTGGATTTGGATAGGCATTTGAAAAAGGAAAGTGGAAGGGAAAAGGTGAGGCAAATGTGAATGAAATATAGGTTGACCATTTTCATTTGCCTTTCCAAATCCTTATCCAAATCCGTGATCCAAACACAGCGTAAAGAAATGAGAACTAGGCAGAAGGTGCAATTGTTTAATGGAAAATTCTTCGGAGTAGAAAAGTTGGAGATGGTGCTCTTAGAGGATGATAAGAATATGAAATTCTTTGAGCGAAAACACACCTAACCTGAAGGTTGGGATATTTGTTATGGCCCAAAAGCAATCAAGGCGACAATGATTTAATTTTCCACAGAGATCCGGAGCTTAATATAGAATCATGTAGACTGCTGCGGCATTTCAGATACTACAAGTGGGCCGATTGTAGATGATCTGTAGGTGACCTCTAGCTAGTTATGTTGAGATAAACCCTAGGATTTGATGTCTTGAAAAATCTATTAAAGAGTTGTCCGGTGCAATCATCAGCATCCTTGCTGCTCCGATTGCTTAATCATGCATAGATATCTGGCAGGATTAAAATTTCCACTATCTTTTTACTTTCATTTCTAAGACGGTTGTGCTCTCCATTTCAAAATAATGACAGTCAATATTTTGAAAAAAAAATGTTGGTTTTGCTTGTGCTGAGCTGAATTCCTGAATTTTGGTGAGCACTTCGAAGGAATTGTGGAATTCTGTTTAAGGTGGAAAACTTGATAAAACTTAGATATACATGTAAGACCTTACCCGAGTTTTGCTTGTTTTTGCCAATGAGATTATGTTACATCAGGCACCAGTCATTGAGGTCAAGCATTTACATCCTTCTTTCCTTGAGACATGTTTGGGCATTGAATTAAAATTAATCTGGACCTTGTTGGTGTAGTTTCCTAATATTTTAGTTTTGGAATTTCTTTTGAACCGTTCCAATGAGCATCTCTTTTAGTTTGAAGAAAACACGCATTCACTTTTGAGTTCTCTGAAGCAAAGTTTTTGCTGGAACTTCTGACACTCGTAAATAAATTTGATCTAGCAGATTTCAGGCAAAAAGGAGTAATGATTTGTTGTTAGGCTGTACTGACAAGTTACCTGGCTGGAAACCCTTCTCATCTTGCTTTGATTTCTCTGCACCTTGTTCAATTTTTCTTCTTGTCTTTTCTCAGTCTTTTATTCTGAAAAGTTTCGCAATGCCCAGATGTTCTTTTCGCAACATTTCTCTGGCATGTTTATTTCAGTTAATAGTTTGATTAATTACAGTCTAGACAATGAAAACTAGGAAAATGCTAACGACTAACGTGTAAAAAGTGCATAAAAATGCATGAATCCGATTTGGGGTTGGTTTCATTTTCAAGCATTTGAGCTGATCTTTGAAATATTGTTTTGATTAATTGCTGGATTGTTTTCAATATTTGCAGGCACTTCTGCTGAGGACACTGAATGACTACAAAACAGCTGGCTATGATCCTCAATCAAGCAGTTTGGAAATTCGATTAATTCAGAGCCAAGACGATATTCGTCACCCACAAGTTAAATACAAGGCTGAGAGATACAACTAAATGAGTTCTATAATTGAAATAATTTTATTAAAATTCATCATATATATTCCCACATTATTGTTAGATGCTTATAATCAAACAAAAACTTCAATTTGGTTTTCTTGACTTCACATTTTGTTGTAATGTTTATGTGACTAGAATTACACAAAAAAGCAATCAAGTTATTTAATTTTTATAAATTTTATGGCCATAAAGATTGCATCTTAGGATGTTTTTATGTTTTTTGGAAATGAGGATGAGAGAAGAATGATTGGACCGTTGTGACCATCTTGAAATGGTTGGTTTTCTGATTTTGTCCTTGAAAAATAGTTACATGAGGCATATATGACCATTGTCTCTATTTTTATCATCATTAATTAGTTGGATCAAATTACATAATATGCAAATTGGAAGTCAAGTGAATAAATTGATACAGTGAACGAATTATAGGATACACCGGTCCAACTAAGACAACATCGATTCCATTTCATTGTATTTGGCTTTTTCTATTGGTTGTTGGTGTAAAATTGAATTCATCCTTCTTTTTCTAAATCAATGACAAAGTTAAAAGTTCTAATTATTCAAGACTATAAATTCTCAATTTTATAAAAATAATAAGAAATGGATACTCAGTCAGAGGTCTACATCTAAAATTGCCAAGTCAATAAGTTCAAACTTTACTCTTTTTGGGTCTACATCTAAAATTGCCAAGTCAATAAGTTCAAACTTTTATATTTTTGGACTAAAACGACATTGTTTATGTGTCCAAAAGTTTGTCTATATATTCAAATGCAAATTATTTGTTCAAATACCACTTGCGTATCCAAATATTATTTATTTGTCCACGCATCACTTATTTATCTAATTATCAATTCAAATGTCACTTATTTATCTATTTCATCACTGTAACTGTTGGTCATCGATGATTTTTTCTACGAGCTTTCAACGCGTGTTCTTATTATAAAAAAAAATTAAATCTGAAGCCAAATAACATATAACTTCAATAAATGAATTTTTCACCAAGAAAAAATCTTTACAAGCATTTTAGAGGAAGTCTAATTTTCACAAATAAAGAGGCAAAAATTAACGAGTTCGGAGCACCACCAAACAATCCCAACAATCAACCCGACCCGATTTGTTTCCTATGACGATTAACTGCCACAAACGATTTTAAAAAACAGCATTTTGAACCGTTGAGAATGAAACCAAAAGCTCTGTTCCCGCCATTTCATTCTTCCCTCTCTCTTCTTCTTCACAATCACAAAAACCCAATTTCAATCACCAAAGTCTCCTGCTTTCAGATTTCCAAAACTCTTTCTGGTTCAGCCCTCGTGATCAGTTCAAGAAACCCAGTTAACTCATGGCCTTGCTTAATCTTCCAAGGTCAGCATCCACTTCCCACTCTCTCGACCCAGTTCGTCAAATTATTGGAATTTATTCATTTTAATTTTGTTTCATTTCTTTTCTTTTCTTTTTTTTTTTTGGTATAATCGTCTCTTTTGCTTATGTAAAAATGGATCTGCAGTTTTTATTTCACATTTAATTGAATGTGGCGAACTTTCGTTATAGGAAATGTGTACCATGTGTTTGTCAAAAGTCCTTAGAGGAGGAGACTTATCAAAAATTGAACCTTTCAGGCGCACTTTTATAAACAATAGAGTAATGTGATATTTGAATGTTCAGAATAAGATGCGCAAAACTTAATTATCTATGCATTTGATTTGGTGTTCAAGTTTGAGGATGCATATGTTATTGATATATCTGGTGAAATTTTTTATACACAACATGACCCATAAGGGAAAATAAAGGATTATTTTATTTTATTTTTAAAATGAACTAATCTTTTTGGTGTTGAAAAATGTATACCTTATGATATATGCAGTTTTTCTCATACTTGAAGTGGGCTAAGGGATAAGACATGTCACCATGAAATTTACCCTGAAAGTTTTTTTTGATAACTGGAACCGTCACCTGTGCAAGGTCATTTGGGCCCACCCCAAGGATCAAGCAACACCCCCTAATTTCATGATAAATTTAGCCCAAAAGTGAAATGTTGTGTAGATTCATCTTGGTATTGCGTGGACCACCAACACATTCCATGTTCCAAGTACCTAGTATTGCTGTTGTGGAAATAGTCAATTCCATATGACTTATACATATGTAGTATTGTAGAGCACAGGTGTGGTTGTTGAGGTCCGGGGAAAAACCAGCTGATGATAGCAGAGAGGATGAGTACAGAAATAAGAACTAGATTCTTCGAATAGGTTGAGGTTATAGTGGCCGTAACCATGTCATAAATTTTCATTTCTTTTCTTATGACTTTTGTGCAATATGATGAAGCATGAGACCTTATTCTTTTGCTTCTGTAGTATGTTTGTATCCTCCTCCATGTAGAATGCAAGAAAGTGAAGATTTAAAGCAAACCCTGATGAGTCAGCAATTTAGTTGTTTTGAGTTACTATAGATATGGAAGGAAAATCGATATTTTCTTCTCCAATGTAGTGGTTGTGACAAAACGTTTTATTTGGTTCAGTCTCTCTCCATTTTCTTCTATTTTCTTCCTAATTCCTTGTTGGGCTAAAAGCTTTTTGGACAAATCTAATTACATTTGCAGCATCAAGATCATATGCTTGTCATGGACATTCACATTATGATATCTGTGGCCATGGAAAAAGAATTGCTCTTAGCCAACCTGTTTGAGTTGCTCTTAGCGCTTCGACTGTGCCTTCTTCTGCCATTTCTTCTTGGGGACCAGCTTGCTTTCGGTTGTAACTTCAACTCGGGTGAGAACTTATAGTTGGGGTCTCTCATTCGTGCTTGTAACTCAATATTTAATTTCTTAGGCCTTCCTTGTCTAAGCTCTGCATATTCTGGTCCTGAAACAATATTTTCAAACGCTCCTATCAAAATGTCCAAATCACTCCCACACATTTGTGTACTGCCCATCCGGCCCTTTTTTCAATTTCTTCAACGCATTAACTGCAATTTTTCTTGCTTGCTTTCCTCTGGACAATTCTTTTGGTTCCTTCTCATTTTGACATATATGTTGATGGTCTTATATAGATCAGAATAAAGGAAGAGGTAAAATTTATAGATTAATTTTTAATTGTTGAATGATAGAAGACAGACAGAAGGAAGACTAATTGTCTTTGGGAGAAAGGGCTTAGATACTTGAAGACTACACACATAATCTCAGAAATGAAAGGTGTAACCGTCATTTAGTGAAAAAGCTTAATGTAAATGAAAGAAAAAAACTGAACAAATCAAAATTTGAAATTAAAAAAAACCTGGGCTAAGGTCAATTAAGTATGAAAAAAATATTCTGTGCTATAACTTTGTTAAGTGGATTGCGTGTTGTATTATTGTATATAATAAAATAGATTAACAATTGATCTAAAAATTCAAATTATTTAGGCCTATTTTAGCAATTAGAGAAAAAAAAAAGTCAATTTATTAGTTTATTGACTTATTTGGATTACATCACCTCCCTATTTTTTTACATATTTTTTTAAAAAAAGCTAATAAGTCAAAAAAAATAAAAATAAATAAAATTTACTTCTCAAAATATGGCCAAACAAATGCTAGATTATTTGACAACAAATTCTGAACTGTAAACCTCACATGTTCATCTAAGTCCATTCTCCCTCCCTCCTCTCCACTCTCTTCAAACAACACAACCCAAGAGAGAGGTTGCCAAAAAAAAAAAAGAAATGTTTGATTTCAATTTTTTAAAAATTTTTCTTTTTTAAAAAAAATTAATAAATTTTTTAATTTTTTTTTTACTTTTTAAATGTACTTTAATTAAATGAAAAATGGCTGGTAGCTCGAATTTGTTGGCTCGAATTTGGCCCGAATAGTCAAAATGACGTCATTTTGGATATATATATATATATATTTTTCTTTTCTTTCTTTCTCTGTGTTCAAGTATAGAGGGAGAGAAGAGATGAAGGGAGAGAGAGAGAGAGAGAGAGAAGAGGAAAAGGAAGATCGAACCCCACGGATTTTCATCAGACCAAGCTCCTTCTTCTTCTTCTTAATTCTTCACCAGACCCGGCTCCTTGGTTCGGTTTCGGATTAAAGGTAATTTTTTTTAGGATTAAAGGTTTTTTTTTTTTTTTTTTTTTTTGTTGATGAAGATGATGATGATGTTGTTGCTGATTTGAATTTGAGGATGAAGGGAACAAAAAAAAAAATTCGAGGATGAAGGAAAAAAAATTTGGGCAGATTTTAAAAAAAAAAATAGATACCAACAAAGCTTCATTTGGGCAGATTTAAAAAAAAAAAAAAATTGAGGATGAATCAGGATTGTTAAAAAAAAAATCTATGTTAGCTCATTTTTGTTGATGATCCCAATTTTTGAAAATCTGCGTTGAAACCCATTTCTTCTTGTTCATGTTGAAACCCATTTCTTCTTTCTTCTTTTGATGAAACCCAACTGGTGATGATGTTAATGTTGATGATGGTTGCCAGTCCTTTCTTCTTTCTTCTTTTGATGAAACCCAGCCCCTTTCCATTTCTTCTTCTTCTTCTTCTTCTTCAGGACAGAGAGACGAAAAAAAAAAAAAAACACCAAAACGATGTTGTGGCGTCGAGCCAAATTCGAACCTCCGACTTTCGAGCTACGAATCGAGATTGTTAAAAAAAAATAGATACCAACAGTTTCGATTCATAGCTCAAAAGTCGGAGGCTCGAATTTGGCTCGACACCAAAACGACTTTTTTTTCTTTTCTTTTCTTTTTTTTTTTTTTTTTTTTCCGTCTCTCTGTCCTAAAAAAGAAGAAGAAATGGAAAGGGGCTGAGTTTCATCAAAAGAAGAAAGAAGAAAGGGGCTGGCAACCATCATCAACATTAACATCATCACCAACTGGGTTTCATCAAAAAAAGAAATGGGTTTCAACATGAACAAGAAGAAATGGATTTCAACGCAGATTTTCAAAAATTGGGATCATCAACAAAAACGAGCTAACACAGATTTTTTTTTTAACAATCCTGGTTCATCCTCAGATTTTTTTTTTTTAAATCTACCCAAATGAAGCTTTGTTGGTATCTATTTTTTTTAAATCTGTCCAAATTTTTTTTTTCACTAAATATTAAATTTTCATATTTTTTATATTTAGTGAATTTCTTTTAAAAAAAATTTACAAATTTTATATTTTTTAAATGTATTTATAATACGTGTATTTAAAAGCTAAAAAAAAATTACTTATAATATTAAAAAAATTCATTAAAAAAAATACGAAAAATAAACAAATAATTTTTTTTTATAAATATTTTCTAGAAACCAAAACCAAAATAAGCTGAAAAGAGCTGTTAGCTTGATCTTGTATAATATTGGCAGCAATAAAATGAATAATACTTGAGATCCCCTTTTGGGGATCCCTTTTTGGGGGGTCACCCTCTCACCCCCTCCCTTTGCCACGTGACGGATGGTAATTGAAAGAGCAACAAAACAAAAGAAAAAAAAAAAAAAAAATGAGACCAATGAGAGAGAGAGGGGGTCAAAGGAATGCGAAAAAAAAGGAGGATGAATCATTACTGCAATAAAATACAATACCAAAAAATATCCATATCAAATTCAAGATTGCTTTCAAATTACTCACCCACCATCATCATCACATCACTTCCTCATCCTTCTTCTTCTCTTTTCATTACAATCACATAGTAATAGTATTTAATATTGCTGCGGCTAAGTTTGTCTATAGAATTGACTCGACTTAATAAGGTAAGTTACTATAATAATAGTCATTGTTGGAAAATAGAGAAGATGTACTACTCATCATCTAGGGTTGATGCATGTGCATGTAGCGATTCATCATCGGATGGTTGTTCCCGGTATGCATGTGACGCATGCCCATGTTCATGGTATCCATATTGCGTGTGCCCATGTTTATCATCATCGTCGGACATGGTTGGTTGTATGGATGTCCCTGCATGTTGCCCATCATCATGTATGGTGGGTGTTGATGATATTCAGAAGATGGCAAGTCACCATACATGTGTTGAAAACCACCACCACCAACACCATTGTCTCTCATACCTTGAAAACCCATCATGGACTTCATGTTGTCATCACCATCAATTCCATATCCATGCCCATTCCCACCCACATGTACATTCTCCATCCCATCAGTTATAGCCTCATCATCCATACCCATATTATGATCGTTCAAATACCCATAATACCCCCAGTCCTCTTCAGCCTCAGGGCCACTAGTAGGGGGCAACCGGCTTTTGGGCCTTTTCATCGCCTTCATTTGACGGCGTTGCATTTGGTTTTGGGCCTTGCCATTTTTGATCCAGTTAACATGTTCTTCATGGTTCTGGTTTTGGTAAGTGTTGATTGGTGGTGACCAAATCTCTGCGTGTTTACCTGATCTTCCCAACTTCTTGATTAAGGTATCAGACTCTACAATTCCTGTAACTGTGACTTTGTGTTGCTCTGAATCTACGTCCACTGTATAAACACCTGAATCCAAAAATTAAATATATATATATATCAAGGTTAAGATGATTTTTTTTTTTTTAGGAGTAAAAGCACGGTGACAACTTATTCATGTCCATTCCAATTCCAACCATCTTAGCATGTTCGTATAGGATTCTCAAAAGATTGTTTGGCATTCTTATCCCAAATTTCTTTTAGTGCTAATGTTAAACTAAAATGATCATATTTAATTCAACCTTTTCGGATTATATTTTATCACATTTATAATCTTTTGTACCACAGTGAATGAGTTCTATATAAATGTTATTAATATTCAACCAAATCTTCCATATAACATCATAAAACAAAAATATATAAAACAAAAAATAAAATAAAACAGAATCATCATTCTGCCATTATTATTTTTTAGCGATTAGCTTTTAGCAACTTGAGAAAGGCAACTAGCCCAAAACTTTAAAATGATCCTATCCATGTATTCCACAGTACTTAAGCTAGTTTATTGATTAAAAATAAGTTTATAAAAAGATTAATGTTAAAAGGTTTAGTTTGTTTGATACATTTTTAATTTTTTTTAATTTACATTTTAGAGTAGTGAGGCTAGTTAGGAAAACAATGGGTTTGGTTGGTTACCTTCAATTCTCTTGAGGAGTTTCTTCACCTTCTGCCTGCACCCATCACAGTTTATATGCACCTTCAGAACTTGTGTCTGTCCACCCAAAAAAACCCAACAGGCAAAACAAAAATCATGAAAGCAAGAAAAGCAAAAACAACAATTTCTAGAGAAAATGACAGAAAGTTGGCAAAGGGTTTAGCTTTAGATTTTTGATAGACCTCGATTTTCGGGAGGTCGAATTCATTTGTGGACATTTCCAGCAGCAACAGAGATATGGGTTCTTCCTATTTTGAGGATCTCCCTCCCTTCTACAGTTCGAATCAGTGCTCTGTTTTTTTGCTACTAAAAGCAATTCTAGAACCACATACATGTACTTCACTATAAGAAGCAAACTAGCAGTATGTAAAACGAGAGCGAGAGGGAGAGAGAGAGAGAGAGTTGGGTTGTTGGGTTGTTGGGTTGTAGAGATGTTAAAAAGGTGTGATTTGACCAAAGGCTATGAAAAGACCTGACAGACAGAGACAAGCTGGTTAGTCCTTTCATTGTCATGAACTCTATAACCATTTCCTCGTGATAGGGGAATGGGGTTGATCGTGAGCCATTTGGTTCCATTTCGATCATTGATTCACATGGTTAGGATTTCTTTTAACTGTTTTTTTTTTTTCGTTTAAGGTACATCAGAAAGTTAAAGTCCTTTAAGAGGGGGTTTCTTTTAATAATGTTTCCAAAGTCTTTTTATTAAGATTTAAGTTTAGGATAACTTAAAAAAAGTTAAAAGTTAAAAATTTTTTATCTTATTTAAGTTATATTATCTTATTCAAGTTACATCATTTTTTTATTATATTATTTCAAACTTAATTCATATTTCATAAAAAGTCAAAAAGTACATTTATTTAGGACATCCCAAACAACTCCTAAGAGAAATATTATGGATGTCAAATATTTTATGGGTAAATTATACTGACACTTTTTGAGATTTATGTTTATTATAATTTCTCCCTTCATATTTGAAAAATTAGATTGACCTTTTGTTAATTTAATTTTATGTATGATGATCATTACAATGAGGGGAGGAACCGTTATGAAACTTTAAACCTCAGGAGACAATCTGTAATGAAACTTTAAATCTCAAGGTAGGAGATGTAATTTTCAAAATGTGAAGGGGGAGCTGTAATAAACATAAATCTCATGGGGTGTCAATGTAATTTACCCATATTTTATTAAATATTTTATCAAACTTTTCATATGTGGTGAGTTTTACATAAATTCACATGTGTGTGGGTCTTACACTCATATTAGATATTTGATAGAATATTTGGGATCCTTAACATAACTCTTTTATTTATATTTACATTGGATGGTGTGGTTTTCATTCATTATTAGGCCTTATTTTTAAATTCAAAAATGTTTGGGAGGACCAAAAGTGGAGCAATAGGGGGAGCTTTAATGAACTGACCCCCATTAATGTGATAGCCGAGTCTTTTTTTTGGGTTAAATTTTCAATGAGCTGGTCAGTGCTCTGTTTTTTAAAGTTCTGAATCAGCTCTGTTTTAAATTATAGATATTAGTTAGAAAGTTATCATAAGTTGTCATATTATTTTTTTTTATTTTTTTACATATTTTTCTGATAAGAAATTAAAAAGTTGTTAAAATAATATGTTCCCAAACGAGACCGTCTTGTTTCGATAATTTAAATTATTTATTTTATAAAATTATTTAAAAAAATTAAATTAATTCAATAATTATAATATCTTCTTTTTTTTTCAACATTTGTTATAAAAATGATAAATAGTCTATTTTTTAAAATGCATTTACTGTTTTTTTTTTAAAACAAATAAGATAAATTGAATATATTATTGACGTGGTTAGGCCCACAAAGGTTATAACCTACTATGAACAACCCAAGCCCATCACTTAGAGCCCGACACATAACCCAACTGATGAGATCCTGAACAGCTGGAAGCTAACATGGCACGAAGAACTAATGACATTCAGACATGTGGCAGGTAAAGGACAAGGCACATCAGCAGACAAAGATCTGCAAAGTTATTACCATTGCATATTGCTATTAATGCAGTCCATCACAGCATTTATTACGACAACACCGCTCCATCGGAAGAGCACCCCCTCACCTGAACAAGGTAAGCTACAGCATAGACTTTCGGCCAAGGTGGCAGGTCGGAAGGGACAGCGAAATGATTACCAAATGATATAAGTAGACATTGAAGATAAGAAGAAGGTTAAGCTTTCTATCTCCAATCTCTCTTTACACCCTACTTCTCTTTCTAACTTACTCGTCGAAGAGTTCACTGGGGGACTCCCCGTTCCCTGTTGAACTTGTCTGCAGGTTCATTGGTGGGTTTAATCACTCGGATATTGGCATGAGAAGCGTGGATCAGTCCAACCCGTTCTGCCAGGTACCCGTTGTATATTAATTATATCATCAATTATAATTATTGAATTGCCCATAAAAAAATAATTATTAGATTAACTTAATTTTTTTTATAGGTGATATATATAAAAATCTTATAAAATGAACGATTCAGATCACTAAAACAAAACTTGTAGTGAACCTCACGAGTTCAAACAATGCCCTTTCTAAAAGGCTATAAAGAAGCCAAACTCTAGGAGAAAAAAAAAAAATCATATTTTGTTTAAAAAAATCTATACTTACCAAATTCATTTTTTTGTTAGAAAGTACTTTATTCACCCTAAAATTATGAATTAACCTGCACAAAATTAACTATCTTAGTCTTCGTTTGAGAAAAGTTTAAATAGCTTGATTTTTTTGTTTTTTTGCTTTTTGACTTTTTTAGCCTCGTTTGGTTTTTTTTTTTTAGTTTTTTGAATTTTGTGAGAGAAAAATAATAATAATTATGGTTTTGATGTGACATTTTGTCTTATTAACTTATGTAATTAACTTTGTCTTTTGTGCTTTTTCTAGTCAAAAAGCCAAAACCAAAACCAAACATAGCTTTAACTAACTTTCAAATTTTTTGTTTTATTATTTTACTCTAAAATATTATCATTATAGACAAAAAATTCACAAATTTTAAATAAAATTTCTCTACACACCCACTTGCCATTGCCTCTCATCTCTCACACACCGTTCCTCTCTACTCTTTTCATATTGCTAACAAAATCTTCTCTTCACTTCACTGACCTCTCTCGACACCTTCGTTACTCTCCCCAAACCCACTACATTGATGAATCAAACTAGATTTATAAAATTTTAGAGGAAAATTTTGGTGAACATCCATTAAAACTATGGCAACATAATCCGCGTTATTGTAGTTTGAAATAAAAAGACCCTAATGTTATTATTAGAGTAAGACCAATGATTTATACTAGACAAGATATAGATGAATTTGATATTTAACTTTAGGGATTTTTAGACAAAAAGTTAATTGAAGAAATTAAAAGCCTTCACTCTAGTCCAGCTTTTATGACAAGAAACCATGCTGAAATTAAAAGAGGAAAAGCTCGAATGGTAGTCAACTATAAACGGCTAAATGAAAATTTAGAATTTGATGGATATTTTATTTCAAGAAAAGATGTTTTGATTAACTTAACCAAAGGATAAAAAATCTTTAGCAAATTTGATTGTAAAAATGGATTTTGGCAAATTCAATTGATTGAACAGGTAAAAAAATTGACAGCTTTTAGTACACCTAGAGGGCATTACCACTGTAATGTTATGTCTTTTGGTTTAAATATAGCAACACAAGTATTTCAACGGTGGATGGATACAATTTTTAAAGATCTTAGAGATTGTTATGTGGTTTATATTGATAATATACTCATCTTCTTTAAAACCAAGGAAGAACAAAAGAAACATTTAAAATTACTTTATAAAAAATTTCAAAAACATGAAATTATTTTGTCTCAAAAAAAGATTGAACTAGAAAAAGAATCAATTAAATTTTTAGGAATAATTTTAAACCAGAAAGGTTTAAAATTACATGAACATATTTTGTCCAAAGTACGAGATTTTCCTAATACTCTTGAAAAATAATACAATTATAGAGTTTATTAGGCATTTTAAATTATTGGCAAAATTTTATCAAAAATCTTTCAAAAATAAAAATTCCTTAGTTAACCAAATTAAGGAAAAATGTTAGCAGAAGATGTTGCTTTAATTAAATAAATTTAAAAAAATGTTAAAATTTTACCAGATGTTTATCTTTCTAAAACAGGTGATAAATTAATTTTAGAAACAAATGCCTCAAAAGCATAATGAGGATGTATTCTTAAAGTAATATGAAGTAATTTATGGCATGATAAAGAGATATATTTATCAGAAAATGAGATTAGATCAAGAAAAAATTCAATACCTATAAAATTAAAAAAATAATAATTAATTTGTGGATGTAATTCTGGAACATTTAAACCAAATGAACAGAAATATATTATTTTTGAAAAAGAATTACTTGCAATAAAATTGGCAATAAAAAGTTTTCATATTTATTTAGTCCCAGAAAATTTTATTGTACGCACTGATAATAAGACAGTAAGAGATTTCTTGATCAATGAAAAACTTATTAAGCAAGGAAGACGATTAGCCTAGTATAATAAAATTTCTGAATATACTTTTGAGGTAGAACATCTTAAAGGTACTAACAATTTTTTTGCAGATTTTCTTAGTAGGAACTGTTTCAGAAAATTAAATTACTAAACAAGTAATTTTAATTTTTGCAGAAGACCTCTAGACCAAAAGGAAACAATGGACAATGGTAAACAATCTGCTCAAGGAGATTGGGTAACAATTGCTAAAAAAGCACTTTCTAGACAAGAAAAAGTTTATGTTATGTTTGCAAGAAGACAACCTGAAATTTACACAGAATGGAATGATTGCAATACGCAAGTTTGAGGATTTCCAGAAGCAAGCTATAAAGCATATAATAGCATGACCAAAGCTAAAAAAGCTTTTTGCAGTGCACCAGCTATGCCTGTTTATCAAAAGAATTTTTGCCAAATGAGAACTAATCCAGTTCCAACTAACATTCAAACATCTAAACCAGATGAATCCGAAATAAAAGATTTTTTCCACCTTGGTATATCCAGAGAAATTTATACAAAACTCAATGGAGTTTGGAAAACTCACATTGTGGACAACAAAGTGAAATTTCGAAAACACATAGGAGTTCTGGCCAACAAATTAACTGAACAAACAGTTAAATTAAAAGATTTGCAAAATCTTTGTTTTAATATCCTTAAACAAATAAATTGGAATGAAGATTTTAATTTTGAAAAAAATAAATAATTTTCTTCAGCTATTAGACCTTATATCAGATGAGTTTTTTGATCTAATTTTTGAATAAATAAAAAGAATTTGTCTTTTTAAAAAAGTAAGAACTTTGCTCCTAAAAGAAATTTTTTTGTTCATAAAAAATCAAGTTGAGGATCATCGTGATAAGATTAGACAAATCTTAGAACGATCTTATGATAAATTAAATTTTAAAGATGGAATTCCCAAAATAGCAATCATGGCAAATCATGGCATGTGGTATTTTGAAGATATAAATTGAGGAATAACTAATCAAGTTATTTTCCAAATCTTAGATCTAATCCAATGGATAGAATATCCAATGATCATCAAAGCAATGCTCTAATGGATAGTAAAAGGCTTTCGATAGAGTAAATATTTTACTTTCTGGATCTCCAACACTGTTGGTTGGCAGGAACAAGAATATTTTTTTTAACCATACCAGATTTGATATCTTAAAGAAACTAAAGATTTTGAATTTGAAGATGATTATTTAGATGAAGATCGCCAGAGAGAGCGATTGAAAAATATTCAAAAACTTTCTTTGACAGAATATTGGATAGACAGTCTAATCTCTGTTTCACAAGTAGCGTCCAATATTTATGGCTCAGCAAAATTGCCATTCATGATCACATATGGTAGAATACTATTTGTAACCCATTTTCCCATAACATATCAAAGGTCTCCTACACAAATTAATGAGGCTCTTGACATGTTATTAAATCTCAAAAAGAGAAATAATTTGGATTTTCCGTTGGAACTAGCCATGACCGCGGATGATGTAGAATATTTTCGGAATGAGCAATACAGTCAGGATCCTGATTCCCCTCCATCAGAGACCAATGAAGAATATTACAATCTCATAAATCGGATGGAAGCATAGTGGACCCCATTATCAAATGTAGCTGTCTCTTGATCGACTCTAACCTTATCCAGGACATGTGAAGCAACTTGCATTATTAGGCGGAAAGTGGTCATCCAAATCCTTTCAGCCGACGCTACACGACAAATTAGCTCAGCCAAAGCTTATCTATAAGGGTCTATCTCTTTGCAAACCGAAGAGGGTAGACAGTGTATATAATTGTAGAAATTGTAGAAGATTGTGAGAAGATATGAACTAAAAAGTCCTTATAATTATTGTTGTTTAAAATTTTTGTATCCAATATATTTATTATGTTAGGACTTTTTTTTCTAGCCTTTGGAAAAACAAAAAAAGCCTACGGTTATGTTTGATGACTTTTTTGTTTGTATATGTAAAATGTAATCTATAAATTGACTTTCAAGCCAACATAATATACAATGTAAATTCTCTCCATCTTTAGTTGCCTACTTCGTCTCTAACTTCTAACTTCTCTTAACATCATAACTCTATCATAATTTCATAGTAAAAAGCTCATTTCCTTTTTTGTTTTGTAATTGGTATGAAAGATTAGTGATGAGCTTTTGAAAGCAAGATTAATCTATGTAAGTATTTCTCTCTACGTCTAAATTTTTGATATATATAAATGTGTATGGTATGTTTTATGTTATAAAAAAAATTTTAAAAAAAAATTAGTCAAGTTTAGTATTTAATTGTGTATCCTTTGTATTTTATATCTTCATAATTATTTGTTTCATTTATAATTGTTGTAAAGTTTATATAATTAGTGTATGTCAAAACTTATATACTCATTAAGATCTTTTAACTATTGGCCATAATTACGTCTTTAAGATCATAAAGAGAAGTTTTAGGTACCGAATAAATACACTAGGAGGGTCTTATGTACCAACAACAATCTATAATGGCAATTAACCATGAAGATGTAATATGCTTTGAAAATACAAAAAATAATGTTAATAATAAATATGACCATAGTTTGCATATTACTAAAGAATTTACAAATATAAATAGTGTGTGTTCTAATTTAAATAATATTACTGATATTATATTTTCTTGGTTTTCTAAATTAGATAAAAATAAAAAAATAAAACAAATTTATCTAGAAATCAAAGTTGAGTCTATAGAATATAAAATAGACAATTTGGGTTCTATAATAAATATTGACTTAAACAAAGAAGCAAAAAATCAAATAAATAATTTGGTGACAAAATTAGAAACCATATCTTTATAAACAATGATAGAATGAATAGTCTAAGAGATAATTTCATTCCTAGGTTATTTTATGATACAGAAGATATTATGGTACTTCAAACCAATACCTATAATAGGACCGAATATGAAAATATTGTAGAAATATTAGATTATTGGAGAAAATTATATAAAGACCCAGATTTAGGTATTGATGAAAGAAATAGGCTACTAGACCAGATAAGAGAAACTTATCTAGAACATGAAATCTTTTTACAACACTTTAAATATGAGATTAATATGTCAACTAATGATGATGACAGCCAATCATCCTTATCTGAAGAAACATTAGATTAAAATATTTCACTAGAAATAAATAAAGGGAAAAGAAAGGCAGAAAAGTCAATTGATCTCGAATTATTTAGCACATGGAGAGATGGAGAAAATTTTGACTTTATTCAAACAAATGAAATTAAAAATGATATTAACACTAGAAGTACCTCCAATCCTACACCTGAGCCAGTAATATCTAGAAAAAATAATAATCATAAGTATACAATAGCTCAAAATGGTATTTATTTAGACTTATCTCATGTTCCATTTAAGGATCAGCCACAAGCAATTGATGATTTGGCACAATCATTGTCCACCATTATTACTAATTGTAAAAATAGTTTATCAAAGGAAAAATTCATTGATTATATTACAGCAACTCTCTAAGGAGAGGTGTTGCAATGGCTAAGACAGTGGAAAAAAATCTGAAATTGAAAAAAGTCAAAAAACAGCTTTGTTGGCAAATTTTCTCATACTTGATACAATATTAGCTGAGTTTACAAAAATCATAAAAGAAAATTTATGTGGTTTTGTAGGAGATACTAATTTGCAAGTAGATGCAAATTATATTTTGACTAAATTAGAACTATGTAATATTTGCTTTTTTGAAGACTATGTTCAAGCTTTTAAAAAATATTATTATCTTATTGATCCACCAGAAAATCAACCTTGGTTAGATCAATTTTTTCATAAACTCCCTAATCCATGGGATGAATTATGTATTAAAACATATCCTGATTTTCTTAAAAAAATGGGGAAGGGGGAAGGAGGAATATGATAATCTTGATTTTCGCATTAAGTATGTTCTAAGACTGATAGCAGATCGGTGTCTAGAAGCAAAGTCAAAAAAATAAATAAAAAATCAAATTTCCAACTCATAATATGGTCAAAAATGTTGTGATAAAATTTTAAAAGAAAATTGAAAAATTAGTTGTAATACATTTCCTAAACAAAAATGATTTTCCAAAAAACGCAGAAAATATAAATGGAAACCTTAAAAAAATAACAAAATTTTTTCAAAAAAGAAAAAGTATATTCGAAAAAAGAAACCAACAAGTGTTACAAAAAAGAAAACTTGTAAATGTTATATTTGTAACGAAGAAGGTAGTGACACCCGAATGCCCAAAAAGGAAAAAAAGTACAAAGAAAATAATCAAAGTTCTTGAAGAATAAGATTTTGAAATAATATATGGCGAGGAAATTTCTGATGAAGAAGAAATTTTATACGAAATTTCTAGTGATGAATAAAGTTCAGATGAAGAGCTAATCTTCATGATGACTAATATTAATAGTTAAGAAATATCTCAAGAAGCAGATAGTATATCTCAAGAATAAGAATTACAAGCCATTCGACTTGGAGATGTAATCGAAGAAGAAAAAACTTTTACTGACGAAGAATTAGCAAAATTCAAAAAAATACAAGAAGTTATTGTTTCAGAAATTTATAAACTTTCAAAATTCAACTTATTTTCAACAAGAGTGTTTGAACAATACAGTGGTAACACTCAAGCAAAATAGTCAGAAGAAGGAAATATTGGTATTTCTTTTTTTGATAAAAAAAAGGTTGCAAGATGGAAAAAGAAATATTCTGAAATTCAATATATTCATATTGGATTAATTCAAGTAACCATAACAGCCTTATTTCGCCAAGGGATAGATACTCCTATTTTGGCAGTAATTTTTGATAAAAGATTTTCCGACCCAATGAAAGCAATCATTGGAGAAATCCAATCTAATTGGGCTAATGGAATAGTTTGGTTTAATATTAGACCAAATTTCTTTATTTCCATAAATGATCATAATCTTGAAGAAACAGATAGAATAAGAATTAAAACACAAGGATTAGGAATGAAATCAAATTCTCATGATTTGGCTATTCGTTGGAAAACAATTCACAAATTAACCAAATTTCTTGAAACAAAAACAAAATTAAACGATAATAAAATCGTTGAAATCTTTGAACCAAGACCATTTGACACGGTAATATAATCTCGTCTAATGAATTGAAGCTATTTAGAAGTCCCTCGACAATGGTTAATCCATGACCTAGTGGGACAAGGAGAATCTTCTAAAACAAAAAATCCTGCATAATTACGAATGCAAGCTTCAGGAAAAAATTTATATATTGAAAATATAGTTCCAAAAATAAAAAGATCAACTTCTGTATTTGAAAAAGATTTTCCTAACAAATCATTTTCAAAATTAAACATTGGAGAATCGAGTAATAATCAAGAATCTATTACTTCAACAAATGTTCAGATTCCTATTTTTTCAGGAACAAGAAGACAATCTGAGCATATTATGTCTGCTTATATGTATTATTTTCAAACAAAAAATGATGATATTATTTTTTCTCTTAGCCAAGGAAAAAGAAGATACACATATGTATTAGGAACATTTAATTTTGTAGATTATAAACCCTATAGCCTCAGTGTTCTCATAGACACAGGAGCCACAATCAGCTCATGTAAATGGAATGCTATACCAAAAGAAAAATGAATATTAATGAAATATCCAATTTTGGTTACTGGAATTGATGGAAACCATACTTCTATACTATTCAAGGCTAAAAATATAGCTATTTGGTTAAATGATAGCAAGTTCATTATATCAAAAATTCTATGTTTCCTTTATATACATGGAGATTTCCTTCTTGGAAATAATTTTATATATAAATACCTTCCAATGTAAATACAGGAAAAAGTCATTTCATTAAGCATAAATAATGTTTTACTGTATATTCCCTTATTAGAACAACATAAATATATTTGTGATAAAGAGTTTGCGCCCGTTCCGCATAGTGATTTAACCCCTATTATCGAAACCATTGATGAATTACATTGGATTTATAAAATTTTAGAAGAAAATTTTAGTGAGCATCCATTAAAACGATGGCAATGTAGTCCGCGTTATTGTAGTTTGAAATTAAAAGACCCTAATGTTATTATTAGAGTAAAACCAATGATCTATACTAGACAAGATATAGATAAATTTAATATTCAACTTCAGAAACTTTTAGATAAAAAGTTAATTGAAGAAACTAGAAGTCCTCACTCTAGTCCAGCTTTTATAGTAAGAAACCATGCTGAAATTAAAACTAATTGGTTCCCCTACCCATCCACCACCTAAAACCCAACCCCTCCCCTCCTAATGCTGCTCACCTTTATCTCATCCTTCCCTCAATACCCCTTCTTATTTCCTCATTTTCCTAGACCCGTACAACTACACACCTTTGGAAAACCCTTGATCTGCCACACCTCATTTTTGTTTTCCCGTTTGTGCTCTATTGTTGTCATCTTGTGATGGTTAATGAGATAGGGGCACAAAAAGAAGTTAGATATAGAAAGATGGAGCGTTAGAATATTGAGGGGTGGGAGGTTTATTGAGAGGGAAAAAAAAAATAATGGATGTAAAAATAAGGTGGCTGTGGAGGGACGAATGAGGTTTGAGATAATCTAAATAAGTGCACTTTTTGATTTTTTATGAAATATGGATTGGGTATAAGTTGGCTTTGAAGTGATGTGGTAGAGAAGTGATGTGATTTAAATAAGATGATGTGACTTAAATAGGATAGTGACTTTTTAACTTTTTTAAGTTATGACAAACAAGGCATCCCCTAAAAAAGCCAAAAAGTCAAAAAGTCACTATCATGTTTGTCACATCACCTCTTTACTATATCACTTCAAATCCAACCCATATTTTATAAAAAGTAAAAAAGTGCACTTATTTAGAACATCCTAAATAACTCCATCCTAAATAAGTGCACTTTTTGACTTTTTAGACTAAAAAGTAGAGGAAAAAAATATGATTGTTTGGGATAACTTTTTGACTTTTTATGAAAAAAATATGTATTAAAATATTGTATAAAATAACAAAATTACCCTTCCTAACATAGTCAGTGTTGTTGCGCTGACTTTCTTTCTCCTTTCACATTTTTATTTTATTTTTATTTTTTTACGAGAATGTGGCTTGCATTGTGCCACGTTTTGCACTTTTATGGGAAATTGTGGCTGCTATAAAATAGGTTGCATAGCCCGTGGCGTTTTCATGTTTGTTTGTTTGTTTGTTTTTTGTTTTTTTTATCCGACAAATTTCCCGCCAAAATATAGGTGAATAGTATTAATTTTTTTACTTTTTAGTAACTTTTTGAATTTTTAACTTTTATAGTGTATGTCAAACCAGCCCTAAGTGGCATGGTGCGGAATAAAGCCCACAAAAAGCCCAAGGGTTGATTATTGGGCTAATTAACCTATTGTCGGCCCATTGAGACAAAAGATTTGGGGTTTAAGATTTCTCATCAAGATTGGGCCAATTACAGTTCCAACTTGGGTATGGGCTTCTGGCCCTAACTTGCAAACAAGTTAAGCCTTGACCTGAGGTATGAATTTGTTGATAAACTGGCATGTGTCGCTGGATTGTCTAATTTGGTCTAACCCACTGGATTTTTTTAAAAAAAATTTTCTTTTCCGCAAGTGATGACAGGATGTGTTTAGAGGGAGATACTTGGGCTGGTGCATTAGAGCAGGATTAGGAGAACAAATTTGTTCACCTTGAGTGAACATTACATACTTTCTTATTGGTAGATAAGTGGTGTAGTAGTCCCACTTTTCACATACCATTCAAAATAAAGTGTAATGTTCGTACATTACAAAAGTGTACAAATAAATTTGCACTCGCAGGATCAGAGACTTAACATAGGCTCTCAAACTCAAAGTATTTGTGAAGTACTGAAACATGAATACATTTTGACGCTTTCAAACTACTTTATAAATTTTGTGTTTTGTAAATTAATTGAACTAAACAGAGTAGTGTAGTATTCAAGCTCAATTTATTTATTAATCGAGCTTGAATTCAGGCTTGAGCTCTTGCTCAAATACGCAATCGAAAGTTTAGCTTGTTAAGTATTAATTGAATTCATTAAGTTTGGTTTGGAGTCAAGTATTACTATAAAAAAATTAAGATTTTAGATACCAAAATTTAGGGGCAAAATTATTTTTAGGGACCAAATATTTTTGTTACGAAAAGTGTTGTTGTTATATTTTTAGTAACGAAAATTAGATATTAGTGATGAATTATTATTCTTTTGAGACCAAATTATTTTGTCTCTAAAAGTCTATTTATTGGTGATATTTTCAAAATTGTCGCTAAAAACTTTGTTTTTGACTTTTCGGGAGACCTTTTAACAATTATTCTCATGACGATAGAAATTGGTCCTTAAATGTCTTTTGCAACAAAATTTTTATTTTTGTAGATCAAAATCTTTAGTCTCTAAAACTATTATGTGTTGTAATATATTAACCGAAACTGCCGCCTAACTTTTAAGGCTTATGATTTTCAAATCAATGGAATTGATTAATGTAACTTTGGTTTGGAGTAGTGTATTGGGTTGGGATTCTTTCTGGTTGGAATTCTAATCGGAGGGTGTTGTTAGCTCTTGGTAGATCCATCAGAGGACTTGCTTCGATTATAAGATATTCTAAACTGATTATTCATTTAAAAATTAGATTAATTGAACTATTATAAGGACATCAATAGATGACATTTATCTTTATAAAGATAATCAGTGTATCTCA
Source organism: Camellia lanceoleosa (assembly GCA_025200525.1). Lineage (NCBI taxonomy): Eukaryota > Viridiplantae > Streptophyta > Magnoliopsida > Ericales > Theaceae > Camellia > Camellia lanceoleosa. The sequence continues at coordinate 188,206,847 of CM045759.1, forward strand.
AAATAATAGTTATAATTTATTTATTTATTTTTAAATGAATGTAATTTGATTGAATTTATGGTTGTCCAATCAATACATAGTAAGACCTACAAATATGAACAACTCAAATTATTAAAATTGATTTCGTTATGAAACCCCTCAGAGTAACAGTAGCTTCAACTCTTGTGTATTAACTCCAACGGCTCCCTAAACTAGTTTGGTTTTAAGACTTTAATTCAAATTAATGGAATTGATTATGGTTAAACTTGGTTTGGAGTTGGGTATTAATTCAAGGGTAAATTACCAATAGGTCCTACTTTGGAGATTTATTACCCAATAGGTCCTACTTTGGAGACTTATTACCCATTAAGTCCTATTTGATATAATTTATTAAGTGATAAAAATAAATTTATCAGTCTTTTTTTTTATGAATAATTTTATAGTGATAAATTTATTAGTCTCTTTGTTTTATGAATAAATTTTTAGTGATAAATTTATCACTCTCTTATTTTTATAGTGTTAAATTTATTAGTTAGGACCTGTAAGTAAATAAGTCTAGTTAACAGGACTAATTGGTAAGTACCCCTTAATTCAAACCGTCCCCTAACTTCAAGTCTAGTGAAGCAAACCTTGATAGATATAGATAGACATCTATAAAAGGAAGATATAGATTGATATCTAGGCTTATCAAATATCTTTGTTATCCAATCTTTAAAAAAAATAACAAAAAATTTCTCTCCAATTCTGGATATAGACGGGGGAGTTTAGTCCAAGTTCTGTAGTATCACTTTAATGATTTTTGAAAAGAACATTAAAAGTTCAAATTGTCTATCTGTAGACATATTTAGCTGTCATTTGACAAAAGATAAAATAGGTTAAATAAGTGAATAAAATAAAATATCATAAATTATAATTATTTTATTTTTTCTCTTACAAGAAAATGAAAAAAAATTTCCCAAACGGAGGCTAAATTAGCTAAAAAAAATCAAAAGTCAAGCTAAAAAAATTCTTCCCAAATGATCCCTTAATGTTGCATTGAATTTGTTCAATTTGTTTGGAATGACCTAAATAAGTGTATTTTTTATCTTTTTATGAAAAGATGTACAGAAAAATAGAGAGGTGATGTGATAAAAAAAAATAAAAGGTGTGTACTTATTTTGGGTAGCCAAACTTGACCTTAATATTGAAGTGAGTACATACATAAACTCTAAAACTTTAATTTATATGTATAAAGTATCAATATGACAAAATTTTAGATCATATTTGGATTGAAAAGAAGCAGAATCAAAAAGAGGGGGGGTTCCAAAAGAAGCTGAATCAAAAAGAAGGGGGGGGGGGGTGGGGTTTAAAATTTGCGATGAAAAAGGAAAATTGAAAATCAAATCAATGAAACCATCCACGATTATCCCCGAAGTCAAGGAGATGATCCTTCAACTTTACCGCTTCCCCTGAGATTTATTTATTTATTTTTTTTGAACATCTTTCCCTAACAAAATTGATGATGGATAAATAAACAAAACAAGTGTGTAACTTTGTTCGAGCTGATCCCGAGGACAATCATTCTTTAAATGCAATTGGAATTTAAATTAAATTAAATATTGGGTGGTTGATAGGTGGATCATCCTTTTTCAGTAATTAAACCCTAAAATGGGTAAAGAAGTCCTTAAAGGGTCATACCATTGTAGAAACTTCCCTTAACACCCCCAAAAAAATTATTGTGAGACCCAAAAAAAGTGGTGCTTCCATTAATCATTCCCCCTCTTTTATGCTATTATGTAAATACTTTATTTATCAAGTGACACTACATTTTTACTAATTAATCATTCATTGCGGCGACATGGGGCATAGTTTGGCCAAATGGAGACATAAAAATGGTTAATTTAATTAATTAATTTTTACTTTATTTTCATCTAAGCGGCGGTGCTTTGATAAGATAGCCATTAACATATGATTAAACATAAAATTAGTGAGATAAAAAAGGAAGATAGTTATTGTCTCTTTCCATGGTAACTATAATTAAAAGGAAAGATGAAGATAAGATCACCTCCAAAATTTGTCACCATCATATATAACTAATATTGTGGTTGCATCACTACATTTGAAATAGATCAAATCTTACCATCTATCTCTATTAGATTGTGATCATATTAATTAATTATATACATTATTAAAGTTAAACTCGTTTGGCAACAAGCCGATTTAGTCAAAAAATTACTAAAAAAATTAAAAAGTCAACAACCCATACCAAAAAGTTAAAGATTCTCTTTTCTCTCTACTTTTTGCACATCTTTTGGTAAAAAGTCAAAAAGTCATCCCAAACATACTAATTTTTTTTAGCTTATATTTTAGCCAAATAGCTAAAAAGTTACTAAATTAACATGTTCCCAAACGATGCCTAAGTCTCTATAATGTTTAGGACAACCGTCTTCATATCACTTTTATTGTGATTCTTAAAATCCTCTTAGCAACAATGACATGCACAAGATCATTAAAAAAAATAAAATACTTTTTGTTAATTGTCTCCTAAGTCAGTGATTAGTGGTAATAACTTAGATCGTGATAATATTTTAGTACCAAATCAATTAATTTTGCTATCTAAGCACTACCATCATATAATTATCTTATTACATCATTCAATCCCATTTGAATTAAAGCCAAAATTTGGGGGCATAATAGAAAAAGTAAACTTGGCAGACAAGTGAAACTAGCAAAGAACTATGGCTTGTTTTGGCAACGTGGTTAAAAGCCGCGTTTGGGCGTTCGATGAAAACGCTGAACGTGACTTTTTTGTTTGAAAACGTGACTTTCTTACTATGGCTAGAAAGTCATATGTAACGAATGTAAACCCCACCTAGAAATAACTATGCATCTCTTAAGGCAAAACTTTTTTTATTTTTTATTTTTATTTTTTTGATGTAATGTGTGAACATGCAAGTTATTAATTTCAAATTTACTAGCCAAATGGAATTTTTTTTTAAAAAAATTTGGGAGCAAATGATAGGACGATATATTAGGTTAGTAAGTTAGATTATTATAAAAAAACTGTAATCATTCCATTGACTCGAACCCTAAATTAACCTTCTTAAGGAACAATTACATAAACCACTAAGTCAATTGTCTTGTTCCAAATGGGAAGACTTGAAGAGTGGGATTTCTTTGAAACAATAGTAAGAAAATTGTTGAATCCAACATTCAAACTGAGTGAAATAGAAAATATTATAAATTGTGTTGCTAGTGCCTATTATTGGTATAACAAAGTATAAAAGCTCTTTGTATAGACGATCTTGGTTGCATAATTGACTTAATTCCATTTATTCAGGATCGGCATAAAGAATCTAATCCACTTACCACCACAAGTTTCAAAAGTCATTTTCGACCCTTTCCTTTCCTCTCTTTAGAAAAAAAGAATGAATTATGTTTTCACAAATATTTTTGGATCTTCCTCACAAATTACCTCTATCTCTAGAAAATACTTTGGAATCATAAATTTATGGAGAGAAAGGAAAGGAAAACGAAAAAAGATAAATAGGAAAAGAAGTTTGTCTCTTTCGTTTATTTTTTATTTTACCCCTATTTCCTTTTATGAGGCAATAATAATTAAATAAAAACTTGATAAGTGTTAAGAGCATCCGCATCAAAGTAGTTAAAATCGTTTTTTAGTTAAATTAGTGATACTATTCATCAAAAATTGTACCGTATCAGTCTCACTGTTGTTCATCACTAATTTACGAGTGTTACAGTACCTCGCTACAACAAGTGAGATACTGTTCATCGCTAAAACACGAAAATTAGTATTACCGGAAATCCAACAGGTCAACCGGTCAACGGCCATTTTTTTTTTTGTTGCATTTTTTAAAAATTATTTGGCCGGTAACTCATCAATTTAATAAAAAAAGAAAAACAACAAACCTAATAAAAAATAATATTTTAATAAGATTAAGTTAGAATAGAGAGTTTGACGCAGTAGGTACTAAAGAAGTGAGTAGCTAAAATAGTAAAATAATTTTTTTAGCTATAATTTTAATAAAATTTTGAAGAAGCTGGTGTGAATGCTCTAACCAAACAACAATAATGTTACGATGAACAAATTTGTATTCCATATAAAATGTTTATTACAGCGAGTATCAGCATTGCATTGGTAATAAACGGTGAGACTCCCTAAATCAATGAAATTATTATGTTGATCATTGTAAGGTTATTGACAAAACAAAGGCAACTATATAGCCCTTCATTATTTTAAGGTAAAGTCTGGGATTCAGTTGAATTTTTTAAGTTTGTGATTGTGTGGTAAAGATTAAATATGTATAATGTGTTATAAAATAATAATTTTAGATAATTTTTAGATAGTTAAGTATGAATTTATAGTATTACTGTTATTTTAACATATTAATAACGGAATATGGTTCCCTCCGGTTGAGGTAATTGAGCACCCATCTCGAGCACGCTGAAGTGATTTGAAATATCGTAGTTGTTAAATAGATTATTCAAAAATGATTTGGACCTCAAAAAAAAGTCCCCCTAATTTCCTTTTTGGTAAAACTGTTTTTTTTTTCTTTTTCTGTTTTTTTTTTTTTTTTTTTTACTTGAAATGGGAATTCGGGGGATTCGGGCCCCCCGAATTCGAGGTCCCAATCTGTGATTTATGCCAAAAAATTAAATTGATATGTTTTGATTATATTTGTTTCAAAAAAAAAAAAAATAGATAGTTAATATGATTTTGAGAATGAATCATCCATTTTCTTATAAGAGAACTGTTATATATATTATTTTTCATTAGTGGACGGTAGAATTGATCCCTCCTAAATTAGTTAAGGTGTGCGTAAACTGACTTAAACATCCTGAATTATCAATATATATATATATATATATTATTTTTTGTTCACTGTTTTATACCACCTAATTACATGATATTATATTATTGTTTTCATTAATTGTTTAATAATTATCTCAAAATAAGAGAACTAGTCACAAATAAGTTGGTTGATATTTTTTATGTAAGGCCATGGCTTCTGTCCAGTCTGGAATCGGATTGGATCGTACTGTTAGGCCTGTGGGGGCCCACCACGGGTCCCGTTTTGATAATTTGAACCGTTCAATGTGTAGAACTCGTCGAGTACTATATGCCTGTAAAAAATCACGTTGATCGGATATCGATAGCTATGTGAACAAAACAGTTTTTTATCAACCGTTAATTTTTTCACCGTCCATTTTTTTTTTTATACAAAACTGATTTGATCACATAGCTATCGATATCCAATCAACGTGATTTTTTCCAGGCATGTATTACTCGACGAGTTCTACACATTGAACGGTTCAGATTTTCAAAACAGGACCCGTAATGAGCCCCCACGGACCAACAGCATCGTCCAGTCCGATCGCGGACTGGACGGAAGCCGGACCCTTTATGTAAAAGGTGATGTATCAAACCGTTAAGGTGATATTTTTTCATAAAATTTCTAGATACATTAGTATTAATGAAAATTTAAACTAGTAATCCATGAAATCACACACACTAACAAACCATCACCTTGTATTTACTAAAACACACATTTTAAACAAAAGAAAAGCATCATGTTCACTCAACCTCAGTTGCAAGAGATCATGCATGTAATAAAAAACTTCAAAAACTAAACCAGTTTTTCCCTTCATTTTTTCAACAAACTCATCATCATCATGAAATAAAATTCCTCACATGACAGAACAAGCATTAGGGTTATCATCACTGAAGAGATAAGTAAATCTCTCCTCTGGGGGGTTGATTCCGGCCGGCACAGCTTGAGCAACGTTTCGAACATAGCCAGAAGGTGCCTTCTTGTCATAGGCTTGAGAGACATAAGGATAGTAAACTAAGTTGTATGGGATGTATGGCCAGAACTCAGCTCTCTTTCCTGTGCTCTTTACTTTCTTTAAGACCTTGTTCGGATCAACATATCCACTCACTGTCACCCTGCTTTGCTTTCGGATTACCTCCACAGTTTTCACACCTAAAACAATTGAGAGAGAGAGAGAGAGAGAGAGAGGAACAGTGTCATGATAATATTAATATGAGAAAAACATTTGTTTATGAATCTGGTTTTAAGCTATGAATCCGGGTCCTTCGAAAAATATGTGGTATGGGTATTTACTGGTGTAGAGTATTTTTTTTCATACAGGTACACGAAATACGTATTTATATATTTTTTATCTTAATTTTGACATACTCAAACGCACCTAATATATACCCAAGTCGTACGGTACTTTAGTGGAAACAATATTTTCTTTTACTACATAGATAAAATTCTTTTTACTAGACTTCTTTTTTATTTTTAAATTTATACTGTATGATTTTAAAATTTATAAGTTATCTAATATAATGATATTTAATTTTGATTTATACCTTTACTTTTATCATTAAATATTAATTTTCAATTAGATCTTAACAACTTAAATCATTTAATCAAAATTTTCATAACTTCAAATTAAAAATAAATATTTTTTTTACAAATGTACCAAGCTGTATTCATATCCTAATTTTTTGGAATTTTATCGTATCGTCGTATCAGTATCGCTACTCATATTCATACCCGTGCTTCATAAGTTTTAAGGTTAGTGACATTTAATTAAAAAATTTATACAAAATGATGTGGTTGGATGTCAACTTTCAACTTAAAAGGATAAAACTTATGAAGATGCGTTTATTTATAAAAGCGATATATTGACACATTTTTTTCGTAAAAATTTTATATGAATTTGATATATAAATAGAGATTCATGTTTTTTTATATGGTTCGTTTCAATATACATGATACTATTCTTTCAATATAGATACATCCCAATATATTAGTCAGAATAAAAATTACATTCATGTTGGTCAATTCCTGTATTAATTTATAATCAATTCATAGTTGATATGACTGGTTTGATTGCTATAGTTTTTGTTTTCTGTTTTTTATTTTATTTATTTATTTATCTATTTATTTATTTATTTTTTGATGATTTAAAAAAAAAAAGAAAAAAAAGTGTCATTCAATTCTAATATTGTCCTCAAATTTATGGTTATCTATGATACAACTTACGGGACTGACTATTAAAATTGGTACTTCTAATTTTTATTTTTTAATTATTAACTTTGAACTTGTAAAAAAAAATAAACAACCCCATCGTACGCAACTGATTATTAAGAAATAGAAAAATTGATACTTTTAATTTTTATTTTTTGATTATGTATCTTTAAAAAAAATAACAAAAATGATAGAAAGTTTTAATTGTAGAGTTTTAAAGAAAACTTTAGTGATATGACAAGAAAAAAAACAAAAATATAAACACACACATTACACATATGAGGCTCACTCCTTACCACACTCCTTAAATCTTTCTTTAAAATTTTAAAATCAGACCTCTCAGTCTTTATTTAAAAATCAAACAACCCCATCGTCGGCAACTGATATGGGATGTAACATGTTTCTCAAAGTTTACAAGAAAATATCATTAATGAGAGAGAGAGAGAGAGAGAACATATATGAACCTTTCATAGAGGTGACAGCATTTTTAACTCTTCTTTCGCAGCCATCACAGTCCATCTTCACTTTGATCTCAACTGTCTGAGAAAGAAAACACAACAATCTATGAAAAAAACAAAGAGTGACAGAAAATAAGTATATAAACCAGCTAGAGAGAGAGAGAGAGAGAGAGAGAGAGAGAGAGAGTGTGTGTGTTCTTTAAAGATTATACACAAATCAAAACTAGCTAGTTTCCAGGAGCTATAGCTAATTAGTACCTGCATTGGTTTGCGTTTGCTTCTTCTCCTTGTGCTGGTGACAGTGCAAAAGTTAGAGAGATAGTCAAGAGCCCCCATTGCAAAGCAAAGTAGAGAGAGAGAGAGAGAGAGAGAGAGAGAGAGAGAGGGTTTTACATTACATGATCAACATCGCAAGAGTTGAGACTTTATATAAGGAATTTGTGGGACTCAAAAGAGATGCGTGTACTAGCTGTTTTTAGCCCACAAACAGTGTTAAAGTGGGGCTTGAAATCATGACAGACCAACTATGCTTTTGGAAATCACTATCCCATAAGCTAATAAGAAAATGTTCTGTAAAAGTACTTTTATGTTTGCTTTCATTTTCTTTCAAAGGGTGTGTGGTTTTTGCTTTTTCAATTATTCATTTTTAAAAAATGGTCTTACTAACAAGTGTGTTAAGATATAAATAAAAGACAAAAAAATTTAAAGAATACAAAACATTTTTTATTAAATTTAATACACTTTTATTAAAATTAATATATTTTTTAATAATTTTATAAATTTTTAAGATATTTTATATGCATACACTTTTTAATATTAAACAATGTACTAACATTTGTCTTAAAAAAATATACACTACAATAATGGCTCTCCAGTAGTTTTGATTCTATCAAGAAAGTTTGAAAATCAAGGCAGTGGTTCTTTGGGCTTTTATGCCAGTTAAAATCATTCCCCATCCCAATCATGGTTTCAATGCTTTAGGAGATGGTTTGATTTGAAGTCCTTCGAATTTTTTTCCATTCTGTAAAAAGAGAATATAAAAGAAAATTGGGTTAATGGGTGAAAAATCTATTCCAATAGCCTATATGTTATTTAATTTAAAGTTTAATCTTTTTTGTGATAAAAACACACGTTAAAAAGTTGCCAATGCAGGGAAAGTTGGCGGTGGCTGGCGGCAACGGCTAGCGGCGGTAGTTGGCAGCAGTGAACAGGGCAAATGGCAAAGCAGACTATTACAATTGGTTGTCATGATATATAGATTTTCTCAGGAGTAAATACAGTTGCTTAATACTTTGCTCAAATCAAAATTTGATTCACTTCCGACAATAGTTTAGCAGCTAGCAGCCAAATTGTATTCACAGAAACAGAGCATCAAATTGAGTTTAAAACCAAAAACCAAAAACCAAGAAAACCACTCGAAACATTACAAAGTTAACATTGAAGAAACTAAGGAACATGACAGAGAAAACTGTGTTTCTTTCAGAAATTCTAGCCGGGTCAAAACCAATTTGAATAAACTTCTTATGTATTGCAATCGAACTAGGCTGAGCCTTTGCTTCATCAGATACACGACCCATTAATGCCACCGCAAAATGAAATGGATTTTCTCACTTGCATTGCCAACAAAGGAAACACTTCGTTTAAGACAACTTCTTTAGCTGCTGGCCTCTCAAACCGTTCCAAAATGAAGCTGCATTCACTACTTTCTTACCCGGAAGCTGAACCTCCAGTACCTGATGGATCAGTGTTGACAAAGAGCCAATATCAGCAAACATAACAAATGAAATGCACATTCCTCTTACTCGTGATCATAATGAAGTGTATCCTCTTTGAACATGTTTAATGTCCCAAAAAAAAAAAAGAAACAAGTTTTGTTTTGTTCATTATTTAGCTGTTGAAAGAAACAAGTCTCCAATTCAAAACATGTTTTAATTTTTGTTTTTATCTGGTTGAATAGGTGCTCTTACAAAATGTGGTACTGAAGAATGCAAGGTTCAAATTCAACTCATTTAGCCCCGGGTTTGCTTTTTAAGTATCTAAAAAAACTTGTACGTTTGGTAATTGCTAAAATAGTTGATTTGTTAGTTTTTGTTAGTGGGAAAGTATACTTCTTTAGCCCTTTTAGTTATTTTTTTAGCCAAAAACAAACAGGTTTTTTCCTTGTGGCTTATTTAGCTGAAGCCAAACGGGAATTACAAAAAACTTCACAGAACAACTTAAAATGACTACCCACCTCAAGCGCTGTGTGCCTACTGCATGGGAATATCAATGCACCTTTACTGAAAGTCACATTATCAACTTCGAGACCCTGAACATTGTCACTGCCGCAAACTCTTGTAGTAATAATTTTAAGCTCCAGAATATTCTGCTGACCACTTCCGCTGTCGACGGCCACTACTCTAGCTCGAGTCCCCGGCCACCCTGAAAATGCCCGAACCTAAAAGGCTGTATGTCACATTCATGCAGTTGGACCAAGAGAAGTAGAGCGTGTACCTTGTTATGTAGGACTATAGCTTCTTGATCAAAGGACAGCCATGACTCCTGGGGACTAATCTGTGTAAAGCAGTCAATTTTAAAGTTTAATACATGAATATAGACAATCTCAACTCTCCAAATATTAAGTTTCCAGGACCTCATCACTAAAGAAACTCGTACTAACAAGCAAATGTTTATTAAACCTTTGGAGCCAAAGTAGCTTGAGAGTCATCCTGAGGTAGTGCTTTCACCCTTGCTGATCCGTCAAATATAGAGGGAAGCTCATGGATCAGAAGTTTAGATCCTACGTACATTAGGAACAAATCAATAATCACCAAAGCTAACAAACCATAGAATATATTTAGGGGTGTAAATCTAGCCGGGCCAGGCCTCGTGGGCTCCTGTCAAAATTCGAGCTGGGTCGGGCCGGCCCACGGGCCCAAAAATAAGCCCAAGCCCAAACCAAGGCCTTGGGGTATTCGGGTCGAGGGGCCTAAGCCTGACCTAGCCTCAGACTTGGACTTGGGCGGGCCTGACCATTTTTTTTTTGTTTTTCTAATTTTTTTTCTATTAAAATTTTATTATTTTCCACTAAAAAAGACACTAGGCCTCTGGCCGGGCCTTGAGCAGGCGGGGCCCACAGGCTGGGCCGGGCCGGGCACAGGCTGAGCTTTAAAATGATGGCCCAAGCCTAGGCCCAAGGGCTCAGACTGGGCTCAGGCCCGGGCCTAAACGAGATGGGCCCATCCCGGGCCGCAAGCGGGCTTTGGCCCAACCACGGTTTGCGGGCCATTTTTACACTCCTAAATATATTCTATGAGCTAATAAGGTTATGAATTCCGTATGAAGAGCTGATCAATCATCAACAAAGATAAATTAGCCATAGGATAATTCAAATGAATCAACTGGCCTATCACTTCTGTATGACAGATCAAACTACCTAAATAGCACATAATGAGGCATGTCTCGTGACAAGGACTGCAAACGAACTGAATTGTTCATGAACAGCTTGAGCTCGGCTCGTTTAAAACTCGTTTGAGCTCAACTCGTTTATTAAATGAACGAACTCGAGCTCAATTTTTAAGCTCGTTTATTAATCGAGCTGAGCTCAAGTAGCCCTAAGCTCGGCTCGACAAGGCTCGTGAACATAAAGATAAATAAATTAATATTTAATTTTAATAATATATCAAATAATTTTTCGATAATCTATTTTATTTTTTATTTATGTTTGGTGTTTGTGTAAATTTACATATTTGATTGATGAAATTTATTATTAATATAAGCATTATTTTATATTTTATACATAATTTTGTATTTTTTTATCTTAATAAGTAAATTAATTTAAATTTAATTTTTTTTCGAGCTCGAGCTCGAGCTCGAACTTGAACTCGGCTCGTTTATGTAATTGAGCTCAATTTTTTAAGCTCGAGTTCGACTAATTCTTAATAAACAAGGTTGAACATTCAAAACTAGGCTTGGCTCGTTTGTAGCCCTACTCATGACAGGTGTTAGACAAAGATAGATTAAAAATTGAGAAATGCCTTTCTAGCCCAACGACTCTCTGCAGATGAGCATATATAAATTATGGCCTCTACGGACTAGGAGAAACTAATTTTGGGCATTAACAAAGGATGATGATGATTGGAATGCAAGGTCTAATTAAAATTTGAGTTCATTAATAATAGGGTCCCCAATACTGATAACAAGCAAAAATGACAACTTGTTGCCAAATGGCATCTACTAGGAACAAGAAAATTTTAACATGTATAATTGTGTATACATAAATCCTATGAAGCATAGACACTTCCAAGGAGTATAGTCAATCTCAGAGCTGCATACGAATGATACACTACTCAATTCAAGTTGAAAGACCGTGTGTCTAAACATTTTCCAAAAGTAACTTAAAAGTCATACATGTTAAACTAGACAAGAATGCAATGGACATTTTCGAAGAAAAAAGAAAAAGAAACGTAGTTGTGGAGAACATAAATAAATGTAATACCTACAAAATAGTTAACAATGTATACAATATTCTTGAGCTTCATCTTCTGAGTTGCATGATTCTCAATATAGAAGTTTGAAACCAAGCCAATTACATAACTTTTCCCAATTAAAAGATTATATAAATATAGTAATATGCTGTCATGTACCCTACATGTATACATCCAATTTTTTTCAGAATTTTCCATCTCATCATATGTTCTGCTCAAATAAATTCCATCACTACCTAATAAAGTTAATTAACTAGGGGCCAGGGCATTGCTAAAAATTCATAAAAAAAAGAGCTACCCCTTTGGAAGCAATATAATGTGACTAAATACTTGAGATGTATAGCGCTAAAGCCACACAAAAAAAGAGCTATAAATTGCATGAATATTTTCTTTAAAGATATAAAATTAGTAGAGAACAGTGAACAAAGCCACACCTTGAGAAAATAGAAAAGCAAGTAAATCTGGTGCCTGCATCCAGATCACTCAAACAGTCAGAAGAATTCTTAGAAAGTAGCAAATGCTAGATGTAAGTGGATCAATAGATGTATGGGCTACACATACTTTGTTCCCATATGCATGTTTGACTAATCAGATCTTTATCATCCATTCACAGGGCCAGCAGGAAAATGGACCTAATCTTATTATTCACCCTCAAAACTTCGGATAAAAAGTAATGATTCTAGAGAATCTCATGCATACCTTAATCTGATTATCAACTTCCATTCTTTCACAAGCAATGATAGGTCCAGCATCCAATGCCCGAACGGTGAATGCTAACGATACTCCCGTTTCTTTTACGCCATCCTAGCACAGAATTTATCAATGTGATGATTGAGATCACAGATGAGATGATGTAGAAGTAGAAGTGAGCATGCAAAACAATAAAAATTGAAATTCTAGCAGGATAAGAAACCTGCAAAGCTCTTTGAACAGGAGCAGCACCACGGTACAGAGGCAGCAGGCTTGGGTGTATGTTGACTGTCCCTGGAAGATTACATTGGAACATTAAGTGGTGTAATATCAGATTCTCAACTCAGGTTTTAGGATTTTGGTTTAACAAAATTTTTTAATCAATTCAAACCAAGTCAAATTTTAACTGATATCAAAATTTTCTAATTATTTCTTTAGTTTTATTAAAACATTGTAAAGCATTTCCTAATATAGCAATTCTTAAAGCTTCTCTACACATAAGTATAACCAAGATTGCTGGTCACCCTAATTCTAATGATTGAACATCGCACTTTCCCTCATTATTTGTAGTTTTCAGATCCATCCAACATTGTGATGCATTTCCCTCATTATTTGTAGGTATTTTCTCTCTCTATGTATATATTTTATTGATATGTTTCAAGGATATCAGCACATAAACATGGTGAGCATTTTTCAAAAGGTGTGCATGTGATGCTCACCACCTAGTGGACCTGTGGCCAAGACTCTGGGAAAATACCTAACAACTCAACTTTAGAGGCTCACAAGAGACAACTTAACATGTGAAGTTTGTATGCAGTGCAAACATATTGGCAAAAAACCTACATATCTTTGAGTAATGAAATAATCACATTGAAAATTTGGTTATAAGTAATTCTTTATAAAATTTAAATCCTGGCAAATTTAAAATTCTTTGGTTTGCTTTATAAAACAAGTGAGCAGAACACAATTTCAAGATTAAACTGTTAATAAGAAAATGGGTATTTATTCACAAACCTACTAGGACATGATTCACTTGGTGAGCCTGAAAGCATAGAATCTTAAATGTGATTTTGTTAAGAAGATGCATTATTTAAATAAATAAATAAAAAGAGATTATCTTTAACTAACCCAATGGAGGAATCTTGAGAATCTTGTTAGGTAAAATATTCCCGTGATGTTGTTGTAATGCAAAGCTCTGGCTGCAGAGCTTTTAAATTGGACAAGAATGTTTCCTGAACAAAATAAAATAAAAAATGAATTCTCTTCATGCAAACAGTCAATGTCTCTGTAAAAATTTCATATGATAATCGCATTGATACAAAGAAAGTACTGAATATCCTACGGAACAATATCATATATGCATGGCAGTAGGTAAACTCCCCCAGAAAAGATTTCACTTGAAATGAGAAACAAAAATAAAACCTTCTGGGCAAAGAAGAAGATATCAACCACAAACAGGCACATATGTCACATAATATGAAACCCACTTGACAGGTTGACCTCTAATCGAATAGCAATGTGCAAAATCACCAAGAATCATACACATAGGGTTCAAAAATTAACCAAATAATAAATTATTTTAAGAAATGGATATACATATGAACACCTCTTAATTGGGGTACAAATTCAACAATTTAGTCCCCTATGCATCTCTAAATTTTCCCCAAAAAAGCATTGATACATAAATGATTGCAAAGGAATCAAACTACAAAATTCCATTGCTGGTAAATAGTTTGTGATGCAGCACACAAGATTTGAAGACCATCGAAAATTTCTATAAAAAGAGAGACCTTTATATGGACTAACAGAAATTGAAATCACACATTATAGTATGAGAAAAAGTAACTCACAGAACTCCTACAACATGCAAGAATCTGTACCGCATAACCGGTATCCTGCTATAGATAAGAATTTTTTACGTGTGTAACTCAAATTGCATAAATCAGAGGTTCATGCCTGCCTTAATAGCTCAATCACAGCATTAAGCTACAATCCTAATATATAGTAAAAATTTTAATCTTAATGGTGGAACATGTGTTGAAGTATGGAGAGTTTTCTTTATGAAGTTTGCATAGAATCCAGTGCATTTATCAAAGCATTTCACCATGTCAAGGCAATGATTTCACAGAGTTGCTAAAGTGATATCGTAACTGTAAGATTCCTGAAAGTTTTTCTGTATATTTAATTGTGTTTCAATACAATGTGTACATCTGATATATATAGCAATTCTAAACCTAATTCTAAATAGGAAACAATAGACCTAATCCAAAATAGGAAACAATATTTACAAAATAAACCTAAACTAATATTATTCTCACACCCCCGCTCACACTCAAGGTGTTTGGACAGAAAACACTAAGAGTTTGGCAAGAACAAACTGAAACCGAGCAGTGGTGTGAGTCTTGGTAAAGAAGTCAGCAAGCTGCAAAGCCGAAAAGACGAAAGGAAGTGAGATAGAACCAAACTGCAGATGCTGACGAACAAAGTGACAATCAATCTCAATGTGCTTGGTCCGCTCATGGAAGACAGTGTTATGTGCAATCTGAATAGCACTGCGGTTGTCACAATAAAGGGAGGTCGGAGACGACTGAGGGACACCCAACTCAGTCAAGAGACAACGAAGCTAAACAATCTCAGCAGTGGCATGAGCCATAGCACGGTATTTAGCCTCGGCAGTGGAACGCGCAACAACAATTTGTTTCTTTGCCTTCCAAGAGATCAAGGAATCACCAAGAAACATGCAGAAGCCAGATGTGGACTTGCAATCAGTGACATCACTAGCCCAATCAGAATCAGCATAAGCCACTAAGTCCAAAGAGGAAGTACAAGACAACAATAAACCCTGAAATATAGTACCCCGGAGATAGCGACGAATCCGAACCAAAGCAGCCTAATGGGTAGAGCGAGCAGCAGAGACAAACTGACTAACCACATGAAGAGCATAAGCAAGATCAGGACGAGTAAATATCAGATAGACTAAGCACCCCACGAGCTCGCGATATAAAGTAGAATCATCTAGAAGAACACAATCAGTAGTGTTGAGCTTTACATTAAGCTCAATGGGGGTATCAGAAATCTTAGTGTCAGTAAGACCGGCACGATGAATAACCTCATTGGCATATTTGGCCTGAGATAAAAAGTAATCCTTGGGAGAAGAAGCTACCTCAATATCAAGAAAATACCGCAATGGGCCCAGATTCTTCATTTCAAAGGTGCGAAAAAGATGTTGCTTGACCTCAGAAATAGCAGAAGAGTCCGAACCAGTGATGATCATATCATCCACATACTGTAATAATGCAACAAAGCCAGCAGAGGTGTGAAGTAGAAATAAAGCAGAGTCCTGAGCACAAGGATGAAACCCAAGCTCATAATAGCAGTCTGAAAGCGATCATACCAAGCACGAGGAGACTACTTCAGACCATATAGAGCACGCCAAAGGCGACAAACCTATCTTGAGGAATGGTGAAAGTTAGGGGGAGGATGCATGTAAACTTCCTCAGTAAGATGATCATTAAGAAAAACATTCTTAACATCCATCTGATAAAGAGGCCAAGAACGAATAGCAGCGACAGAGATCAAAGTACAGACAGTAGTCATCTTGGCAATAGGAGCAAAGGTCTTCTCATAATCAATACCATACTGCTATGAGAACCTTTGGCAACCAAATGAGCTTTGTAGAACTTAAGAGAACCATCAGAATGAGTCTTGACTTTGTATACCCATTTGCAACCAACCAGATTCTTACCAGCAGGCAAAGGAACCAACTCCCAAGTACTAGTTTTCTGTAAAGCAGTCTTTAGGGTGAACCCAATGAGGATCCTGACAGGGCTCCTTATAAGACTGAGGTTCTGAAAAAGAGTGAATAACAAACAAAAAAGTACAATAGGAAACAAAAAAACATGTATTAGACCAACCCAACCTGTTTTAAGGATGACGCGCTCGAGTAGGATATCAGTGTGTAGCAGGATCAGAGTCGTCAGAAGCAGGAGGATCAGCAGCAGGGGTAAAGACAACTGGTGGAGGAGGAGCCTTGTGACGAGAATAAACTACCAACGGAGGAGGAAGAGAAGCAGCCAGAGGTAAAGCAGGAGGAGAAGATGGAACAAGCTCAGGGGGAACTATGATATGTACTGATCAAACAGGACCTCAAACGGAAACAGATCAATATGAACCAAATCCTCTTTGGAAACTGGAGCGGTGAGAGGAGGAAACTAAAAGTAAGGTAGACGTTCGAGAAAAGTAACATGGCAAGAGACAAAAAGATGACGGAAAATATGATCATAACAGCGATAACTTTTCTGAGTGAGACTATAACCCAAAAAGACACATAAGATAGACCGGACACTAAGTTTGGTCCTATCTTTACGGGGTAAAAGGAGAAAACAAGCAGACACAAACACACGAAGGAGAGGGTAATTGAGAAGTTGGGAAAACAAAGCCTCATAAGGAGACCGATCAGAAAGAAGGGGTTTGGGCATATGGTTGAGAAGAAAAATAGCAATAAGAACTGCCCCACCCCAAAACGAAGTCGGAACGGAGGCAAAGAAAATGAGAGACCTAGCTGTCTTAAGGAGATGACGGTGTTTACGCTCAGCTCGACTATTTTGGACAGGTGTATCAGTACAAGAAGTTTGGTGAATGGTACCCAATTTGGCCAAATAGTCACAGAATTCAGTTTTAAAGTATTCCCCGCCCAAGTCAAACCGCAACAATTTACTAGTAGACCCAAACTGTGTAGTGACCATAAACTAGAAAGTACGGTATATTTGGTAGAAGTCAGACTTATGAGTCATAAGATAAACCCAAGTGTAACGAGTGTAGTCATCAACAAATGACACATAATAGGCAGAACTCCTTTTGGTGAGAACAAGAAAAATGCCCCAAACATCAGTATAAACTAAAGAAAACGATGTATCAGATATAGAAGTACTAGTATGAAAAGGTAAGACTGTCATTTTGACAAGTTTACACCCCCGACATTCAATAAGTTCACTAGGAGAAACTTTACCCAATATACTTGACTGAGCTAAAGACCATAAGCGGTCAGCAGACAAGTGCCCTAATCTAGAATGCCACAAGTAGAAAGGACTGGACAGAGAATCTAACTGAAAAGAGAAAAAAGCAGTAGAAGAGGTCGTCATTGCAAGCTCTGCACTACATAGAGGTCTCTAACTCTATGGCCAGTCCCAATCTGTTGCTTGGACATCCGATCCTACACAGAACAAATAGAAGAAGAAAATATAACATCAAAACCGGAGGCATCAAGCTGACTGATAGATAATAAACTGACAGATAACTGAGGAACATAAAGGACAGATGGAATAGAGACAACAGACATAGCAGACGGTAAGATAGACCTAACAGATATAACAAACATATCAGACCCATTAGCGGCATTAATAGTAATATGAGAGGGAGGAGGAGTACAATTTTGAAGTAAGAAGAGATTGGGAGTCATATAATAAGAGGCACCAGAGTCAAAAATCCAGACAGACGAAGAGATACCTGAAGAAGTCCTAAGCAAGCCTGAATGAAGAAAGGAAACAATGGAGGCAAATGAGAATGGTTGTGAGATAAACAATGCATGCTGAAACTGACTAATTTGAGTATTCAATGAAGCCAAGTCAAGATCAGGAGCTGGAACAGATACAGTAAAATTAGTAGGAGCTTGAAAATTACTCGGAGAAGAAGGGCAAAACTAGTTCCGAGACTGCTGAGAAAACGAGCCAGACAGACATCCCTTCTTGGAACAATGATACTTCCAATGACCCCTCTGATGACAGAAGGCACACTCATCTGATGCCAATGGCTCTTTTTTGAGCTTTGTAGAAGGCTAAACCTGACTGGTATCTAGCATCGTAATGAGCCAAAACAAAATAGATAACTGATGGAGTAAAGTGTAATAAACAAAGACTGGATAGGCCAAATTGTAATAAGCCAAACAGATGTGACCAAACCAACCAACCACGAAGCAGAAGAGAACTCTAGATGAGAGAGAGAGAGAGAGCAGACTTTGTGAAGGAGAGAGCAAGAAACGAGAGCTCTCACTATCATGATCGTGATCAGGCCCAGAAGCTGACAGTGCGATTTCGGCAATAACGTGGTTTTGAACCAGAGTCTTACGAAGATGAGTCGAATCTAGAAGAACCAGCAATGTCGCGAACCAAAGAGAGAACCAGCGATGTCACGAACCAAAGAGAGAGGTGGGAGTCAGCAAAGGCAAAGAGAGAGAGATGCGAACCAAAGATCACACTCGACTTTGACTTTCAGATTCAAAGTCAAAGTTGGAGAGCAGAAGCTGATGGAGAACCAGATAGGTCGTCGAATCAACTTCGAACCAGTCAACGACTTCAAGCCAAATGAAGAACCAGACAAAGAGACCAGATTGTGCGAAACCCTAGCCACCACGAGATCAACGATCGTGTTGCTTTGATACAATGTAAGATTCCTGAAAGCTTTTCTGTATATTCAATTGTGTTTCAATACAATGTGTACATCTAACATATATAGCAATTCTAAACCTAATCCTAAATAGGAAACAATAGACCTAATCCAAAATAGGAAATAATATTCACAGAATAAACCTAAACTATACCTAAACTAATATTATTCTCACAGTAACATGTGATGATACTATGTTAATGGCATCATTTTGCAATAAACCGGCACAAAACTCTCATATTTAATTTTTTTTGTTTATTTTTTTTATGAGTAAACAAAACTCTCCTATAATGCCATACGCTCCATATGTATGAACTGCAATTGCAAGTTTTAGAAAATCAACAACCTTACAAGTATATTCACTCATTTTAACTTCAAAGAAAATAGCTAGTGAAATTATATAGGAAGAAAAAAACAAAAAGAACAACCAGAAAAGGAGAACCAGTCAAGCCCAATAAGCATTCGGTTATATGAAATGATGGGTTCATTAGCACATAACAATCCTTCCTAGCTAGTAAATTAATAGAAAATAAAGTCCGAAAGCAGGAATTTTCATGTGCACAGACCAATGAAGACATATCACCCAGAAACCATTATTACCTCACCAGCTCTTTCAGGTGTGAAAATCAAATCAGAAGGAAAGCCTCTATCAAGAGCATGCTGTGCAACTGGTGAAGGCATCACCTTTCTTCCTCGGTCTCTTCCAGAAGGAGGTTGAGTAACAATTGCAGCAACCTAAATATATCAATTACCAAGCCCAGTCATATGTTCTCATTATGCCCAAGAACAACTTCCAAATTATCACAAATTAAATACTAACAATTTTTGCATTATTTATTTTGCTAGCACAATTGGCTCGATTTTTACATTATTTATAATTGTGTCAATTTGATCTAATTGATTACAATTGTTAGGGCTTTTTGATGAAAAATGCACACATGAGCTGCGTGTGTAATGTTTTTATAAGCAAAATTGTAAACTCATTCAATTGAGTGAGTTATCTCAATTCCCAACCAACTTTAGTGACCATTTTCCTTCAAAAATCTTAATCGGCGTTAAAATTAATGGTCAAAATTGAGATAATTGAAATTAAATGACCAAAATGACACAAGGTGCAACATATGCAGGGACCTAGAAGCTGATACTGTACATTTATAGTTAAAAGCTACAACTTTTATAGGTGAAATCAAAACTGCAAGCAATACAAATCCTTTAATCTTTCAAATCCCAACTAAAAAAAATATTAAAAATCATAATAAATATATAAAAAAATAAAAATAAAGAAAAGAAGGCCAATTCAGTACTTAGCATTGATTAAAATGAAGGGAGTTGATAAAAATCAATAATTGAGTACCTCAAATAAAGAGCCTGGGGCAGAAGATGCATTGAAAAGAGCATCAAGAACAGAAGCAGAGACCTGAATAGTGAACCATATTGCATCAATTACAAGTATGTGTGTATATATATATATAGAGAGAGAGAGAGAGAGAGAGGAAGGAGTACTTGAGGAGAACCGAGGAAGACGAGTTGCTTCTTTTGAGTAGAAGAGTTGGCAGAGGAAGACAAACAATGGGTTGCGTTGAAACAGCAAAAGCGTCGAAGCATTAGTGAAGACGATAATAAGTACATTCCTTTTTTTCTGGTTCGACTCAAAGCCTCTGCTGGCTACCGAATCTATTTCATCTCCTGCTACAATTTACACAGCTTTTTCTACTCAGGAAGAGGAACAACTGGTGCGTGAGGGTTCGGTGTGCTTAACCCAAGGAGTTTGGTTTGGTTTGGTTTGGTTTGGTTAGGTTAGTGTGTAATTTCTACATTTTTAAAAATAAAAAAATTATTTATTTATTTATTGAAAAATGTTTAAGAGCCAAAGTGGGCATTGCCAAATCACAAAACGACGCCGTTGTTGCTTTTACGCTCAAAACGACGTCGTTTTGACAGTTTTGAACCATTTGAACCACACTTGTTGTGGCCCTCTACCATTGCTCTTATTTATTTTGAAAGTAAAATTTAATTGGATAAATTACATTGACACCCCCTTGAAGTTTATGTTTATTATAATTTCTCCCTCACCTTTTGGAAATTACGTCCCCTCCTTAAGGTTTAAAGTTTTATTGTAGATTGCTCCCTCCAGCCATTTAATTTTTTAAAATACCAATTTTGCCCTCACTAGGTAAATTACATTGACACCCTTTACATTTTAGAAATTACAATCCCCTTCTCAAAGTTTAAAGTAGCATTACCAATTGCCCCATCGGTTAATATTAGTTGAAAAAAAAATAATTGGAAAAAAAAATAATTGAAAAAAAAATTATTAGTCAAATTTTAAAATTTTTATTTAAAAACTAACGTAAACTCATTTTTTAAATTTACAAGCTGAGACAATCATTTATAAATCAAAAAAAATTATTAAACAAGTCTGTATGGCAGTTTTTTCAATTTTTGTAAATATAAATTGAAAACTGAAAACGAAATGGTTACCAAACAGGTCTCAAATGATAAAAATATCATAAAATTAACGAATAATTAAATAAGTTACCAACGTAAGAAATGACTTATCAAAATATTCTTAGGTTATGTATGGTTTGATTTTTTAAAAAAATTAAAAATTAATTTGGTTAAGAAATAAAAAATAAAAAATAATTATCATTTTTATATAATTTTTATCTTTCGAGTGTAATAAACATAAACTTCAGGGGATGTCAGTACAATTTTTATTTTACATTGGTTTTTAAACAAAAATTTAAAATTTTGACTAACAAAATTTTTTTCCAATTAATTTTTTTCCAATTAATTTTTTTTAATGATTTTTTTTCCAACTAATACTAACCGAGGGGCCAATTGGTAATGCTACTTTAAACCTTGGGGAGGGGATTGAAATTTCTAAAATATAAGGGGTATCAATGTAATTTACCCAGTGATGGCAAAAATTGTATTTAGAAAAATTAAATTCTTTGAGCAATCAGAATGAAACTTTAAACATCAAGGAAGGGCATGTAATTTCCAAAAGGTGAGGGGAAAACTGTAATAAATATAAACCTTAAGGGGTGTTAATGTAATTTACCCAATTTAATTTTGTTCCTCATCCTCCCTACTGGACATAGGGTTGCCGTTGTGCCTGGTGTAAGGTGATGTAAGAAATTTTAATTTAAACTGTTTATATAGTATGATTCGTTGAACATATTATTTATTTAAAAATTTAGTTAATTTGTAGTTCCATGATCATGTCATAATTATTTTTTTTAAATTATCAAAATTTTATTAATGGTTTGTTTTTTTAAAAGACAAATATGATCTTGGTATAGAGCTACACATATCTACCCAATTTAATTTTTTTCCATAAATGATTTACGTGATAAACTTATAATATGAACGGTTCAGATCATTGAAAAACTCAGAACAATCACCCACATAGACTCACAATAAAAACCACAACTCTCTTTCCTTTCACCAGTACCGACACTATCACTACCATCATCACCGTTGCTTTTGCTACCTCCACCACCCACCATGAGAACAACCTCGACCACATCATTTTTAAGGTCATAATTAAATATAGAAAACATTTTTAATGAAAAAAAATTCTATAATTTTTTTTAAAAAAAATTCCACCAAACAAATGGAATGCTTAATTTCATTTGGTATTATCTTCATATTTAGGGTTTTATTTTTAATTTTTCTTTTATGAAAAAAATTGGTGAAAAGTTTATTTTTATAAGTATGCATCGCGTTAGGTCTAATAATTGTTTTGTTTGGAGTGACAAATTATTTTCGTGAAGGATAAACTATTTTCATTTTTACTCAATTGTCATCTGACTGTTAGTCACTGAAAAAGTCACCAATACTAGACAATAAATAAACAAATAGATAACATGTGAATAGATAAATAACATGCTTTGATAGACAAATTAATAAGAATAATACAATCTTTCAAACTATTATTGTCATGACACAAAAAATTAAGGACAAATTTCACTTTACTTCCCTGACATTCGGAAATCACCACATAACCCCCTTATGGTAGATGGACTAAAACGCACCGTTAGCTTTTCTGTCTAAAATAACAAAATGTGAAAGTCACACGCGCTCTATAGAGAGTGAGTCCATTTTTTTTACGAAAATACGCTTTCTACCTCTTCAAATTTACAAAAAATGTCATTACATGAGATTGCATGTGTATAAACTGAAACTGGTTCAATATTTCTCACCAAATCACTCAATTAATTATATTCATCAAATAAAGAAATCATAGAATTTAGATCAAACTATCTTTCATCTTCTTCTTTTTTTTTTCTTCTTAGTAGAAGTTTATAGATCTGGATATTTTATATATATATATACAGCCCAATCAAAAAAAATTTTGGTTTTATAACTTCTGAATCAAACTATATATATATATACAACCCAATCAATTTTTAAAAAAAATTTATAATTTGTGAATCAAACCCACCGACACAGCGTGTGACACCCCAAAATTTAAGGACATCATAATCAGATTTTAGAATTTAAAATCAATATTGCTACCAATATTATTAACATCTATTAATTAACAACCTAGAATTTAAAGTTCTTACATCACAACTTAGTCTTAGTACATAAAAGAAATGACAAATATAAAAAGAAAACTATAGAAAAATTAGAAATTTTCGAAAATAGTTCATGGAACTTGGCACTCTTTAAGCTAACCAAGGCTGAGTGTTGCCTTGCAAGGCCTCGGTGTTTCTTTCGATTTCTTCGGTACCTGGCATAAAACGCCAGGGCAACGGGAATGTCAGTGAGCGACGAACTCAATAAGCTACTATAATCCAAAAATACCCACCCCGATAATAATACTCACAATTTATGAATAATGTGTAGTAACAAAATAACAAGTAACATTTGGTAAGTATAAAAGGAATGTTATCAGTTGAAATAACAATAATAGATAATAATAAATCAAATAAAAAAATATGTGTATAACAAACGGAAGCAGTATTTCATCATAAGGATTATGCTCACCCTTCTTTTTAAATTTTTATAGATTTGGTTTATCAGATAAATTTAAGTAACTCCCCGCGGAGCACTATTTCCACTCAACCACTAAGCAGTGGCCACGGGACAATTCTGACTCCCCCTTGGTCAAATATTCAAATGTTACTTACTGTAACTACCAATAATGACCACGCACCAGGGTTACATACCCGAGTCGTGACATCATGGTCTGCTCTAAGGGAACGGTCTATGTTGTGACACCCGTACCACCAACCTTATATCGCCTATACCAATAAGTGCCAAAATACCTTCCCGTGCCATGTTAGGGTTCGCAATTCACTTGCGCAAGATTCTAAACCGAGCTCACTCCATCACTTTTAAATTTTAATGTATCATTGGTTAAATTTCGTATTTCTTTACTTGTTGAGATATTCACAATAAGTCAACATTTAATTACTAGTAATGTTATACCAACACATTAAAATTCCCAACATAAAGTATTACACATGTCACACAATAGTAAACAAATGTACAAAATTTTAATAAACAATTTATTTAAACCATGGTATGAAATAATAATGTAGATGCCAAAAAAAAAAAAAAATAAATTATAATCACACCCATGCATGGATTTTTAATCTACAAGATTAGATTAGTAAAATATTAATTTTTTTTCCAAATAAACAATTGAATAGATAATTTTTTATTCCTCCTTAATTTGTCAGAATTTTCAGAATGCATAACTCATAATTAAAATTATAAATAAATTACTTATACAACTTTAAAATTCATGTAAATCTACAGAATACTCAATAAACATGTTATGGTCATTTTTCAAAAAGCATTTTCCAAAAATAAATTATAAATAATTCTGAAAAATTCCAAAAAAATTTATGACACAGATTTATCACATTTTCTTAAATTAACTCCATACTTAAATTTATAAATCGATTCCATGATCTAAAAATTTATTATGAAACTATATTTCTCAAATTTCATTTTTTGTTTAGAAATTACCAGATTTGGTTTAATATAAAATTTTTAATGATTTTTCAAACACATAGTAAAATCTGCCTATAGCTCCAGATTTGGTTAAAAATTTGTATAAATTCATACAAAATTCAATAATTGTTGAAACATTTTGTGGACGAACTACACATCATTATCAACAACTTTGTAGAAAAAATCATCTTCAAATTTTGAGTATAAAATTGTCTAAAAATTCGTACAACTTTCTGACAGATTTGAAGGGCCAAATAACATCTTCAATAATCTTTTTAATGGCATAAACTACACATGCAAATCCAAATTCCATAACATTGTCATGATTTTCAGACTACCAATAACTGATATACCATCATGAATTTTCATACAATTATAAATAAAATTCTACCTACATGTTTAGTTAGACATTTTATCATATGTATATAATCTGAAAATTTCAGATAAGAAAAAAAAAATGAGAGGGTTGAGAGGGTTTTCTTACTTAGTTGTAGGATTGAAATGGAATAATGAAATGGTAGGAAAATATGCAACCTCAACCTCCTCCTCTTCTTCCACAAGAATTCCCTCTATTTTTTTTTTTTTTTTTTTTGAAGCACAAACACAGTGTGTATAAACACTGTGTGTGGTATGAATATATAGAGCCACTTCTCTGAGGCTCTCTCTCTCTCACACACACATTCTTTCCATTATTATATCTTATTCACTTTCTCCAAGTTCTAAGAAGGAAGGCTTTCCCTAAGTTCTAAGAAGGATGATGGGTTATGGTTCTTATACCACCATGCAAACAAGCAGGTGGCATAGCCACGAAAATTTCTTCTCTTTTGTGTGTGTGTGTGTGTGTGTGTGTGTGTGTTTATTTGTATGGGTTTCTTAAAATTAAGGTTTTTAACTAAGATATTTATCAAAGATAATCGTTATGTTGAATCCTTATTAAAACAATTTATAAACAACAAATATTGAACACCCACAAAATTATTATTATTATTATTTTGAATAATTAAATGCGGGTTTTCACAATCTACCCTCCTAAAAAAAATTTCATCCTCGAAATTAATTTGTACCTTTAGACTCAAAAAGCTGAGGGTAATTGGCACGTATCATATCTTCTCGTTTCCACGTTGACTCTTCCATCCCACGATGTCTCCGAAGAACTCAAACTAATGGTATGGTTTTACCTCGTAATTTCTTCTCGCGACGATCTCAAATTTTGACAGGCTTCTCTTCAAATGTCACATCTTCATCAAGATTAATTTCCTCCCAATTGATAATGTACGAAGGGTGTGGCTCGTATTTTCGTAGCATAGAGATGTGGAAAACATTATGTACTCCAGCCAGTTGAGGTGGTAAAGCCAAACGGTACGCCACTTCTCCTACTTTGCTTAGAATTTCGAAGGGTCCCACATATCGAGGTGCAAGTTTTCATTTCTTCCCAAATCGCGGAGCACCTCGACGAGGTCGAACTTTGAGAAAAACATGATCCCCTACTTCAAATGTTAAGGGTCGTCTCCTTGATCCGCATAGCTCTTTTGTCGACTTTGGGCTGTGGTTAGCCGTTGTTTGATCAGTTTTATCTTCTTAGTGGTCTCCTGAACCAAGTCTGGTCCTAACAAGGTTACTTCCCCTACTTCAGTCCAACAGACTGGTGACCGACAAGGTTGCCCATAAAGTGCTTCATACGGTGCCATTCCAATGCTAGCCTAGAAACTATTGTTGTAAGCGAACTCAACGAGAGGTAGATGTTTCTCTCAACTTCCTTTAAAATTCATAACGCAAGCCGAAACATATCCTCCAAGGTTTGTATTGTCCTCTCAGACTGCCCATCGGTTTGTGGATGAAATGTCGTGCTAAAGCATAGGTTCATTCCCATTTCCTTCTGCAAGCTCTGCCAAAATTGAGAAGTGAATCGAGGATCACGATCAGACACGATGCTAATTGGTACTCTGTATAATCTGATCACTTCTTTGATGAACAATCTACTAAGTGAATCCAACGTATCTGATGACCCGACAGGTAAGAATCGGGCTGTCTTAGTTAATCGGTTTACCACCACCCACACGCCGTCATGTCCTTGTGGTGACCGAGGCAAACCCGTCACGAAATCCATGGTTATGTGTTCCCATTTCCACTCCAGAATTGGTAAGGGTTGAAGTTTTCCTGCTGGTCTTTGATGTTCAGCCTTTACTTGTTGACATGTCAGGCACTGAGACACAAACTTTGCTACATCTCTTTTCATTCCGCCCCACTAATATTGGCATTTTAAGTCTTGGTACATCTTAGTACCTCCTAGATGTACTGCGAATACTGAATGGTGGAATTCCTTGAGTACCTTTCCCCTTAGTGAGTTGTCGCTTGGCACGAACATTCGACCTTGATATTTCAAACTCCCATCAGCGTGAATTTCCCAACCAGGCATGGCTTCACTAGATTCCATTTGTGCCTTGATGAATGCTACCTCCTGATCGTACTTTTGTGATTCCAATATCTCGCTCAAAATTTTAGGTGTAGCAATCTGAGCACCAAGGTAAACCTTTTCATCTTGAACCCTCATTTGTACCCTAAATTCATTGAGCATTCCGACCATATTCCATTCTCTAAGTGCTAAACTAGCAACAATTCCTCTATTCTTGCGACTTAGCGCATCTGCCACCACGTTAGCCTTGTCGGGATGATAAGAAATGGTAAATTGATAATCCTCGAGATACTTCATCTAACTTCTCTGATGCATGTTTAAATCCTTTTGGGTGAACAGATACTTCAAGCTTTTGTGATCGGTGAATATCTCAAACTTTTCGCCATACAGGTAGTGTCTCCAAATTTTGAGTGCGTGAACTATAGCTGTTAACTCCAAGTCATGGGTGGGATAATTCTTTTCATGGTTCTTTAATTGCCTTGATCCATATGCCACCACCTTGCCATTCTGCATCAATATGCACCCCAGACCTTCTTTGGAAGCATCACAATACACGTTGTACCCAACATCACGTTCTGGCACTATAAGAATAGGGGCACTTGTCAATCTTTTCTTGAGTTCTTGGAATGAATTTTCACAAGACTCGTTCCATTCAAACTTTACCCCATTTTGAGTCAAATGTGTCATTAGTTTGGCCAATTTTGAGAAGCCTTGAATGAATCTTCGATAGTAACCAGCCAACCCTAAGAAACAACGAATCTCAAATGTGTTCTTAGGTTGCTTCCATCCTGTCACTGTTTCTACTTTAGTTGGGTCTACTGATATTCCCTTTTCAGATACCACGTGACCCAAAAACTTTACTTCCTCCATCCAGAACTCACATTTACTGGCCTTAGCATACAATTGGTTCTCTCTCAAAGTTTGAAGTACTATTCTCAAATGTTGTTCATGGTCTCCTTCAGACTTGGAGTACACCAAAATATCATCTATGAAAACTACCACAAATTGATCTAAGTAAGGCATGAATATTTTGTTCATTAAGCTCATGAATACGCCTGGTGCATTGGTCAGGCCGAATGGCATCACCACGAATTCATAGTGGCCGTAACGGGTTCGAAAAGCAGTCTTAAGAATATCTTCTTCTCGAACACGCAATTGGTGATACCCAGACCTGAGGTCTATCTTTGAGAAATACTTTGCCCCTCTAAGCTGATCGAAGAGGTCTTCAATTCTAAGTAGTGGATACCGATTCTTAATGGTGACTCTATTGAGTTGTCAGTAATCAATGCACAACCTAAGTGTCCCATCTTTCTTTTTAGCAAATAAGGTTGGTGCTCCCCACGGGGACATGCTTGGCCTTATAAATTCCTTGTCCAATAATTCTTGCAACTGTGTCTTTAGCTCTCTTAATTCAGCTGGCGCCATACGATGTGGTGCCATTGAGATCGGTGACGTACCAGGTTGTAGTTTAATGGTAAAGTCCACTTCTCGCT
This sequence comes from Camellia lanceoleosa, assembly GCA_025200525.1. NCBI lineage: Eukaryota > Viridiplantae > Streptophyta > Magnoliopsida > Ericales > Theaceae > Camellia > Camellia lanceoleosa. Next base: position 188,235,800 of record CM045759.1, read on the forward strand.
TTGGGGATAGTTCTGGTAACTCCTCTGGAAACACATCAGTATACTCGCACACCACACGTGGTAGCCCTAGTTCCATACGATCTTTGTCTTCCAGAACTAAGCTTGCTAGCCACCCAGCTAGGTGATCATGCCACTTTGACTTTCCAAATGTTAGTGATAGAGAATCTTGTTTATCTCCCTTAAATTGGAATCGCGTTCCGTCCTGAGAGTAAGCAGTCACCGTCTTTTGATAGCAATCAGTGGTGGCTCTATGGGCTGATAATTAGTCCATTCCTAGGATAACGTCAAAAGTCTGACATTTCCATGACTCGTAGGTCGCAAGTTAAACATAAGCTAGAGACTCCTAGTTCACATGATTTGCATACGAGATCTACTTGAATTTGACCTCTTAGCGGTGAAGCTACACTCATAGGTGTTTTTAATTGTTCAAGCTCTAATCCCAAAGTTACAAAACATGAAGTAGATATGAAAGAGTGTGATGCTTCAGAATCAAACAAGACTTTTACGCAAGAGTTCATAAGGATGAGTATACCTTGAATCACTGAAGGATTTCCATTGTCTTCTCCTTCTTGGAGTGCAAAGACTCTTCCAGTGGCACCCTGGTTTGGCACCCAAGGCTTCTTTGCATTGGCATCTCCTGGTTGTTAAGTCCTTGATTGTCCCACATTTCTATTAGATAGTGGCTGACCTCTGCCGGATTGGGAATTTTGCGCAGCTCGCGTTCCCTGAGTTGGTACGCATTTGTTTCGTTGAGTGGCCTCCCCTTGATTGATTTAATAGCCTGACCTCTTAGGAAAATTGTTCCTAAAATGCCCTTCTTGGCCACATTCATAACACCTTATAGCCCCTTCCCCATTACGCTGTTCAAGATTGTACCCTTGCTGTTGTTGTGGTCCCTTAGCATAAGGTACCGAAGCAGCAGGGGTCTTGTTGTTCCTTGAGGGTCCTCCACTTCTTGGCTGGTTGGCTCTAGACTGATGACCTTGAGTCTTTGCAGTGTCCATCTTTTCTCTTTCTAAGGTAAGAGCCCTATCTACTACCTGTGCATAAGTTGGTAGCTGCACTGCAACCAGTTTGTCTCGGATCCCCGAGTCGAGTCCCCACTCAAAGCGCCTTACCTTATCTATTTCATTTGCCACTATAGCTGTGGCATGGCGAGAAAGGGCCTCAAATATATTGGCATACTGTGTCATAGTTATGCCTCTTTGTTTCAGTTGGAGAAATTCTTGGATCATCTCCTGCCTTACTAAGTTTGGGAAGTACTTTTCCATAAACAATTCCTCGAATTGTCTCCAAGAGAGGTCTGTCACCTGAGGGCTTTCCTTAATCATTGTCCACCAGAAATCGGCCTCCCCGTCAAAGAGAAATGAAGCAAGGGACACTTGGTCCTGCTCGTTCTGAATCTCTAGTGTCTCCAATATTTTCTTCACTTGCCTTATCCATGCCTCAGCCACGTAGGGATTGGGTTCTTCAAAAAAATTTTGGGGCCTGAGTTTTTGAAATTTCGCTATTAATTCTGCTTTGTTGTTTTCACACCCGGATTGGTTTCTTAGTTCATTAGTAATTGCCCGAACGAAATTCATAACGTCACTATTGTTGTTGTTGTTGTTGTTGTCATTGGATCCATTTGCTCTAGTTCTTCCTGCGCTCGAGCGATCATTCACATTTTGCATGTCTGCTCGAGCAAGGAAAGCTACGCTCGAGCATGGACCTTATTTTCAGAAATTTTGCCTAAGTGTTCGAAGATATGTTTTGGCATCCTCTTTGCATCTTAGACATTCCTAAGTCTTAATTAAGCCATAGTAATGAGGTTATGGATTAAAAACACACTAAGAAAAGAATGTACTAAGTTCCAAGATTGCAAGTGTGTGTGTTTTAGGCAATGTGATAAGAAAGAATAAGAACCAATGTAATGAAAGCTAAGCCTTAATGGCCACTTGAATGAGACATGCTTGTGTTATGTATTTTATGGTTGTAGGTCAAGACTCGAGGGTTGACTGAACATTGCAGGAAACCACTGTGAGTAACGTTATTGTAAAGATACGTTCATATGAATTATGTTCCAAATAAAATATGATAAGCTCTGAGTTCTGAAATGATATCTGTTTTCGTAAACGAATATTCCATGTTTGAAATCTATTATGGCATCCATAGATAGGCCCTGTTTGGTACAGCTTAATTTCAGCTTATTTTAGCTTTCAGCTTAATTTAAGCTATTTTGATGTGTTTGGTTTAGCTTAATAATACAGCTTTTAGCTTTTTGTAAGTCAGAAATCAACTTATTCTTTGAGTGGGGCAGGAGAAGCTTAATTTATAAGTCAGAAATCAGCTTATGTTCATAGTTATAAACTATAAGCTGTTAAGGTATAAGCTATAAGCACTTTCCCACAGCTCTACCAAATGGGGCTATAGTCCCAAGTCATGGGGGACGGCATAAAAATGCGGGTCCATGACATACATGTGATTACGAGATCTCGTTAGCCACTTCATTATGGTAATATGTGTTTAATCGGTATCCGAAACCAATTACTCTAGTCGGAAGACGTTCTGTGATGTGTTCTATGGGATGTACCATTATTATATTCTGATATGAGAATGCTTATGCTATGATCTGCTTTACACTTATGTCATGTTCAGATTTCGTTCACTAACCCCTTTACCTTAATGTTATTCGCTGGGCTATAGCTCACTGTGTGTATATATATGTATAGGTGGGCATGTTGGAGATCGAGCCTGAAGGCTTTTGTCAGAAGTCTGTGTTCTGTTGTCAGCCAACCATTGCGCCTCACGTGGAGGTTCCGGATGTGTTACTTGTTATGAGTCTCGGTTACTGGTGTATATGACTTGTAGTTTTGTTGGCTGTACTTAAGATACTTTTATGTGTGTGGGTATAATGTATAAATGACTTTTGGATACGTATTTAAAGTTTTAAATATTTTGTTTCATATAGGTCAGCACAGCTCATTGGACAATTTTAATTATGTATTTGCTTCCGCTAGCCCCCTTAATTTTGTTAATCTGTTTAGAGGCCTTCGGTAATCTAAGGATTACTAGCCGATTACGATGCTAAACCTATAGGAACGGGTTTGGGTCGTGACAGAGTGGTATGTACGAAGGATATTATTGTTACACCCTTTATTTATTTTTATTTATTTTTGCTTAAAAATGAAATGCTAGCAAAATAGTCCAACACAAACTTTTAAATACTAGGATTTCATTAATGATAATAAAATATCAATACATTCATAAAAGAAAAAGGAAAAAAAAACAAAGAAAAAAAAAATTCATTCTACCCCTGCCTACTTCTTTTTCTTTTTTTTTTTTTTATAACCAAAAACCCTAAGTTAGAAGCTAGGACTATTACAATTAAGTGCTACAAAATTTGTTGTTGTCCTAACTTCTACACTTGTCATTTCCTAACTAAGCAAATGGGCACAACGTTGATGCACTGTTTTCTCAAACTCTCATGCGTCATCGGGTAGCCCATAACACTCCCAGCGAACAAGGACCATCCGCACCCTATTCTGACCCACTATTCGTCTAATCACGCAGGTAGGAAACTCGTGATACGTGGCAGCTCTATAAAAATTCACCAATGGGTCTAGGGTTCGGACAACGTGACCGAAAAGAGAATGAGTAGTCCGGATATCTTGTAGTAGAAACGCATCGCCCTTGTTTGCGACGTATTGCGGAGGTAGGTTCCATACTCGATAAAAATTATTGTCCAGATATTCTCTTATCTAGACTGGCCCGATAAACATATCTTTTCTAGGCGAGCTCCTCCAATAGCACATCCTAGTAGGGGTAACACTCACAAATACTGCCTTTCCATATGGCAGGACGGGTGGCACCATCATATGCCTCAAGGCCGCCTCAGGGCTGTCCTCTATCAAGGATTCAGGATCAAACTCCACCATTTCGTGATCAGAGTCAGACTCAGGATCGGAATCACCCTCAACTCCTACTTCGAACTCTTCTTCCAAGTTCTCTTCTGGCTCTTCTTCTAGGTCCTCCTCTGGATCCTCTTCCCAGTCAATAGGCTCATCTAACATCTCAAGTTCTTCCTCTAATTCCAAGTTCTCCTCTGGATCCTCTTCCCAGTTAATAGGCTCATCTAACATCTCAGGTTCTTCATCAAACCATCCATTTTGATTTTCGTTTGCCATCTACAAAATCCAATTTTTTTTTTTACTTAGTAACTAAAAATGCTCACTATAACCACTAATAAGTTATTTAACAAGCAAGCTTAGGGTTTCCCGAGGTCTCAAGGGTTTCTCAACCTAAGCTCTGATACCATGTTGTGACGCCCCAAAATTTAAGGACATCATAATCAGATTTTAGAATTTAAAATCAATATTACCACCAATAGTACTAACATCTATTAATTAACAACCAAGAATTTAAAGTTCTTACATCACAACTTAGTCTTAGTACATAAAACAAATGACACAAATATAAAAAGAAAACTAAAGAAAAACTAGAAATTTTCGAAAATAGTTCATGGAACTTGGTACTCTTCAAGCTAACCAAGGCTGAGTGTTGCCTTGCAAGGCCTTGGTGTTTCCTTCGATTTCTTTAGTACCTGCATAAAACGCCAGGGCAACGGGAATGCCAGTGAGCGACGAGCTCAATAAGATACTATAACCCAAAAATACCCACCCCGATAATAATACTCATAATTTATGAATAATGTATAGTAACAGAATAACAAGTTACATTTGGTAAGTATAAAAGAAATGTTATCAGTTGAAATAACAACAATAGATAATAATAAATCAAATAAAAATATATATGTTTAACAAACGGAAGCAGTATTTCATCATAAGGATTATGCCCACCCTTCTTTTTAAATTTTCATAGATTGAGTTTATTAGATAAATTTAAGTAACTTCCCGCGGAGCACTATTTCCACTCAACCACTAAGCAGTGGCCACGGGGCAATTCTGACTCTCCCTTGGTCAAATATTCAAATGTTATTTACTGTAACTACCAATGATGACCACGCACCAAGGTTACATACTCGAGTCGTGACATTACAATCTGCCCCAAGGGAACGGTCTATGTTGTGACACCCGCACCACCAACCTTATATTGCCTACACCGATAAGAGCCGAAATACCTTCCCGTGCCATGTTAGGATTCGCAACTCACTTGCACAAGATTCTAAACCGGGCTCACTCCATCACTTTTAAATTTTAATGTATCATTGGTTAAATTTCGTGTTTCTTTACTTGTTGAGATATTCACAATAATTTAACATTTAATTACTAGTAATGTTATACCAACACATTAAAATTCTCAACATAAAGTATTACACATATCACACAATAGTAAACAAATGTACAAAATTTTAATAAACAATTTATTTAAACCATGGTATGAAATAATAATATAGATACCAAAAAAAAGAAAATAAATCATAATCACACCCATGCATGAATTTTTAATCTACAAGATTAGATTAGCACAATATTAAATTTTTGTCCAAATAAACAATTGAATAGATAATTTTTTATTCCTCCTTAATCTGCCAGAATTTTCAGAATGCATAACTCGTAATCAAAATTATAAATAAATTACTTATACAACTCTAAAATTCATATAAATCTATAGAATACTCAATAAATATGTTATGGTCATTTTTCAGAAAGCATTTTCCAAAAATAAATTATAAATAATTCTGAAAAACTCCAAGAAAATTTATGACACAGATTTATCACATTTTCTTAAATTAACTCCATACTTAAATTTATAAATCTATTCCATGATCTAAAAATTTATTATGAAACTATACTTCTCAAATTTCATTTTTTGTTTAGAAATTACCAGATTTGGTTTAATATAAAATTTTTAATGATTTTTCAAACACATAGTAAAATCTGCCTATAGCTCCAGATTTGGTTAAAAATTTGTATAAATTCATACAAAACTCAATAATTGTTGAAACATTTTGTGGACGAACTAGACACCATTATCAACAACTTCGTAGAAGAAATCATCTTCAAATTTTGAGTATAAAATTGTCTAAAAATTCGTACAACTTTCTGACAGATTTGAAGGGCCAAATAACATCTTCAATAATCTTTTTAATGGCATAAACTACACATGCAAGTCCAAATTCCATAACATTATCATGATTTTCAGACTACCAATAACTGATATACCATCATGAATTTTCATACAATTATAAATAAAATTCTACCTACATGTTTAGTTAGACATTTTATCATATGTATATAATCTGAAAATTTCAGATAAGAAAAAAAATAAGAGGGTTGAGAGAGTTTTCTTACTTAGTTGTAGGATTGAAATGGAATAATGAAATTGTAGGAAAATATGCAACCTCAACCTCCTTCTCTTCTTTCACAAGAATTCCCTCTATTTTTTTTTTTTTTTTTTGAAGCACAAACACAGTGTGTATAAACACTGTGTGTGGTATGAATATATAGAGCCACTTCTCTGAGGCTCTCTCTCTCTCACACACATTCTTTTCATTATTATATCTTATTCACTTTCTCCAAGTTCTAAGAAGGAAGGCTTTCCCTAAATTCTAAGAAGGATGATGGGTTATGGTTCCTATACCACCATGCAAACAAGCAGGTGGCATAGCCACGAAAATTTCTTCTCTTTTATGTGTGTGTGTGTGTGTATTTGTATGAGTTTCTTAAAATTAAGGTTTTTAACTAAGATATTTATCAAAGATAATCGTTATGTTGAATCCTTATTAAAACAATTTATAAACAACAAATATGGAACACCCACAAAATTATTATTATTGTTATTATTATTATTTTGAATAATTAAATGCGGGTTTTCACACAGCGCATTTGTGACATTAGTGAAATTTGTGAAATTGAAAAGTTCAAACAAGGAGACTGAAACAAAGGAAACCCAGAAGGCCCATGTTAGAGGTTCATTTGAGTGTGCATTTGTTTTGAAGATTAAAGGGTGTGTAAATGAGTTTTTGAATGAATGGAGATATGAAGAATGTGCAGATCTAGAGAGAGAGGAATGGGGATTTACATGACTAGGGTTTTAGAAGGAGCGGGCTAAAGAAGAAGGGGAGAGAGAGAGAGAGAGAGAGAGAGAGAGAGAGAGAGAGAGAGAGCTATGAAATGTGAATGATGATTGATGGAAATGGAGGACTTGAATGAAAATAGAGAAACTCCTTCCAATTCCGCCAAGACAAAACTTTCACATGCACGAATTCAGATTCTCGCACTCTTTGTATTTGTGTTTGGGACAAAAATGCAGAGAGAGAAGGAGATGAAGATGAAGAGAGAAAGAACTGATTTCCCTGAATTATATATGAGGGTATAATTGTCAATTTATAATTTCTGTTAACAAAAGTTAGCATGCGTTTTAGTCCATGAACCACAAGGGGGTTGTCATGATCCAAACCCGCCCCGTGGGTTAAGAACATAACCGGCCAGTAATCATGAGATTACCTGCGGTCTCCAACCAAAACAATTGTATTTTAACAGAGTTAATGGGGGCTAAATGGAAGCAAAATTTAAAACTTTGTCCATAGAGCTGTGCTTACATGGCACGTCCAAACAACCAAACATATATACCTTAACAACTCACAACAAAAATACAGTAGCACAAGTTCTGTACAAACAGGATCATCCAAAAACTAAGTCAACACATGAAAACTATATATAGACATATGCAAAGTCCTCGCCAACGTGACAAAAATAACATCGCATAGTAGAGAGGCGAAGACGAGTCTCATGCGTGAGACACTAGGGCTGACTCTCCAAAAACTCGATTGTTCCACACAGACTTCACTGGGGCTAGGTCTGGATCTCTCTTGGCTCACCTACAAACACATGAATGAGCGTGAGTGATAGCCCAGTGAATAATATCAAATAAGAATATACAAGCGATATGTAGAACAACAAACTCCGAACGGCCTTGGGCCCAATTCACATTTTCCTTTTTTTGTATTTAACATTTATATGCACAATTCAAGTCAAGTGACTGTGGTTTCAAACATACTGGCATTTGGCCCATTTATCTTTCATTCCAGTCAAAACGGCCTCTGGCCCACTCATTTATATCAAAACGGACTCGGGCCCATCCAGTCATGTCAAAATGGCCTTTGGCCCATCCATTCATGTCAAAACGGCCTTCGGTCCACTCGTTCATAACATACGGCCTTCGACCCACTCATTCATGTCAAAACGGCCTTCGGCCCATTCATTTATGTCAAAACGTTGTCCACCGATCAATTGACAAATTAATAAAACTTACATAGAAATAAGCAATGGACAACAATATATTTCAGATATCTCTGATAAGATATTACTCACAGTGATCGGTTGGTTGGTTTGCCTTGGAACTTGACCCTACACAGTCCATGAACACAAAAGGGTCACCAACAATTCAATCCGTTCTTAAATTCACATTTTCCTCTTTAGGCTCACAACGATCGATTGGTTGGTTTGTCTTGGAGCTCGACCCTACACAGTCCATAAACACAAAAGGGTCACCAACAATTCAATCCGTTCTTAAATTCACATTTTCCTCTTTAGGCTTTATTCATATCTCTTTAACTTAATTACAATGCTCAATGCATGTCTAAGAGTGCTTGCAAGTGAAAGAGAACGGAAAACGAAACACAGAACGAGCATACAAAATTTCAAAAAACAAGGTCCCCGCTCGAGCGGATCCATGAGGTATGCAAAAGTGTTGGATGCATCAAAATTACGCTCGAGCGTAAAGTATGGCGCTCGAGCTGAAGGTCTGTCTACATAGCTCTCTGCTCGAGCATGAACTTCCCCGTTCGAGCGGACGCCATGCCTGCAAAAAAATGCTGGAAGCACGAAATTCACGCTCGAGCGGCGGTTTCTCCGCTCGAGCGGACATCAAATTTCTGGAAAATTCAGAACATGTTCTTGAGCTTCAACTTCAAATTCAAAGGCTCCAAATGCATGATTTTGGTTCAATCTTCACGTATATGTGTACTAACATGGTACAAACACTAAATTACAACATTTTGAAGCTCAATTTCACAAATTAATCACACGCATGTCCCAATCTACCCAAATTCACTTCCAACATAACAATTTTATGCATTCAAGCTTTATATCAAACATGCATGCAAATCTTTGACTTCAATCCTATTTCAAAACATGCAAGTGACATTATTTTTGTGGAATTCATGAAAATCATGCATGCATGTAAAGATTGATGCCCAATCCTCCATATTCAACATTATACATGTTAGCTCATGCAAATTTCAAGCTCAAACATACAATCCATGGCAATCTCCTATATGCATGTGTACATTGACTCCCAATTCTTCAAGACCAATTCATATTATGTTCCTTATCAACACTCAACTTGAATTCACAAAGATTACAACTAAGATGCACAAATTCACTCACCTAGGAGCCTTAATCTTCCCAACTTATGATCAAAACTTGAGTTAGAGTTTAAATTTTCAAGCCTTAAGACCAAAATTGCACAATCCTTCTCTCTCTCTCTCTCTCTATAGCCGGCCCTCTCTCTAATTTTGAGTCCAAGATCAGCCAAAATGCAACTAAGGAGAGGAATTGAGGTGTAGTGCCTTCATACAACAAGCTCCACTAATTTCATTATAATAATATTAGATAATGGAGCACTGAATTGATCATTCTGAATCTAATTATTTTGATCCGAATCAATTTTCAATTAAATTTCACCGTAGACTCTAAAAGTCATGTCAATCACAAAGGCGTAATCAATTTCGGTTTCTGTGGCCGATAAGACCTTCAATTTAAATTCCAAAGCAGATTATCAAACAGATATTCCTACGATGAACAGATAAAAATTCAAAACTACATATTTTCACATAACGGCACACAAAACCATATTAAACACATAATCGTACTCATATTAAGGACCAATTAATATATTACGGAACAGGAATATCACAGGAATTATGTGGTTAATTCCGAATATTAGGGGGTAAACCGCACCCGACCCAAACTATAAGGAGGTAAAGTGAAATTTGCCCAAAAATTAAAACTTGGAACTATTGTCCCAAAAACTTCAAAATTAAATTTATGATTAGAGTGTAGGCACATGGGGCATGGCATACAATATCGAACTGTTTGCAATGGACAACATGACTGGCAAGATGCCAATTTTATTTAATAAAACCAACGTTCCTCTAAAGCGTTATTAACAAAAACAAACGGTTTGGAATTTACAATTGAAACTCATATCAACTTGAAAACATGACTCCAACTAATGTAATCTGAAAAACAAATTTAAAGTCAGATTTTAAAATCACAATTTCACCGTTAACTTCCAGAAACAATTTGAAGTTCGATACTTCACTCAAATCTCAGCATATTATATCACAGTATCAACAGCATAGCAGCTGCAGGTCTAAGAATTTTCAAGATGAGATATACTTATTACTCCAAACATTAAATCCAACAATTTTCCAACAAGCTAAATTGGTTTTATAGGGTATATAATACAATAGAAGCAAACAGCATTTTGCTGGAACAAACCCAATAGCATCACTCAATTCCAGGTGGAATACAGCGAGTCCACAACATCAACACTTGCTTTAAACAACAGAATCACCTCTTCAGATGTGTGCCGGAAATTCTTGATTCCTCCGAATGCATAGTTCCAACTTGAGCTGCCTGCAAGACCCAACAAAATCACTCGGAACCAGAAGAAACCTCTTTAGAGGTGGATGCTCAACCCGCCCAGGAATGCTTTCTGTGAAAGATTGCAGTCTCACGGAGCTTCCACCGTTTCTTGCTATGAGATCGTATGCAAACGCCCTCTTTGTCGAGCTTGGTCCAATACAACTCACGTTAACAATATTTCCAAGAGGGTCAATCCCATTGTTGAGAAAAAAAATGCCACATTCGCTATGTTCGTGAAGAATGAGGCAGATCTGTTGCTTTTCTATGGATATTGGGAAGAGGCAGTTGTAACAGAAGCGTAGAGGAGTTCTAAAGTGTGCTGATGAAGTGTAGGGATAAGAGCTTGAAGGAACCTACAAAGTTGAATTCATTAAGAGGGCACAAGCATGGTACGTAAACACATGTCTCCTCGTGGTCATGTTTCTTACTGTAACTCACCGCTTCTTTGCACCCATACTTCATGTTTTGGCATGATATTTTCACTGATTCAATAACTTTCTCAATGGCCCGGCAACGGTTATAACCAATTGGCCAAGAGCAAGAAGGACACTGATTTCCAAGCTTGAAGCAACAGGAGGAGCAAGCTACATGGCCATTCTCACACTAAATTGCCATTTATCAAAAAATATATTTATATTAGAGCTATTGTTATCGGGTATAACTTGCAATTAAGTAGTCACAAAGTGCCACCAATGGCAAAGCTACAGTTCGAGTCATGCATTTAAACTTCTAATGCATCATGTAATTTTTAATGGAATAATATAGACACCCAAAGTTCCTCAAATACCAGACGCATCATGTAGCTTCAACGACCATCGGCATGGTAAATCTTGTTATAAGAATGGAAATGGATTATATTTCTCTTATCATTTCCGAAATTACAAAACAAATTCATGCACAAAATTTTTTTCAGAACAAGTCATGATGAACTTAAATTATTCAAGTCAGGAATCCTACCATATTAACAGGGATTGTCACTCAATGTGAAAGTATCGAAACCGTCATGAGTAAATGGAAAAACTAAAAACAGTTAACAACATGACTTAAGGTGTACATAGCACATGTAGACCACAATGCTGGTGAAAAGACCAGGCTGACTGAACCAAATGCAGCCAAAATGCTTTCAAGAAAATAAAAACACAAGCACAACAAAGACTTAAGGTGGTTTGTCATCCTAAAAATGATTGGCTGTGTGTGTGTGTGTGTAAGGGAATGGGGATATCTTAACACCTAGGAAATTAGCAACCTTTCTTTCAAAAAAACTGTGATTAACCTTTTAAAAAGCTGAATTGAATAAATTGCCTTTCAGATTTCCCCTGAAGGGATACCCAAGCCTTAAGCATGGTTCAAAGCATTACTGAGTGAGTTTGATTGACCAAGTAAATGGAGATGTTTCAAAAGTGTACAGCAAAGTATAATCAATGCATACGATACCAAAATAACCAAAAAAGAAATAACATGTTGTAAAATAGAATTTGAAACCAAAAATAAGCATTGATACAATTAAAAACTCATATGCAAACATGGTTCTTAATATATAGGTTAGACATATAATACAAAAAAAAATTCAGAATGTAGCTAGAAAGTTCATCGACTATGTATAAAGATACTGCATCGTAATAGAATGCCTTTTTTTCTCTCAACATTTCAATGATTTCAAAACTCTAGATATGCCTTTTTTTCTAGTAATCATGCTGTTAATCAACAATGTTATGAATCATAATAGAAATAAAAAATATGAACATTCAATTTCCCAATCATAATCATGTGTACACTTAATATGAAGTGAAAGCACTTAGTCGTTCGTTAATACTCGACCTCCTCAATTAACGCCGTCATTGTAAAGGCATTAACATAATACTTTTAGATAGTATTTGGTAACTGTAACAGTCAATGAGCAGTAAATAAATATGAACACACAATAAACATACATACTGCCCAAAAAAAATTCCAAACTACGCTCAGGTGATATGGTCCAAGAAGTAGTATGAACAATATGATCCTTCTAGTCATCCATATGTCAGTTGTTTATATCAAATTATGAAAAAATTAAAAAGAACGAATGGCTGATTTGATTAAATTACCAAACCCAATACTAATAGAAAAGGTTTGGGATTGCATTGATAGGGTGTAGTGTCAAGTATAAGGGTAAGTACATCAAAAATGTCAAGGTAAGGGTAGAGTATGAAATTGTATGAATAACTAAAATCAAGAATTCGCGCGCGAAGCAATAAAAAACCAGACCCATTGTCATCCCTACATTGGATCCAATTTTTAGACTTTTTCATTTTTTATTTTAAAAAATATGGCTGACATTTGGACAGGTTGCGACAAGAGTTAAAGAGTTTTCATGAATTTCACATAAAGAAGTACTTTTAGCTTTCATTCTACTTCCCAAGCACATCTGCTATCTTGACAGTTGACATACATGCTCGAGGTATAAAAACACAAACTTGCACGACCACTTCTATGGGCTTCAACAAAAACGGCTGAAAGATCTTAACATGTTTTGACACTTGAATTCATGCCTTCAGAATATTCCGTCCAACAGAAACCACCAAATAACTGGTTCTATTCTGTCAACCCTATTCACTAACAACCTACAGCATCACCAATCCTTCACCTTTTCTTTCATCAAAAAGTGTTCAAAAATATCTCGAATCCTGTAATCACATGTTCTTCGAATCAAGGGAGTCATTTTTTTCCCATCAAATCAAGAACTCATCAAATTTAAATTTGATGAAAATTTAAGAAAATGGAGATGATTTTTTTTTTTTTTTTGGTTATCAAATTTCATAAAAATGGAAACTTGGGATAAGAAGAGAACTTCTAAAAAGATTTTGATGAAAGGATTGATCTATATAAAATCAAAACTTTTACACTTGAAACTATTCCATTGGATGCAACTCTTCACTCAGTTTTGAAAAAGACAACCTGTGGTTAATTACCATATGATCTTAACCCACCTACTGACTATACAACACAGGGATTTTAGAAATACACTCATAAAAATCAACCCAAAAACATCAAGAAAACTGCAATAGCACAAATGATCGAGGGAGATAACGGACCTGAAAGACAGGAATGGTCAAATGTTCGAGGCAGATAGGGCAATCGAGCACATCTGGGTCTGTTAGGGTAACCGAAATCGAACCGTCCCCGCTGGATCCGAGCGAAACACGTACAGCATGAGATCTCTCAGCTTCGGTTTCATCGTCGTCCTCATCGTCTTCATCGTCATCATCATCATCATCATATTCAGATTCTGCTTCTTCATCTTCATCTTCTTCTTCTTCGACTACTGGTTGGTCGTAGCGTCGAAATTGCTGTTGTTGTTGAGGTTGTGGAGGAGTGGTGGTGGTGGTTCGCAGTTTCTTGGGTCTTGGACTGCTAGGTCCTTCGCTTTCATCTTCTCTCCCCACAGAAAATTTCGCCATTCGAATCTCTCTCTCCCTCTCTCTTCTACACAGACTGATTCGTAGATTTCTAAATTCGAGTTTTTTGGTGAAATATCTCCTTTTATAGATTCCCCCAAAAAAAAAAAAAAAAAAAAAAAAAAAAAAAAAAGGTCTTGGGGGTACAACAGCTAAAGCAGAGAGTGGTCCCGTTTGATGTAGTTGTTAAAATAGTTTATAGATTATAACTTAACAGATTATAAATTATGACTTTAATTAGAAGTTGTTAATTTATTTGGTGTAACTGTTAGATTATAAATTTAAGTTGCTAAGTAGTGTTCGTTAAATAAGCTGTGAAATAGCTTTTTCAATTAATTTTTATTTTTTGTTTGTCTACATTTCTCATAAAAAATAATAATAATAATAATCTATAGTTCATTTGAGTCTTTTTCTATTTTTAAAAAAATAAAAAATAAAAAAATTTAAGAGTATAACCATAAATTAACATGTCCACAGCAGAAGCTGATAATCAAAAGTAAGGGGTGAGCAGCTTCTTAGAATCAACTTTTTTCAGTTAAAATAAGCTGTTAAAATCAGAAACTGTTTGAAATAAGTTTAACCAAACAGTCCAAAATAACTTTTTCAAAGCTAAAAGTCATAAGTTAACTCTAAAAAGCTTAAACAAACACCCCAGTATAATTATCAAAAGCACAAAATGAGAACAATTGTTTATCACCTTCTTCTTTTTTTTAAGAAAAATTATAAATAAATAAAAATAAGAAAATTTATTAAGGCTCTGTTTGTTTGTATTTTCAAATTAACTTTCAACAAGTGAACTCGCACTTCACGTTTGGATAGGACATTTAAAATACAATTCCGCGTGTGAATTCAAATTACAGTTTGAAAACCTATTTGGCAGCTTGTATCTCTACTTTCAACGTTTCTGCCTTCTTTCTCTTTTGATCTGAAAAGCTTCCATGTCCTTCTATGTCCTTCTTTATCATCTCTGAAATTTTCACGTGAACCTCATCTTTGTATCAAATATCAGTACTTCAAATTCATCACGGGTAGGCTTCTCTATATCAAACGTCACTACTTCAGATTCATCAGTACTTCATATTCATCACGGGTGGGCTTCACAGAGAAGACTCATTTTATAAATAATGAATCCACCCAACCCGCTCTGTACTGGTATCATTTTTCATAAATCGACTGACTTACGATTTGTGCGTTGCGGAAGATTCTTATTACGGGCAACCAAACAAAGACGAGTGCGAGGTGAAATAATTCACAAATTTATTTACATATTTTGTTATAGGGAAATGATTTGAAAAATTCATTCCCAATTTATTTTTATTTTTTTTTCAAGTCAAATTTATCAAATCTATTATCGAATCCGACGAGTAAAGAGTAGCACATTAAGTCAGTATACACATTCTATCACCAGCGATAATTATTCAATTTCCACTAATCTGGTAAATATATCCTTCATCTGTGATGTGCAAATGATTTCGCATTTAGTGAAATCAGTTCACAAATCTTTTGTGAGAAGTATAGGCGACTATTTTTTTACTTTAAGATGTTTTGTATTTTCCTGTACTGTTTCACTATTTTGCCAAGAAGAATAGCAGTAAGCTGGTAAATCAATCTTCATCTGTTATGTATAAATAATTTCAGAGAAGTTAAAATCAGTTTCCAAATGGTTTCTCAGAATTTGTAGATGCGTATTTTTCATTTCAGATCGGTTGGTATTTTAAATTCTGAACTGTTTGAACCTTTGCATGAAAACAACTTGAGAAGAACTTAAGCCGGCAGTACCTGGGACACCCGGCCAATCGTCCCCCGGGTCATCCGGCCGGTTGACCTACCCATCCTCCGTTTTCCCACTCCATTACTTCTTCTTTTATTGGTTTTCCTTACTTCTTCTTTTACTGGTTTTTTTTCCACAATTCAAAGATAATGTTACTTGATTTTTTTTATTAGTTGTGGTTATATTTCTGCTATTTAAATTCAAGTAATCTGTTACGCTATTTTTTTCCTTGAAATAATATCATCTTTTTTTTTTTTTTTATCTTTATTCTCTTTGAAACCATTTTGCTCTGTTATGCTCTGTTTGTCTTATATATCTACCCCAGACTAGTTTAAATATAATTTGTATGTTTATAGATGGATAAAAATAATTCTGATGACAACCAAGAAACAAAAATGTGGACGCCCAGAATTGAAACGAAATTAATAAATATGTTGAGAGATGAGGTTAGAAAAAATCAAACAACGGGTCGTACTACTTCGTGGACAATTAGACATTGGAATTATTATGCAAATCAGTTGCACAATATGTATGGATTTCGGTATACAGGAAAACAGGTGCGCCAAAAATATCAACGATTGAAAGCTGATTATCGGACATTTAAGCGACTCTAGGCACAGACTGGTCTGGGATGGGATCCAATTGTAGGCACTGTTGTTGCACCTGATGAATTTTGGGATAAGGTTTTTCATTAATCTGTACTGTTAAATATTTTTAATTTAAATATTTCATGATACATATAGTGCTTAATTCTTTATTTGTATTTGTTGTAGGCCAACATAAATGTGAAGAAGTTTAGGACAAAAGGATTTGAATATTTTCTAGAAATGGCAAAAATTGTTGAAAATTGTTGTACCACAGGGGCCTTATCTCGTGCATCCACACAAGGAGCCCTTGACTCAAAAGAAGAAGATGACATGTTAAATAAATTTTGGAACCCTGATGTTGGTGGGAGTAATGCTGGTGGGAGTAATGCTGCTGAGGCCATTCTTGTTGACTTATTCGGCGATGAGTACATGGATCCAGCAAAGGGCAAAAGTCACAAGAGGGGCCCTACAACCAGCCAGGCTGACAGTGGTCGTTCCAAAAAGTCATGGTCAAGTGTGTTTGATGATGTGTGCGCAGCTTTCACATCATATGTACAAGCAAAAACAGGACATTCACGTACACGAGAAAATGAGACAGAGGTTGTAAGTGCAGGTGGTGATGATTACTCCCTTGATGCATGTCAAGATGCATTACTAGAGCTTAGGGACATACCACCATTGCAGTACGTTAGGGCACTGACACTGTTCAAGGATAAGGAATGGCGAAGGTTTTTTATGCGCACTCCTACCCATTTGCGCCTAGCCATGATCCTCGCTTTGCAGTGAAGTCATAAGTTCTGTTTTGCTTGTGTTATCAAATCTCCTTGTCTGAACTGTTTGATGATTTCATTATTCCTTACTTGGTTTTTATTTTTTTTTTCATTCCATGATATCCTCTTTCCTTTCCTATCTTCGTATGTTTTTTTTTTTTTTTTTGTTGAACTTTTAAGTAATTTCTGTTTTCTTATCTATTATGTTGTGTTATTACAATATGACCACGTATTAAATAAATTTTGTCCTTCTATGAATTTTATTGTACACTGAAAAATAACTACGGCCGACTATTCATATACTTCCTTTTTAATTCTATTTCACCATTAATGGTATGTGTTACAGCATGAATAACATATTTTATAATTATGCTTTTACTGTGATGTAGACAAAACCATATGTCATCCAACAGAGAAAATATTACAATGGAGATCTCATCAGAGAAAGATGAGGTCATTGATGAGTTTATGGATTTTTTGATGATTGCTTGCATACATGACCAAATCAACGCGTCAAGTAGTCGCCGACCGCAACGAACGTGTCCATTCAAAGGTGATGATTACATCTTCAGCCTATTAAATGGCCATCCAGAAACAATGATGAACATAATGCGAATGGATGCACAAACATTCATTTTATTGAAAGACACTTTACTCTAAAATGGCTTTATCGATATTGAGCATATGCATATAAGTGTCGAGGAATCGCTTGAAATTTTTTTATATACTTTTGCACAAAATGATCACCATCGACTATTAGCAGATAGATTTCAGCACTCCACGGAAAAAATTTGTCGGCACATAAAAATTATTATGCGGGCATTGTGCAAGCTTGCATCAACGGTTATCAGGCCACATAACCAAGACGACATACCGGCAAAAATTTTAAATGACAGGAGATTTTTTCCCTGGTTCAAGGTATGAACAATATGACTGTCCTGTAAGTTGTACATATCAATAAGGGTTAATAAATATTATTTTCGTTTTAATTATAAAAGTAATATCCAAGTTTGTTCTGCTTTTAATGTCAAACAAATATCTGTCAATTAGGATTGTATCGGTGCTATCGATGGCACATTGGTCGATGCATGGGTCCCTGCTTCAAGACAAAATACATTCCGCGGTCGAAAATCAACGATATCGCAAAATAGGGCTGAGCAAGGAATCCGTAAAATCCGTAATCCGATCCGGTCCAGTCCAATCCGATAGGTTTGGATTAGTTTTTTGAATCCGTGGTTCGGTTTCGGATTGAAAATTTCAAAATCCATAGGCCACGGATCGGTTCCGGATTGAACTCCACGGTTCCGAATTGGAACCGATCCGGACCATTTAGAAATACTCTATATTTTTATACTATATACCTTCCCACACCATATAATTTCTTGTCTGATATAAAAACTAAAATGTAACCTAACCTAATCCAGCAGCCTCACTCATTCACGCCTCTCACTCTCATCTCAGGTCTCTATATTGATGGTGTTTCTCTCTCCTCTTTCCCATCTCAGACTGAGTTCTCTCTTACACTCTCATCCATCTCAGATCAGATCGGTGTGCTGCTGCTTGTTTCTCTCTGTCGGTGAGCTCTCTCTCTCTTTCTCTCTCTCTCGGATCGGTGACTATTTTTGTTCATTTGTTCCCAGATTATCCATCTCAGATTAGATCGATAGCTATAGCTGTTGTGTCTCTCTTTCGGTGAGCTCCTCTCTAACACTCTGAAATGGGTTTCCAGCCTCACTCATTAAATCGATTGTTCCTTTCTGTTTTCATTTTATTTTTGTACTTTTTTTTTCTTCCTATTTTCTATTTCTATTTTTTGTTTTTATTTTTATTTTATTTTTCTGATTTCATCTCTGTTTTGTGTTGTTTGTTTGATCAGTCTGATTGTATTTCATGTAGATATTTTCTCTGTTTTTCCATCTTTAATTAATGAGGGGAAAAAGATTATAGAACAGGGGTTGTTATATGCTCTTGTTATATGCTCTTGTTTTTCAATTTTTTCCATATTTTCTCGACATTGGAAGAAAGGAAAAAGTTATATGCTCTTGTTATGTTGGTTGCTGCTATTATTGTTTTTTTGTAATCAATCTCAAGCAGGTTGAGGCATTAAGATTGGGCTTGGGTTCCAGGGGAAAGCCTCTACGAGAACACTTCTGAACTTCTTCATTAAGAAGTGCATTTAAAAAAAATAAAAATAAATAAATAATTTTTAAGCTTTAGGGGTATAAATTACTGGCACTGCCAAATGAGGCATTAAATTATTATTATTATTATTATTTTTGGGGTTATTGGAATGGATGTTTAATTATATTGTTTACAGGTTTTTAAGAGCTATGTTGCTATTGGAATGGAAATCTAATGTCTATATTTTTTTTGTTATTTAATTATTTAAATCCGTGGTCCTAAACCGATCCAATCTGTGCTGCAACGGATTGGTTCCACAATTTAAACGGATTGGATTGGTTTAAATCTTTCAGGAACCGTAGATAACGGATTGGTCCTGGTTTTCTCCCAATCCGGACCAATCCGGTTCATGCTCACCCCTATCGCAAAACGTACTCGCAGCTTGCGACTTCGATATGTTGTTCACATTTATTAATTGTAGATGGGAAGGTAACGCTCACGACAACGCTATTTTGGTTTACTCTATTACACGAGCTGATCTACAGTTCCCACACCCACCCAATGGTGACTGTCCCCAAATAACATACGGTACACTTTTTCCTTTTTTTTTTATTTGCACATATCAATTGACAGAACTGTATATTCATTATTTACATGTAGGTAAGTACTATTTAGTTGATGCTGGTTTCACAAACATGACTGGATTTCTTGCCCCATTTCGGTCTCAACGATATCACTTGCAAGAGTTTCGTGGCCATCATTATTCAGGACAAAATGAATTGTTTAACCATCGACATTCGTCGTTACGCAATGTCAAAGAAAGAACATTTGGTGTTCTGAAGAAGCGCTTCCCAATATTGCGGTCCATGCCAAATTACAAGTCTATAAAACAAGGGCCTCTCGTGATTACATGTTGTGTAGTACACAATTGGCTCCGTTTGCATGCAGCTATGGACCCATTCTTTATGGAAGCTGATAATGAAATGGCCGCAGAAGCAGAAGCAGACGGGCTTGTTGGAGACCAAGCTGACTATGTTGACATGTCACAACATGGGTTAACGTATCAATCGAACGTTCGGGATGCAATTGCTACTACTATATGGCAAAATCATGTTGGCCACGGATAGAAAAGGGATGTCAACAAGACAAGTCAATATCGTACTGAGTAATGGTTTTAAATGTGTAATTATTTTATTAATTTCAGTCATTATGCAATGTGTACAATGTAATTTTATGTTCTTATTAACTTAAATGTCTTCGTATTGGGTTGTGGTGGGTGGCAGGTGGGTGGTGAGTGGTGATGGGTGGTGGTGGTGGTAGGTGGTGGCAGATGGGTGGTGGTGGGTGGGTGGTAGTGGTGGTGGGTGGTGGTGGGTGGTAGTGGCAGGTGGGTGGTGGTGGCAGGTGGGTGGTGGGTGGTGGCTAGTGGTGGCTAGTGAGCGAAGTTATGTAATAAATGTGTCATAATGACTGGAATTAGTAAAATAATTACACCTTATTAATTTAAATTTTATGTAAAAAATTTGTACATGACATATCCGTGTTTTTTACTTTTTGTTAAATTGTAAACAATTTCAAGGTTTTGTTATTAATTCGGTGACATTCATTTACAATTTGTTGTTCTTTGTTATTTTCTGTACACAAGTTTATGTTCACTTTTTGTTTTCGTTTTCATTTAAGAAAAAATAATTATTATTAATTTGTGCATTGTTTTATTTAATTTCAGAACATTAATTTAATTTTTTGTATTAATTGATAAAGACAAATTATTTTGTAATTGTTTAATTTTTATTCATTTTATTGAAATGAAGGATTTTTTAGATATTTATGAAGTTTTGTTTATTAAATATTGTACAAATAATTTAGTCAGTCTATCAACAATAACCCAAATTGAGTCCATACCTTTACTGGAGCGAGGCAACCCAACGATAAAATCCATAATAATATGTTCCCATTTCCACTCCGGTATTGGTGAGGGCTGCAATAAGCCTGCGGGTCGTTGATGTTCAGCTTTAACTTGTTAGCAATGAAGACATTTCGATACAAAATCAGCAATTTCTTTCTTCATTCCCGGCCACTAGAAATTCAGTTTCAAGTCTTGGTACATTTTCGTATTCCCCGGATGAATAGAAAATTTTAAGTTGTGGCCCTCTTGCAGAACTCTTCTTTTTAGTTCAATATCATTCGGTACACATAGTCTTTCTTGAAATTTCAGTACATTATTTTCAAATTTGAACCCCGGTCTCAGTTTAGATTCCCTTTCTTCGATGATCTTCTTCAAGAAGTCATCATGTTGCTGTTTCTCTTTAACTTCTTCAATCAGTGCCGGTTGAGCAGAAATAGCAGCTATTGTTCCACCTTGTTCTCGCAAAACAATTTCAATTTCAGACTTTTCAAGGTCACAAAGCAACTATTTCTGTCCAGTGAGCAAACAAGCTAAATTTGCAATCGATTTGGCCAAGAATCCAAATGATGTTGGCTTTCCCCGGTTGGTACAAAATCTGTAGGTCATAGTCTTTAATCAGTTCTAGCCATCTCTGCTATCTCATGTTCAGTTCTTTCTGTGTGAAGAAATATTTCAGACTCTTGTGGTCGGTGTATACTTCACATGTCGCTCCATATAGGTAGTGATGCCAGATTTGAAGGCAAATACTACTGCAGCAAGTTCCAGATCATAGGTCGGGTAGTTCTTTTCATGCGGTCTCAGTTGTCGAGAAGCATAAGCAATAACTCTCCCATTCTGCATTAAAACACATCCCAAACCTTTATGAGAAGCATCACTAAATACAGTATAACCATCCGTACCTGAAGGTAAGGTAAGAACAGGTGCAGTCACGAGTCGAGTTTTCAACTCTTGGAATGCTAAGTCCCTTTGATCAGTCCAGTCAAATGATATTCCCTTCTGAGTCAATTGAGTCAACGGTAAGGCAATTTTGGAGAAATCTTTGACAAATCTTCTGTAATATCCAACCAAACCCAAAAAACTTCGGACTTCTGTCACATTTGTTGGTCTAGGCCAGTTCACTACAGCTTTAATTTTCTGCGGATTAACAGAAATCCCATCTTTGCTAACAACATGCCCCAAAAACATAACATGATCAAGCCAAAATTCACATTTAGACAGTTTAGCATAAAGTTTCTGTTCTCTTAGAGTCTGTAGGGTAAGTCTCAGATGATGTTCATGTTTTTCTATACTTTTGGAGTAAATCAGTATGTCATCAATGAATACAACAATAAAGTCATCAAGGTATGGTTTAAAGATTCTGTTCATGAGGTCCATAAGTGCAGCTGGTGCATTGGTAACTCTGAAAGGCATAACTAAAAATTCATAATGTCCATACCTCGTTCGAAAAGCAGTTTTATCAATGTCTTCTGGTTTAACTTTCAACTGATGATATCCGGATCTGAGATCGATCTTAGAAAACACTTGAGCACCTTGTAACTGATCAAATAAGTCATCAATTCGAGGCAATGGGTATTTATTTTTCACAGTTACCTTGTTCAGTTCGCGGTAGTTAATACACAGTCTCAGTGAGCCGTCCTTCTTTTTCACAAACAAGACGACTGCGCCCCACGGTGAAGTACTAGGCCTGATGAACTTCTTATCTAATAGTTCCTGCAATTGTACCTTCAATTCTTTCAATTCAGTTGAAGCCATTTTGTAAGGAGCTTTGGATACTGGCTGGGTACCTAGATTCACATCAATGGTAAATTCAATCTCCCTGTCAATCAAATCCCCTGGCAGATTATCTAGGAAAACATCTGGGAATTCTCTGACTTATAGGAATACTGTTCACATTAGCATTATCATCAGTAGATACAGTCAATACAGAACACAGATACCCTTTACACCCCTTTCTAATTAGTTTAACAGCTTTCACAGATGAAATCAAATACGGAGGAGGTACTACTCCAACCACATTAAACACAAATTCAGGCAGACCAGGTAGACGCAAAACTACTAGTTTCGTTACACAGTCTATGGTGGCATGATATTTCATTAACCAGTCCATCCCCAATATTACATCAAAATGGTCAATGTTCAGTGGCAGTAAGTCAATAAACAAATGTGTATCTCCAACAATAATTTCACAAGCAGGGTACATGTATGCACAAGTCATAGATCCCCCAACGGGTGATGATACAACTAATAGATAATTCATGGGTTCTAAGGGTATATTCAATTTTCGCGAAAAAGCATGCGATACATAAGAATGTGCAGACCCCGAATCAATCAGTACATATGCATTTTGAGTACAAATAAAGAGGATACTGACACAACGGTCTCAGTATTTTGTACGTCTTCCGGTACTAGGGCGAAGACTCAGCCCTGCCTCATAGGCTCTTTCCCGGTAGCTTTGGGGTTCAGTTTTGGTGCAACAATGGTGTCAAGGCGCTTTGGTAACTTTACTATTGGTTCCATGAGCAGAGGCGATCTTTAACCATGTGGCCCACCTTGCCACACCTGTAACAGGCTCCAAATATTTTGTAACAAACCTCTTTGTGCTTCCTGCCATATTCAGAACAGGGTGGGATGAAACCACTCCCTTGGCTGGAGTTAGTTGTTGACCCCGTATTCTGTTTCTTGTTCAATGGGTTATGCTTGCCTTTCTTGAACTTAAAACCCTGCCTTTTACTACGCCATTCAAATGCCGGCGTTTCAGATTGTTTCACAGCTTTGATGTTCGACTCGGCCATCAATGCTCGGTCGAGAACACCTACATAGGTCGGTAGCTTTAAAACACTTATTCTGTCGAGTATTGCGACATTAAGGCCGCCTTTAAATTTTCTGGCCTTCTTGTAGTTAGTGTCCACCATATGTGGTGCATATCTAGCAAGCTCGGTGAACTTTGTTTCATATTCAGCAACGGACATTGTGCCATGTCTCAGTTGTTCGAATTCAGTCACTTTTATGTCCCTGACACACTGGGGGAAATACTTTTCAAGGAAGGACTCCTTAAACTGAGCCCAAGTCACTATAGTGTTGGTGTCACGGATCAGCATCCACCACTTTTTGGCCTCTTCTTGCAAGGTGAAGGTAGCTAACAGTACTTTATTTCCTTTCGAGCACGGAAACACTTCAAATAACTTTTCTGTTTCAAGGACCCATGCTTCAGCTTTTAGCGGTTCCAGGCCTCCTTGAAAGGATGGTGGTTTTATTTTGCTGAACTTTTGGGTGAGAGCAATTATGTCCCCATCATTCACATTGACATTCTGTTCCGGTATAGTTGGAGAAGGAGGTGGGGGCTGTTGATTCTGTTGTTGCTCTAATCTTGTAGTTATTAGTTCCATCATTCTTTCCATTCTTGCCATTCGTGCCTCAGTGGATGAGGATTCAGATTCATTTGCAGTTCTTGTATTATCCATTTCACTATAAGCAGTGGTAGCAATTATAAACATAAACAGTTGCATACTTAAACAGTTTAACACATTAGCATATATTTAGTCATGTCATAATCACACACTTTTCATGCTCATGAAATGCCCTAATCACTTTTCTAGGACATCCTATAGCTCATTTGGACAAGTGTGTGCGGTATAACTCGTGGTTAAGTATCGCTCTGATACCACTCTATCACGACCCAAACCCGCCCCTATGGGTTTAGCATCAGAATCGCCAAGAATCTGAGATTCTCAAGGCCCGCTAACAAGAATACAGAGTACAGGGGCATGGCGGAAGCCAATACAGTAAATAAACAATGTCCAATAAGCTGTGACAGTCTGTATGCAAAAATATTTTTCATACATATATGCAGTCAGTGACAAAACAGTATATACCACACTTACAATCATACAGTACAGGGACCTAATCCCTAGTAACAAGACTATCGATTATCACCATACAATGCAAAAACAGAACGGAATG
The DNA here is from genome assembly GCA_025200525.1 of Camellia lanceoleosa. Classification (NCBI taxonomy): domain Eukaryota; kingdom Viridiplantae; phylum Streptophyta; class Magnoliopsida; order Ericales; family Theaceae; genus Camellia; species Camellia lanceoleosa. The sequence goes on from CM045759.1 coordinate 188,261,004, forward strand.
GGGGAAAAACTAAAACACCCCATAGCCTTTGCTAGACGGGCTCGGAACCTCGCAGTGAGGCGCAGTAGTTGGCTTGACAAAACTGGAGTTTGCCCCGACGCTCCTAGCCGCTGTCTGGTGCCTGAACACCTATATATATATGAGCAGTGAGCTAAAGCCCAGTGAATAACATAAAGCGTAAAGGGGTTTAGAATAAATGTCCTTAAGAATGAATGTCCTTACAGTAGTGAAAACAATTCATTTCAATCAGTATATCAGTTGTTCAGTACAGTAAACAGTCATATGTGGTACATCCATTAGCATAACAGTAAACAGTAGGTCTTAAAAGACCGAACAGTAAATGATGGCCATCAATCAGTAAACAGTAGTGGTTCCAATGAGGGAACCGACAGAGATCTCTGTAATAGTAACAATCAGTAACAGTAGTAGTTGCTAAGGATGCCACAATACAGTTCAGAATATTGGACATACATTCATTCAGTTAACAGTATCAGTTCAGAAAGCAGTACAGTTTAGTATCCAGAAGATAATCATTTTGAACATATCTTTACATAATTGTTACTCACAGAGTTCTGGGCTACAGTAGGCTAGAGTGTCTCCTCGAAATGCCAACCCTAAACAGTACAGAATGAACACACACTAAGTTACATAGTTGGGAAGGATAATAATAATTTAATCCCTAATTGTCCCGGTGTGTTCTACATCTATATTTTCATTAAGATATCTTAAACTAGGCCTAAGAATGCCTAGGATGGGATGAGGATGCAAAGATGTATTCAGAAAACATTTTCAAAATTTGCAGTGAAACAGGGTCCCGCTCGAGCGAACATGCAGACAACAGTTACCGCTCGAGCGTCAACTTACCCGCTCGAGCGGACCAAAAAGTACTGGATAGGTGAAATTCATGCTCGATTGGGCGCTCGATAGCCGCTCGAGCGTAAGACACAAGGTCCCGCCGAAGTCAATCCTTCGCCGGCGGACTTCAACATGCAAAGGTATCGAGAGCACGAATTTCCGCCGGCGCCACCTTCCCCGCTTGAGCGGGAGTCCAAAATCTGGAATTTCCAGATTTGAACTGCCAAGCTCAAATCAAGTTTAAATGCATCAAAATCGATTTCTTTGGGCCCATTTTCCAGAAAACACCTCAAAACTTATAGTACTACATGTTTTAAAGATCAATTTGATAAATCAAGGCCCAATGATGTTTCAATTAAATCCATTTTCAAACCCAATTTCATGAATATGATCCAAACATGACATGCATGAGTTTTAAATCAATTCAAAGCTTCAATTCATGCTCTAATGAGTCAAATCATTCAAGAACATGATGGTATCATGTACCTTAGCTAGAACTTGTACATACATGCAACAATTATCCATGAAATCAACTTAAAACTCAACACTACCGACATACATGCATGGAATGAGCTCCAATTCAACGTTATTTGACTCAATCTTGACTTAGATCACTAGAGGCTCATGAATCATGCAAGAACAAGATTAAACACAACAATGAGAGGTTGAATTTCTTACCTAAGTCTTCAATTAGAGGTGAAGGAGCTCAATTATGCAATTCTCTAACAATTTCTTCAAGTCTCCAAGCATTAATCAAAATGACACTCAATTTCTCTCCCTCTCCCTCTCTAGGACGACAAGAACAAGGAAAAGAGGCTGATGATATGTTTGTTCAAGTGTAATATGAAGATCAAAGTGTTTGAGATAGTGGGCCACTAAGGGGGTAGTTTGGTAATTAAGGCCAACTCTTGAAATTAGCTTATTTTAATCTAATTTAATCATACCAAATCACATTTCAGATAAATATGTCATAAAATCACATAAATAATGATGATCATAAAACATCAATCGATTTCAAATTCGGCCGCCCATAAGGCTTTCAATTTGCAGTTAAAACACAAAGACATGAACAGATAATCAAACAACCAACAGATAGAATGCAATTCAAATAGGTACACTCAATCAATTCGGTTCCAGTTTTCAGTCAATCAGTTCAATATTTCAATTACTTCAATTATCAGTCATAATCAGTCTCAGTTTAACAGCATTCGGTAGTTTATTGGTAAACAGTGGTGAGGGTTATTACAGTAACGCCCCGACCCTTCACACGTCATCGATATTGTCCGCTTTGGGCCACGCCCGCACGGATTTGTTCTTCCTAGTGGGTCACCCATCCTAAAACTATTCCAGCCTAAGCACGCTTAACTGGGGAGTTCTAATAGGGATTTCACCACTTGGGAAAAGGCCTCGATGCTATGTAAAGGTTTAGGTTTTTACTTTTATAGCCTAGGAACTCCCCTTCCATTCCCGATGTGGGACACCGGGGCCTTACAGATTAGCCATTTGTTGTTCCCACTGTAGGCGTTGATTGTACCGTTCTTGTTCCAAGGCTAAATAATCAGTCCAGTAATGGGGTTATTCATTTGGTGGCATGGCATTGTCATTGGGTTCTTCCTCATCAGGTATTGGTTCATTTTCAATATGAATAGAGCCCATCAAGGTGTCAGCACCACTACCTCGGGTCAGTGTGTACTCAAAAATTGGTAAAGTGATTCTGACATATCCTTCACCTTCCAGATTGACATTATGCGCTTTGAAAATTATGGTTAACAAAGCTCCAAAAGGTAGTGACCGACCAGTCAGAGTATCGAATTTTGCAATCATCATTTCTTTGAGTAATATGAAGCATAAATCTAATTTTTGTCCAATTTCAAAACAATATAACAAATACACATTAAAACATGAAACAGTATCATAATGGCCTTTTTTTGGAGTGACATTTTCAACTAGCCATCGATGAAGAATACGAAGGTGGGGTTTTAAATGTCTGGCTAGTAAATTAGTGCCGCTGAATCTGTTGTAACAAATTGTGGTATAAATGTGACTGACATCATCAACAATTTGTTCTAAGGCAGATTCATTTTGAAAATAGCATTGTAAATCTCCTGTTTCAACTCCAATAATTTGTGCGAAAGCACGGAGACTGAATGTGATTCTTTTCCCCTTCACATAAGAAGTCAAACTGAATGGTTTATTTTGTTGGTCACCAGGTGTCAAGTGAACATAAAATAATCGTACAAGACGGGGGTATACCTTATTTGGTAAATTAGTTAAAGGTAACCATCCCATTGTATCTAATTTACTAACTAAGAGTGGATCATATTGAGAAGGTAGTCTTACATTTCTCCCCGTAACAATTGGTCGATTAATAAACTGTGAATAGGCTTGTTCATGATGATACGTTAAAAAATCATTATTTGAATTGTCATGATGTTCTTGTTGTGGTTGATGTTGTACAGGGTTTGAGGATTCACCACGTTCGGTTCTGACTCGTTTTGTTCTTGGCATGATGACTGCAAGAGTGAAAGAAAAATGTATATTAAAACATATGAGGTAAGAAAAATGTATGAAAAACAAACATTACGATGGTGTGAAAAAATTAGAACAGATATGAAAAAATATAACAGATCAAAATGGAACAGATATGAAAGAAAGACAACAGATACGGAGTGGAAATGCTGCTTGGGCCGGGATGACTAGCTGGATGATCGGCCGGTAAACCGGTAGGATGACCGACCGGTTGTCCTTCTTTTTCCCTTTCTCCACTCTCCCTTAGTCTGAAGCTAATATCAAATGTGAAGCTAAGATAACTGGCATCAAAACTAACCTGTAATTGAATTGTTACTTCACACGGATATACTGTATTTAATTAACGTTGGTCTTTGATGGAACTGGAGAAGGTGTTGCAATGAGATAGTGAAGTTGGTATGGTTAAAGGAATAAGATTCAGATTTTATAGAAAGGGTGAGGTTCAGAAGGTTCAGATTGTTTTTTATTTTATTTTTTTATGTACTTTTTATTTCTTATAGATTATTTGTTTTTAATGTTATTAATTTTTTAATAATATCACATCCGTATACATCGTCTGCATCGTCTCCTTTTTCTTTAAGGAATAAGATTCAGATTTTATAGAAAGGGGTAAGTTCAGAAGGTTCAAATTGGTTTTTATTTATTTTTATTTACTTTTTATTTGTTATATATTATTTCTTTTTAATATTATTAATTTTTTAATAATATGACATCTGTATACATCGTCTGCATCATCTCATTTTTCTTTAAGTCAGTGTTGAACACACAGCTATGGTACAATAGGGGGTAAGTAGTAGGTAAGTGAAATTACTATATTACCCTTTTGATTTTGTTCTATGTAACTAATTCTCATTTAAATCAAGAGGAGCAAAATAGTCATTTTGCAGCCAATTCACCCAATTATATGAGCTTCACAGGTGCTCATCATGAGAGTCCAATAATACGTGGTGAATTTGTTATGACTTTATTACTAAATTAATAACATGTAATAAATGGAAAAAAAAATTGATAATATTTTGTAAGATTTACGTTATAATTTGTATTTTAAAATATTAAACTTAGTGTATTTATGTTAATTTTTATTAATATGTATTCTCAAAAGTTGTTGACTTTAACCAAATTTTAGAAAAAAAATAAAAAACGTATTTTACAAGATGTTTGTACAGACATAAAAAATGAATTGATAGAAAAATTAACTGACACAAAATAATTGACATAGGTTTATTTGAAAATGAAAATATTATTTGAAAAAAAATTATTCAACAAAATTACGAAAAAAAATTAATTGACAAAAAAAATCAATTTTTAATTTCAGTATTTTAAAAATAGTTTGGTTATTATTGTTGATAAAAAATACGGACATCGAAATATGAGTTGTGTGTTTAATTATAAATTATTGGTTGAATTAAGTTTTGAAAACTATTTTCAAAACACATCACCAAACAAATTTTCACCTTTCACATGTCACATCAAACTTTCAAAACTTAATTCAAAATACATCTTCAAAACACAATTCAACACTCTATTTAAAAACCATAACCAAACAAATTTTCTACACTCAAATCATAATTCTACAACTCACAAACTCAAAATACAACTCATACTCTCAAATCACATTTACAAAACTCTACCAAACGCTACCTATTACTTTCAAGTGCTTGCATACTAATTAAATTTAGATAAATTACTAATAGATTTTAATATTTAAATTTAATTTCATTAAATTTTATTAAAAATAAGTTTTAATAAAATTGTTCTTCAAAATAATTTTTCATGATGATTTTTTTGTATATGTAGCTAAAATTCGTAGTTAGTATTTTTTTTCACGATTTTTATAAATTGTTCCTAAAACTTACAATCAGTGATTTTTTTTGTGATAAATTTTTCAAATTGTCGCTAAAAGTTGGAAATTAATAACTTTTTTGTGATGATATTTTTAAACTGTGGCTAAATCTTATAATTATTGACATTTTTATGACAAAATTTATAAACTATCGTTAAAAATTAAAAATTAGTAACGTTTTTTTAATAGTATTTGATAAAAAAATGCTATTAATTCTTACATGACATATTAGATAATAAGTTCACTTATTAAGACATACACGTAAATTATTCTTAATCTAAAAAATATTTTTGTATTTCAAAAAATCCTATTATTTTAGATATTTGATTCATTAAACTTTGATTCCACATATTAAGGTATTTTATGAATAAGTGTATTCTTATAAATATTTTCTTTAACTTTTAACAATTTGATAAAGTGAGCATTCACACTATCAATATAAACATTAATGCTCATTTCACCCTATTATTATTAGAGAAATTTTGATAACCACGTCATGTCACATAAGATTTTTTCTTTTATTTTTTATTTATTTATTTTTTTGAATAACTCCTCTAAGAAAATAATTTAAACTAGTAAATAGAACATAAATGAGTAAAGAATAATTTATAAATAAATGTCCCATAAAAATAAATTTTGACCTTATAACAAAATAAATTCTATTACCAATTCAAATCTTAATTTTTTTTTAATTTGTTTTTAATTTAAACCATCTGTTTAATTTCAATAAACAAAACTAACAGAAAAATATATTTTAGTTATTAAATACAATGAAAATTTATATTTTTGACATTTCCACACACCTTTTGCACATGGTTTTTTTTTTTTTTTTTTTTCCTTTCTTTTTCAAATCTCTTTCCAAATCAATAATTCAAACACAAAATTATATTAAATTACACCCACTTTTCCGTCTCACATTTTTAACATAATTGCACTAACATTCTTTAAGGTTTTAGTTTACATAAAATTTAAGTTTTTTTTTCCGGCAATCTTCACTATAATTAATTAATTCAGTTTGTGTACTTAACAACAAACAGAATATAAAAGAAAAATAAAGGAAATGAGAGAATTTGTTTGATTACAAAAATCAAACTTGAAATAAAAATAAATAAATAAAAACAGATTTTATTTTGTTACAAAAACAAGATTAAAATCTGATTTAAATAAATAATAAAACACCGAAAATAAATTAAATAACTTACTTGATTAATTTCTTCGAATTATAATCTGATCAAGTCCAGTGTTTGACACTATATCCTTAAGATAGATTCGTCCTCTCATCGGTACTTTCAGAATGTGGACGTCTATCTCCCAGGATGAAATGATCAACTACAAACAATAGCAGCACTACAAATTGTTTGCCTAATAGGGGTAAGCATGGACTGGATTGGTCCGGATTGGGAGAAAGCCAGGACCAATCCGTTATCTATGGTTCCTGAAAAATTAAAACCAATCCAATCCGTTTAAATTGTGGAACTAATCCGAACCAATCCGTTGCAACCCGGATTGGATCGGTTTAGGACCACAGATTTAAATAATTAAATAACAAAAAAAATATAGACATTACATTTCCATTCCAATAGCAACATAGCTCTTGAAAACCTGTAAACAATATAATTAAATATCCATTCCAATAACCCCAAAAATAATAATAATAATAATAATTTAATGCCTCATTTGGCAGTGCCAGTAATTTATACCCCTAAAGCTTAAAAATTATTCATTTATTTTTATTTTTTTTAAATGCACTTATTAATGAAAAAGTTCAGAAGTGTTCTTGTAGAGGCTTTCCCCTGGAACCCAAGCCCAATCTTAATGCCTCAACCTGCTTGAGATTGATTACAAAAAAACAATAATAGTAGCAACCAACATAACAAGAGCGTATAACTTTTTCCTTTCTTCCAATGTCGAGAAAATATGAAAAAAATGAAAAAATAAGAGCATATAACAACCCCTGTTCTATAATCTTTTTCCTCTCATTAATTAAAGATGGAAAAACAGAGAAAATATCTACATGAAATACAATCAGACTGATCAAACAAACAACACAAAACAGAGATGAAATCAGAAAAAATAAAATAAAAATAAAAACAGAAAATAGAAATAGAAAACAGGAAGAAAAAAAAAAGTATAAAAATAAAATGAAAACAGAAAGGAACAATCGATTTAATGAGTGAGGCTGGAAACGCATTTCAGAGTGTTAGAGAGGAGCTCACCGAAATAGAGACACAATAGCGATAGCTATCGATCTAATCTGAGATGGATGATCTGGGAACAAAGAAACAAAAATAGTCACCGATCCGAGAGAGAGAGAGAGAGAGAGAGAGAGAGAGAGAGAGAGAGAGAGAGAGAGATGAGAGATGAGAACACCGAGAGAGAGAGAGCTCACCGACAGAGAGAGACAAGCAGCAGCACACCGATCTGATCTGAGATGGATGAAAGTGTGAGAGAGAACTCAATCTGAGATGGGAAAGAGGAGAGAGAGACATTATCAATATAGAGACCTGAGATGAGAGTGAAAGGCGTGAATGAGTGAGGCTGCTGGATTAGGTTAGGTTACATTTTAGTTTTTATATCAGACAAGAAATTATATGGTGTGGGAAGGCATATAGTATAAAAATATAGATTATTTCTAGATGGTCCGGATCGGTTCTAATTCGGAACCGTAGGGTTCAATCCGGAACCGATCCGTGGCCTACGGATTTTGAAATTTTCAATCCGAAACCGAACCACAGATTCAAAAAACCAATCCAAACCTATCGGATTGGACTGGATCGGATCGGATTACGGATTTTACGGATTCCTTGCTCAGCCCTACTAACGAACACACTAAGTGTTTATACTCTTTCTCACAAAAATAAAATGCAGCAAAATGAAGAATAGAATTTACAGAGGTGAAATACGAAATTTCTGAATGTAAAACATCAAATGAGGGTTGTCCTATTTATAAATGTAATGGTGGTTGTAGGTTTTGAATTAAACAGGTGCAAACCTGTTTGAACAGGTATGAACCTGTTGGTTTTGAATTCAAACAGATTTGAATCTGTTGGGTTCATAATTCAAACAGATAAGAAACGGGAAGGGCCCTATTTGGATGTACAGTAAAACCAGACCAGTTTATTCCGGTTTAATTTGAATTCTGGATTTTATTCCAAAAATAAAATTAAATTCAAATATTTTTGGCCCAAAAAGATTAGTATTGAGCCGAACAAGCCCAACCACACACCACACTCACGCCACCTACCAATGGGACGGACGGCGTCTTGGCGTGTGTGTGTGGTGATTTTTGGGTCCAATAGTTCTAGCCCATTTTGCCCATAACCTCTCCCTCTAAAACACTTGGGTACCCCTTGGGCCACACCCCAAGTACCAAACCCATGCCTTATAAACCCATTCAAAACTTTCTACTAAATCAATGTGGGACAAGCCTTATTCAAACCTTTAAGGATTTTCCACCAAAACTCCATTTCCATGAAGCACACTTTGGCTTCAATTTCCCATTCACTCAGTAATGGTTTTAAGCAACTAAATATACTACGTAAATCACAACGCGACATAGAACGCGTTACTACTTTGACCCGCGAAAATCAACGCACGTGGCCCACCTAAAAAATAGACCAAATTTAGGAAAAAATTCTGGTTTTACCCAGAATTTTATAACCATTTCCAACAATCCCCCATATGAATAGAATTTGATGACAACGGAAATGTAACAATATGCAGACTTTATCGAAAGAGTATAAGTCAAAAATATCTTGCATCAGGATAGGTAGCTTTCGGCCTTGAACCTTCCCTAGTGATAACCTATCGGACTTACTGGTTAACCAATGGACGCGATGCCTTGAATTGTTCAGCCGTTTGTGTAAGCCAAGACAATAGATTTCACACAAAATATCTTCTAACACATCGTGGTTCTCACTGTTGTGTTCATTTTGGCCTTGAACGCTCCTGGTTTTCATGAGTGTTTCTAGAGAATTTAGCCTCTTCATTCTCATAGAACCGGCCCCAGTTCGACACTGATATAAGTGATTCTTATTGTGAATATCTCCTTATACTCGTCTTGATTTTATGCCTCAATCAAGATATAAGCAATCATTAAAAGCAAAGTTTATCCTTATACCCCTGCATACAACAAATGTTGCAGATATTACTCTCACCATAGGAATGGGTAAGGAATTTTAATCCCTTGGTGATTTCTGGCGAGCCATACATAACTTAGTTGTCCCTTTGAACTTAGTTCTTGGGATCTCCAATCATATAAGTAGGGTTACCATTATGACGACTCTTATGTAATAGGCTTTAATCCTATTCCCTTCGATGAACTATACACTAGCTCTTTTATCAAACCTTTTGTTAACGGATCTGCAATATTCTTTTTAGATTTTATATAATCTATTGAGATTATTCCATTTGACAACAACTGTCTAACGGTATTATGTCGACGACGAATATGTCGTGACTTACCGTTATACATATGATTCTGTGCCCTACCTATTACAGATTGACTATCACAAAGAATGCAAATAGCTGGCACAGGTTTTGGCCACATTAGAATGTCTTCTAAGAAGTGACGAAGCCATTTTGCTTTTTCTCCTGCTTTGTCTAAAGCAATGAACTCGGATTTCATTGTGGATCGTGCGATGCATGTTTGTTTCGTGGATTTCCAAGAAACAACAGTGCCTCCCAGAGTAAAGATATATTCACTTGTGGATTTTGAATATTTAGTATCTGATATCCAATTTGCACCACAATAACCTTCAAGTACTGCTGAATATCGAGTAAAGTTCAAACTATGATCACGGGTGAATCTTAGATATCTAAGAACCCGAATGATCGCTTTCCAATGGCCTTCTCCGGGGTTACTAGTGTATCTACTCAATTTACTGATAGCATAAGCTATATCAGGACGAGTACAATTCATTAGGTACATTAGGCTTTCAATGATTTGGGAGTATTTTAACTGAGACACTGCATCACCTTTATTTTTCGATAAATAAAGATTGATATCTACAGGTGTTCTAGCTAGATTCAAATCATCCCATAAAAAGTTGTTCACCATTTGCAGCCTCATTGTAGGTAGTGAACATCTTCTTGTCCGCACATATGTGACGAGTTGCTCCAGTGTCAATTCACCACTCTTTGGGATTTTCAACCAAGTTAGCCTCAGACATCATAGCAGAGAGGTTGATGTCATTCACTCCGTCAGAGATGTAATCCAATTCTGTTACATTGGCCTGATTGGTGGTCTTCTTACTTGTACTTCCATGATCCTTCTTAGGGCGGCGGTAGTCAGAAGCTCGATGTCCAGTTTTGCCACAGTTATAGCATTTTCCTTTAAACTTCTTGTTGTCATTGTTGTCGCCTTGTTTAGGACCATCTCCAGTAAACTTCCTCTTTTTGTTATGTGGTTTATGAACTTATTCAACCACATTAGCCTTGGACTCAATGGGATTTTTTCCATTCCTCTTTTTAGCCTTTCGGTTATTTTCCTCAATTCTTAATTTTACAATCAACTCATTTATGGTCATCTCTTTGCGTTTATGTTTTAAATAATTTTTGAAATCTTTCAAAGTCAGTGGTAACTTTTCCTCTAAATCAGCGACTTGGAAAGACTCCCTAAGAGACATACCTTATGAATGAATATCATGCAAAATTATCTGAAAAATTTGAACTTGAGATATTACCGTTTGGGAGTCTACCATAATAAAATTCAGAAATTTACCGACGACAAATTTCTTCGTGCCGGCATCTTTTGTCTTGTGTTTCTTCTCCAAAGAATCCCATAATTCTTTTGCTGACTTCAGAGGACTGTAAACATTATACAGCATGTTATCAAGGCCATTGAGGATGTAGTTTCTGCACAGGAAATCTGAATGTTTCCAAGCATCTACAGCGGCAACAACTTGCCGATCACTTTCACCCTCTTTAAGTGCTTGAGCCTCTTCATGGAGAAACCGGGCCAAATTAAGAGTTATAAGATAAAACAGTATCTTCTGCTGCCATCTCTTAAACTCAATGCCTTTAAATTTTTTCGATTTTTCTCCATGATTGATTGGTACATGAATATGGTTCTGGATAGGGACCGGTGTTGGTGTAATAATAGAAATACTACTACCAGATGCAGTTTCAGTCGTAGTAGCCATAATCTCTGATTACAAAAATCAGAAAAATTAAAACACAAACTAATTTTCTAGTTACTAAAACCAGAAAATAAATTATAACATAAAATAATTTTATTTTCCTTATTACTAAAACTAGAAAAATAAAATACCACAATAATTTTCTGTAACACAATTAATATTTTGCAATTGTTAATGACACAAGTATATTACTACTAGTTGTCAAAGAAAAGAGACAGTATATTATTACGATCTGTCAAATAGTATAAACACTATTTGTTTTTCCAACCAGAATATGTCTTTATGAAATTATAGAAAATTAAATACAATGAAGATACCAAAAAATAGTTCTGTCTTAAGATTGTTCGGCAATCTTCACTGTAATTAATTAATTCAGTTTGTGTACTTAACAACAAACAGAATAAAAAAAAAAATAAAGGGAATGAGAGAATTTGTTTGATTACAAAAATCAAACTCAAAATAAAAATAAATAAATAAAAACAGATTTTATTTTGTTACAAAAACAATATTAAAATCTGATTTAAATAAAAAATAAAACACCAAAAATAAATTAAATAACTTACTTGATTAATTTCTTCGAATTATAATCTGATTAAGTCCAGTGTTTGACACTATGTCCTTAAGACAGATTCGTCCTCTCCTCGGTGCTTTCAGAATGTTGACGTCTATCTCCCATGATGAAATGATCAACTACAAACAATAGCAACACTACAAATTGTTTGCCTAACGAACACACTAATGCTGTGTTTGGTTGGAGGATTTGGGGAGGGATTTGGAAAGGGAAAGGGAAAAGGTGTGTGAAATTATGTGAAATTTAGGCATATTTTATTCTCATTTCACCTATATTTTCTATTTATCTTTCCAAATCCCTCCTTAAATTCCCCAACTAAACATAGCATAAGTGTTCATGCTCTTTCTTACAAAAATAAAATGCAGCAAAATGAAGAATAAAATTTACAGAGGTGAAATACGAAATTTCTGAATATAAAACATCAAATGAGAGTTGTTCTATTTATAGATGTAATAGTGACTGTAAGTTTTGAATTAAAACAATAAAACCGGGCACACCCCTATGTGAAGGGGTGTAATTTATCCTTAATTCGTCTGATTATTCAGTTTTAAAAATAAAATATTGAAATTTGAATTTATTTTTTTTATTTTTAATAAAATTGTGAAATATTTCTTGGTGAAACTTTTTTATTTTTATTTTCATTTTTTTTTTTGTGTTCATTGAATCTTTGAAACATTTCTTCACAAATATTTTAACATCTAAAAAAGAGATAAAAATTAACCAAATTATTTAAAAAATTCACTAAAAATTTTTAAAAAAATTAAAAAATAGATAAACAAAGAAGATTTAAGAAAACGGCGTCGTGCCTTAGCGAGTAATTGCCTAAAAGACGTCTTCGTTTTAGCACTATACCAGAAAATCCCAATCTGCAATTCAGAGAGAGAGAGAGAGATGGAGGCGTGTTGGGTAGCGTTCACGACAGCATCATCAGCACCTTCAAGACCCAGATGCTTCATCAACCATGGAAGTTCCTTCCTTTTTAAACACTTTCATGCTAACCACCACCAATTGGTTCCAACATCAACTAGTTATGATGCTATTATTAGTCAGAGTAGTAGTAGTAGAAGAAGAACAAGACCCTTCTCCATTAAAGCATCCAACAAGAACTTCTCTACCACTCGACACACAGTTTCCAGCAATTGGGATGTCTCCAACTATGCTGCACCCGCTTGGCTACCCAGATTCGAAGACCTCGATACCACCAATATGCTTCTTCGCCAGAGAATTATCTTCTTGGGTTCTCAGGTTTCAATACTCTCTCTTGTTCTTTTTATGTGGAATTGGTACTTTTTATCTCTACAAAATCAGGGTTTTTGAGATGGGTTTTGCTAATTGTGCTCTATTGACTCCATCTTCGAAGCCCCCTCTTTCACTTGATAGCTAGCTGGGTTTTCTGACCTAAACATTTGATTTTCTTTCTCGATTGTTTTCACTTCACTGCATTTCGTGGCTGAAAGATTTGGGAAATGGGTTTTGCTAGCTATTATCTTATATGGGGTTTGCTAATTGTACTTTATTAGCTCCATCTTTGTACCCCTCTCTCACTAGATAGACTTAAAAAATTAATCTTTATTTTTTATAAATTTGATTGAACTGTGTTAAAAAAACTTGGATTCTTTATGCTGAATGGGCATATTTCATCCATAATCTAGGTTTAAATTTCAGTACTTCAGGGGATGATTATAGCTTGTTCCCAACCTCCCCCTTATTTACTTTACTTGTTTTCAAACCTTTGAAATTTGTGTTGTTGCTGTTGATTTATGGAAATCACTTGGTTATGGGCAGGTAGACGATGTTTCAGCAGATTTCATCATAAGTCAACTTTTGTTTCTGGATGCTGAAGACCCGAAGAAAGACATTAAATTGTTCATAAATTCACCCGGTGGCTCGGTTACTGCTGGTATGATTTATTTGGGTGCTTGTCTAACTAAAACATCTGATCAATTACTCATCATAGCAATAAGAAGAGCCATTTGATATGTGAAAACAATCCTAAGATTTTGGATTGTATCAATAACTAACTGCATTGCTAGAATCTTGAAGTCATAAATTGCTTGAAAAGATTTGAAAATCCTTTGGAAAAATACTATACATCTGCATATTTGGGGTTTGCTTAATATGTAATGTAACAATAAACTTGCAGCAAACTTCTTGGTGTATGCCATCATCTGCGTCATCATCATAGGTTAGTTTTTAATCACTTCATAAATCCTTCAACTCCTCCCTAATGAACTAAACTCAAAATGTGTTGGAATAAAAGTCCACCTCACATAAGTTCAAAATATGGCATCTTCTACTCCTCCATTGGATTCTAAGTGCATTTACCTTTATGTTTATATCTCTATTCAATGAGGCATTTCTCAGCAATGCCTTCAAAAAAAACAAAAAAAAAAAAACTGCCAGTTTGTGCTGAAAATGAAATTAATTTTTAGTTTGTATTTTTTGGTTGAACCTTCTGCTGAATATCTTTATATCAATCCGCTATTAGAGGGACTCATAATATATTATTCTTGGGCAAGAATGTATCTAAAGCCTTCAACCCTTATGCAAACACAAATGCATTAACACATGCTGAACAGTGAAGACTATTTAATTATTCATAAATTTCCTAATTTCAACTTTCGAGTATGTTTTTGAAGTTGAATATGTTACTTGAACATACAATTGTTATGTTTTATTTACGTCAAAGGGTGCAATATGTATGAAGGCTTGACCTCAGAGGAGTTCACAAACGGTTTACTAATGGTTTTTTTAACATGAGATTGGGTTGAATGTTTTAAAGATCATTACATGGGATATTAAATGTTGGAGGCAACCCTTGCACAAAGTACGATAGTCAAAATTTTGAGAGTCTAATTGAGTTTGGAGTAATCATTACGTGGGGTTCAAAAAAAAATTTAAAGGTAGCCCATATATAATAGTAGACTTCCCAAAATTTTGGACCCCCCCTTCCCTCTGCCCCTGCACATAGGATATCCATATACAGATATTTATGCTTTGAGATTCGATCATATTGTATTAAATTTTCTTCTCGGGTTTGGTGTTCATAGATATCACCTGCATGGGTCTTGTGAACTTTGTGAGACATTTTTGCTCCGGTGAAGCTACTAATATTCTGTATCTAGTGTTTACTATTGCATTAGTATTGTTATTATTGCATTACATCTTTATCGAATCTTCAAAGATGGAGTTCTCTATCAATGAAGAGCTCTTGGCCTTCTTTTAATAATGTTCTTCATTCAAGTTACTACTGCATCCAGGGATGGGAATCTATGATGCTATGAAGTTGTGCAAAGCTGATGTTTCTACCATTTGCCTGGGCCTTGCTGCCTCTATGGGAGCATTTCTCCTTGCTTCTGGTACGAAAGGGAAGAGGTATTGCATGCCTAATGCAAGGGTTATGATTCATCAGCCACTTGGAACTGCCGGGGGAAAAGTAAGTTCTTGGTTTCTGCTTGTTATCATGGATATTGACCTTCGTTCTAAGAAAGTCATTTTGTGTGTTTTCATAATCATGTTATTTATAGCTCTTTGGAATATGAATTGTTCTATTGTGCAAGTGATTGTGCAAGTGACGACTCATACCAGTTAAGTTGAGTGACAAAAACACCACCATTTTCCAACCTTTTTTCCTGGTACTGAAAGTTTATTTGTATATGATTGCATCTTTTGTTTTCTTTCTCAGCTACTTTTTGACCTGGGCAAGAATCCTTATCCTGCCCTCTTTCCCTTATGGCCCTTTCTCTCTCTATTAAGTATGTTCTCCTTATAAACGATTTTGCAGCTGTGAAATGACACCATTGATAAAAGAAATTTTAGTATGTTCTTCTGTGTATGCTGTGATCTTGTTGAGTAATCAAGTTTGCGTTGCTTTCCATGCGTATTCTCTAAAAGTGATTTTGCTGTTGTTTATTTTTAGAAGTTGCTTTTAAGCAAATATTGAAGAGTTGGAAATTTGTGGAGAACTGACTCTAATATAATCTTTCACAACCATAACAACGTGATAACTGCAAGGTTGTGTACATATAGAGACAACTGCATTGGTTTCCATGCCCTTGCTTCGTGGTCTAAAAGAGAAGTTAGAAACAGTTTCACTTGATTATTTAAGGAGAAGTTTACCTTTGACATGAAGTTATTGGACAAACTACTGATGATTTAAGATGATATAGTTTTTATGTTTGATTCTAATTCCCTCTTAACCAACTAGGGTTAGCCTAGTGGCTAGACGCTAGAACTTATGTACACCACTAGGAGATCACAGGTTTGATTCCCCTTTCCCCGCCAATGTACCCGGGGAAAAAAAAAAAAAAAAAAATTATACTTCCCTTTGGAGAAGGGTTTTCAAAATTACTAGACCAGATGATGGCAGCCTTGTCACATACACTTTATTATTATTATTATTATTATTATTATTATTATTTTAGGATAAGGTCAAGTTTGACTTGGATGCCTTGATGATATTTTTACAAATATATTTCTTATTGTTAGGAGCTATGAAGCATGGACACCTCTCCGGAGGTCGCGTACAGGTGTTCGACACGTGTCGGACATGCTCCGAACACATGTCGGACACGTTAGGATACTTTGGACATGCTGAGGACATGCTAGGGACACGCTGGGGATACTCTAAGGACACGCTGAGTACAATTTTTTTTCAAAAAAATTATAATTTTTAATTTTTTTATTAAAATAGCATACCTAACGTTGATAAATTTGATAAAATTAAATAATTGACATAAAATACGTATTAAATATTTAAAAATATATGTTTTGAACGTGTCTCTAACATGTCGTGTTCTACATATTTTGAAAATTTACATATCCGCGTGTCCGTGTCGTGTCCATATCCGTGTCCGTGCTTCTTAAGTTAGGAGGATGTTTGGCTTTAGGTTTGGGCCACTTCTCCATGTGGCTCTATGGGTAAATTTTTTTTGCATAAATGGTAGTGATCTTCTCACCTGAAACTCATAATCTCTCACCAAACTGTGACATGTACTTCCAGGCAACAGAGATGAGCATACGAATACGAGAAATGGTGTACCACAAAGTCAAGCTGAACAAAATACTATCAAGAGTTACAGGGAAGCCAGAGCAGCAGGTTGGTTCTTTTTATTGTCCAAGCTTTCATGTACCTTATCTTGAAGTACCTATTATGTTTACTTATCTTCTTCTGTGATTGTAGATTGAAATCGACACTGATCGTGATAATTTCATGAATCCTTGGGAGGCAAAAGAATACGGGTTGATTGATGCAGTTATTGATGATGGTAAGCCAGGATTAATTGCACCTACAGCAGATGCAACACCTCCACCCAAAACCAAGGTTTGGGATCTTTGGAAAATCGAAGGGAGCAGGAAAGCAAAAAAGAATTTGCCCTCGGAGGAAAAGATTTTACAAAATGGATACAAAGGCAGTCCAGGAAGTGATGAGGAGAGAGGCTCGGAGCAAGAAAAGGAAGCACCTACTCCAGTATGAGGCAAGGCATGGAACAGTCGATGCCTCACACAATGTAAGATTTATTACGTTCTGCAAAGAGCTTTGCGGAGTTTGTTTAATCAGTTGATACAAAGAAATGTGAATTTTGGAAATGGTTGGTTGGTCCATGTTTACACTCAGAGAATGTGTTCAACACTTGGATTTGTCTCAAATAGAGTGAAATAATTTGCATGAACATATGGAGGTTTTATATTCCATGTATAATTTTTGCATAAATTTGATGACAGTGTTGTGACCATGCATATTCTTCAATGGGAAATGCTATGCTAGGTATAAGATTGAATAGAATAGTTATAAGAAAATTTATGAAGATTCTTAAAAATAATAATATAAAGTATTAACGTACTTTATTGATAAATTAAAATATTTTTAAAAAATGCTGTTAGAATTTTTTAAATATGATTTAAGAATAGAGTTATATTTTAAATTTATAAGTTTTAAAATTATAATTTAAGCATGAAAAATTTGTTTGGTAAATGAATTTTGAATTGAATGAGAAATTTTTGATGTGACATATGATATTTGATACAAAAATTTACAACTCATAATCAAACACACAACTTAAAAATCTATTAAAAGTTCATAAAAAATTTTAAAAATTTCAAAAATATTACTTTATTAAAACAAAATGACAAAATAAAAAAAATAAGTGCCAATTGTGAAAAAAATAATAATATAATTTGCCATGTTCCGGTGGACCGACCGGTTAAGCCAAATTTCAAAAAAAAAAAATTCTCGCTTGACACAGTTTCTGTAAAGTTTTCTTTTTGTTGTGAAAATATAATTTGAAAGATGTATCCAAACATAGTATTAGAATGTACGGGTGCAATTATAATTTGAAAATCTATCGTGCGACCCATCTGCAAAATGCGCTCCTAACAACAAAATTCAGCATACATATAGCACCTTCCCAACAGTTATACTCAAAATTCACTCCAGAAGCACAGTTTCCATCTGAACTCTTGGAATTGACGAACAAAACTTTGTTCGGTCATAGGCAATGACAAGGTGCTCAATCAAAGTGACTAGCATGACTTACATTCTTCAAATAGAGTTTACGGAGTCGCCATCACTTTCGCTGTCACTGCTGCTAGTCCCACTCCCAGTCCCGCTTCCACTGCCACTTCCGCTCCCACTTCCACTACTTCCACTACCACTGCTACCACTAGAGCTTGAAGTTTGCTCTGCTCTTTCCTCTGCGTTCACTTGTGCTCTAAGGGCCTCCGCAGCATTTGGGCCCTTATCCTCATCGTCACTGACATCAACATCAGCAATTTCATCATCTGTGTCATTTTGATGTGGCACATTAATGTCAATACCAGTGTGGAATTCTTTTTCAGTAGCATTCCCTCCTACGTTGCTTGCTCCACCAGCATCTTCATCATCATTTTCTATATCTAACTGTTCCTCCAAGTCATCATTCTTAAGGTCCGGCAATGCGGTTGATGGAATTGGTTGGGCAGATGAATTATCAATAACCTTCTCACTTTTAGGTTTTGTATCTGCAGCAGAGACAGAAAAAGTAAATGTCACAGAGACATAACTGAAAAACCCACACCAATTCATATCAATGGTCACTCAAACGCACCCTGAATAACTCTTTTCACTAAAACCGGACAAGGCTGTGAATCCAGCAAGTAGTAAAATATTCAAGGCATATAAGATGTGATTGTAACCTCTTTTGCTTGCTAAAGAAGTTGATCGAATTGAATTTCTAGAAATATCATAAACATGGGGATATATTTTTGCTACTGTAAACTCTTGTTATCAATCAAAAGTCACCAAAGCTCAATTGGTCTTAAAAACACACAACAATAGCACCATGAAGGATGGGACACATTGCAGTAAATTGCAGGGTGCGAAAAAGATTTAACTTTGAAGAGTCGAAGTTCAAAAAAACATAAACCGAATTGAGTAGTGAAACTGGCAAATGTGTATTCCTAGGGTCAAAAAAACAAGTCTCCTTCAGTTCAGTAATGCATGCCCAACAGAACACATTTGATATGCAATCAAGCCAGAAGTTTAGGGCTTGTATAACCATAGACTGGTCCGAACTAGCCCGTGAATTAGGAAATTAATAGTAATTCTTCTTTGGCTGTCCTTTTCTATCTAATTATGCTTCATGAATGTCTACTTATGAGACTATAAGACAATTTCTAAAACACTACTTGCTTTATTGAACAATAACACACACACACAAAAGCGAAGTCAAAGTAGTCAGCTGGGTAACTAATTTTGGCATTACAGAACATACCTCCTAAACCCTTGAAGTCACCAATTTCAATCCGTTCAATCTCAACCTGTACAATTACACAACAAAAGAAATTTACATCATTAGTATAATTTTACAAATTTAACAATAAGACTTCATTTATAAGTACGACATTGTAATTACAAATACAGAGGCTGTTGCTTGGTCCAGTGGTCAAATCATTGGATGTCAATCGTGAGAATGTGAGTTCGAATATGAGGGCACCCCCTTGTGCATCTTGTGCCAGAGGTCAAGTTTGCATCCAGTCTGCCCCTAGTAGCACTTGCTTACCAGGGACCAATATTGACCTTTAACATTATATATTACAAATACAATGCATTCATTTATTGCCTTACTTTCTTGGTTTACTCTTCAAAAAAATTGTCTTGTTCTTCTAAGAAAAAAGAGAATCACGAAGTACTTTAGTTTTTTCAAAACTTACCTATATTATAAACAAATAAAATATCAAGAGAATACCCACACTATGCAAGCACCCAAAAAAGAAGAAGACATCAATTTGAAGGAAGATGAATTCAACCCTTCATGACCCATCACTTTTAATGGGCAAATATAAATTCTAAGACATACCATGCAATATCTGGTTCAGCAGTTTTTAATTGAGTGGCAGCTGTCAACCTTACAGTGTGCAGTAAGCAAAGAAGAATCTTAGGCTCTGTTTGGTTGCCTTTTCAAATCATGATTCCGCCCTCACATTTCAATGCTCTATTTGCTTGCAGTTTTCAAAACATGATTCCAAGCCCACATTTGAAAACTTGGTAAACCAAAGTTTTTGAATTTTGAAGAACCAAAAAGAGCGGATTGGGTCTACCCGGTCGGCCGCTTCCTCCCGGATAGTTTTTGAATTTTTGAGTCTACCTAGTCATCTACCCGGACATCCTCCCGGACGTCCAGATGGTTGACCAGAACATTGCTTCTTCTTTTTTCCTTTGCAATTGCCATATGTTATTTGAAGGCAAAAAAAATTATATTAATTTTTGATATTTTTTTAAATATAGAAAAAAAAAAAACCAAAATGACAAATTATTTGGCCATTTATTTAAAATTAACAACAAAATAATTTAAATAAAAATTAATTTGTCACAGTAATTTTTAAAAAATAAAAAAACATTTTTAAACAAAACAATTCAAAAAAAAAATCAATCAAATATACAATCAAAAGTAATTTAAAGCACTAGTTGAATTTTTTTTAACAAAAAATAATATATATTTTTCAATATTTTAAATAAAAAATATTTTCAGATTTTTTTGAATTTTTTAAATAAAAATTTTACTTTTTCAATAAATTTTTTTTTAATTGAATTTTAAAAAGAGTTTGGTTATGAGCTTTGAATAGAATTTTTAATAAAGTTTTGAGTCGTGTGTTTGGTTGTAAATTATAAATTTTTGAATTAAGTTTTGAAAATTCTTTTCAAAACTCAACCAAACAACTTTTCTTATATCAAAACTCCTTTCAAAAAGACAAAACTCAATTCAAATTCTTTTCAAAATTCATAACCAAACAAATTTTCTCTTTTCAAATCATGATTCAACAACTCACAAACTCAAAATACAACTTCATTCTCAAATAATAATTCTAAAACTAAACCAGACGCTACCTTAAATTTTCAGGGACACGAATCCAATTCCAACCCTATATGAAACATCAACTCTTTAGTGGGTAAAACATAAAACCCAATCTGGAAGGAGGAAGAGTGCACCATACCACAAACCGATCTAACCCAAGCCACTCCAAATGCTACTCAACCCATTAGTAAAGTTCTCGAAGTGAACAGAGCCTAGACCAAATGTGAGTTTCTAATTCTGAAGCTAGTCAGTTTGGGTTGAAAGAGCTGCTACTTGGGTACACCAAATGTTACAGCAGTAATACATGTTTAATAATTAATAGACTAATGGTTTCAGGACCCAAAAAAAAAAACCTCCAAACATGAACATCATTCTCTGGCAAATAGAGAAGGTAAAACCATTACTTACTATTCCTCCACCGTCTACTTCCTAATCCAAGACATGCTAACTTATGGCTAAATTATCCAACCCTGAACTGTAAAAGAAATTAAATGAAATGAAGCAACAAGATGAGTGTGTCTCATTTGCTTCAAAAAGAGATTGGGACAATGTACAAATTATGTATGTGAGTCACAATGTCATCCAAAGTCTTGCTCGTAACTTCGCTGAAAATAATTAGATAGAAGGGTTCAAAGAAATTTGCTGTAAAAAGTCTATCTAAGAAGCAGCATTTGTGTAATTCAGAATACTTATTAGAATGATGTGCGGAATAACCTCAGTTTAAGTACAACACCAACAAAGCTGCTGATTTTTAACACTAAACAATTAGATTCCTTCAGATGGTCATCACAAAACAGTACCTGAAAGTAGCATACCTTAGAAAATTTAAGCATGCAACTTCTCTGTACTCTGCTAACTTATTTTTTTTAATTTAAGTTTTATCCATGGGAAATAAGTTTCAATATTGGGTGTATCTCTATTGAAAGAAGCTTTAATTCATGCTTATGTTAATTATTGGTCTTGCCCCTATCTTGAAAGGTCATTCACTTACATGCCCCACATTAGTAATTAATTTCATTGTAGCTAATTGTCCACCCTTTCCAAGCATAACTGCTATATTATGTATGGTCATGCCTAGGGCCATGTTGGTCACTAGTACCATAATGCAAAGCAAGGAGCTGTTAGCTTGAGTTGACCTTGTACCCCTGCCCCACACAATGGGGAAGTCAAGGGTTGATGTCTAGTTTGGACATTGCCACAGAAGTAGGTTAGCAAGAATTAACATTGAGACACAAGACTGGACATTCAAGAAAAAGCCAAAATGTTTCTCAACATACATATATTCAAAGGTCATATTTTAACACGAGAGATATAGAGAGGTTGGATCATATGGAGTTGAATCTTCAAATTCAGGTCACAGTGAAACGACAGTTGAGTAAGTTAAAGCAAAATGGTTGTTCCCCCACTTTCCATTCAAGGCTCACAATTTTAAACTAAACGGATGCTGATTGTATTTGAAGCATCTTTATTAGAAGTTTCACTAATTGTAATGATATTGTTATATAAATGGATATTTGCAGTAAAGATCATATTTACTTTGGCTAAGCATCTCCAATCCTTAACCTTATTTTTTTATCAAATTTAAATTTGATGAAAAAGTTCTCAAAAGCATCTCCAATCCATTCATCAAAACAAAGGAGAGACATTTTTTTCATGAAAATTTAAAAAGATGAAGCATTGGAGATGGGTTTTTTTCTTTTCTTCTTCTTCTTTTTTTTTTCCATCAAATTTTATGAAAAGATGAATTTGAAATAATAGGGGAATTTTTAAAAAGATTTTGATGAAAGGTTCAAGTAATTCATGTCAAATCAAGTTTTTTTTACTCAAATTTGAAATCAAATTAGATGAAAAAATTACGGAAGGATTGGAGATGCTCTAACTAGATCTTCTTAAGTTAATTTTTTTGTCATGGTTACAAAATTATAGAAAAAAGGTGAAAACAAATTCTCCATAATGAAAACTCACAGGCATTGAATGAGGTATGCTCTTATTCAAAGTCTGGACCTTAGCCACTTTACTGGTGGGTGGTGAAGTAGCCTCCACGGCTGGTCCAAGTGAAGTACCTGCAGCCGCAGCAGCAAACTCACCAGGTAGCCGCACATGTGTCAACCGCTTTACTGCTCGGTGCAACCGTTCTAACCAAAAGCTCTCACCATCAAAGAACAAAACTGCATCATTTTCCTTGTAATCTTCGCTACTGCCCTCGAACGTCACTTTTGGTTTTCCAGGTTGGTTGTTGTGAAATTCTACAGTAACCCTGTTTTCCTTGTTCTTGTGCAGTAATCCTGCCTGGTTCTTATCAATTGATGCTGGTTTAAATTCATCTGAAAGATACTTTTTTAAAAAAAAACCACATCATCCTTCTGAAAATGTAGCCATATATTGCCATTCAAATGGTAAGAAAACTCAAACCTCACATTTTCCATTAATGATTTGGATCCAGAAAAATTGGAAGAATTATTTTTTCATTTCCAATAAGAGAAAATTAGAAAAATATTGCAATTCTACCAAAATTACAAGTTTCAAGATTTGTTTTAAAAAATACAAAATTTCAGTCTTAAGTTTCTTATCTGCAACAGTAAGCTCACAAGTAGGTCTAGTTGAGGTCAGAATTTCATGTGCTGGAGACTTAAACAACATCAAAATACTTCGTCCATTCTTGTCTTTCTTCAAGCTTTCTAATGATCTGGATCCGGAAAAATAAGGGGGGGAAAATCGTTTCAGTTCCCCAGATTTTTCTCAGCAACCAAGAAGAGAAAATTAGAAAAATATTGTAATTCGTCTAAAATTACAAACCCCTTTTGCGGTTTCGAAAATTTACAAAAAAAAAATTACAACAATTACAAAAATTGAGGGTAAGGTCTGTTCAATTGAGCTCATCGCAACAAGTAGGTTCTTCTGGAATCAAAAATACCAGGCCCATTATTTTCTTTCTTCGAGCTTTCTAGGCAACGAATGAATGCAATCCAGACATATACATATAGAAAGGGGAGAGAGAGAGAGAGAGAGAAACTTACAACGCAAAGTGCAGAACTTGGAGGAGGGATAGTGGTCCTTGAAAGAGGAACCTAGGGTTAGGTTAAACCAACGATCGGGCTGAGGAGCCGTGTTGGGTTCTTCTTTCTTGTTGTTGCTCGCCATTTTTTTGATTTTGAACTTTCTCAAACAAATCTAGGGCTGCCACCAATGATGGGATGCATGTTGCAGAGCGCGGAAGTAGGAGAAGGAGATGATGGCGGAGCTCAGGGTGTTTCAGTCTTTTCACATACTTATAAATTGGTTGCATTGGGAAATTCTATTTTCATAGGCCTAATTAGTTGAGAAAAATTCTATTTCCATACACCGAGTTTTCTTACTCTACATATTTAATGAATTTTTTTAGAATGATAATTTTATCTTTTAATAAAATTATTATCTCATCCATCATTATCTCACTCATACATCTCACAATTTCTCCATATATATCTCACCAACCATTTCGTCACATGTGCTATTGCATTCCATGTTCAAACCTCAACCATACAAAGTGGGGAACAACACCAGATTGTATAACTTCTTCAATTGGTGGACTTCGTTCTGAAAATGAAATTTGAACAATTAATCTTTTAAAAGTTAAACAAAAAAAATATAGCCCCATATATCAAAACATGATCATGTACCTATTGAAAGCAATTTACGAAATTGTGTAGTGTCCTCCAGTTGCAGATTGATATCATTTGACCAAACACTAACAACCAAGGAAGGAAGACCCTCTAACTGTAATCAAATCAACAGACCCCAAAACCTTAAACAAAGCATTACAATAAAAAACCCTAAGCGGCATGGTTATTGTTTGTCTTCTTCACTCTAACTCTTAAACCCTAAGACACTGTTTCCAAACCTAAATCTATATATGTATACGTGTGTGTATCTATGAGACAAAATTGAATAATCGATGAACTTAATCACACCTAAACCTTGTGTGTGTGTGTGAGAGAGAGAGAGAGAGAAAGAGAGAGAGTTGGGATTTTTGAGGAAGAAGTTTGCGATGGAGGTGACGGCAATGTGACGGGCTGTATGAGAATGGTTGAGAGGCTGGGAAGGGGCAGTGGTTAATGTTGTCGCTGCCACCGTCGCCGGTAGCTAGTGTAGTTAGGGTTAAGGTTTTTTGAGTGAGAAAGAATGGAATGAGAGGATGTGCACAAAAAATGAGAGGATATATTTGGAATGTGAAGTGTGTGAACTAAGATAAAAAAAGTAAAAATCAAATTACTAAATGTGTGGATTGAGAAAAGATGTACATAGAAATAATTTGGTGTGTAGAAATAGAATTTTCCATTAGCTCAGGGTACACCCTTAATGAAATATTAATTTAATGACAATTATATCATAAATAAAAATGAACATAATAGACATTTAGCAACACTCATAATATTATATAAAAAAAAAAATTCTCTATATGCATCTTTTAAGAATAAAAAAATCTCAATATATTCCTTTTGAGTTTAAAAAACTAAACCCTAGTTTTTTATCTTCTTCTTCTCCATCTTCTCTTATTTTCTCTATACCAGTGCCTTTATTTTCTTCCTTACCTTCTTCTTCTCCAGAGGTTGTTTCTCCACCTTTTAATTCTATCACTATCTCTTCCATTAGTATTGATCTTCTTTTTTAACATGCTCCTGTAACATAGCATATTCCTGACACACAGAATTTTCCTGCAGCACAGCATATTCCTGCATCACAAACTGTTCTTGCAGCATTATTTTCGAAAGATAACTATCAAATCTTTTATCTATTTTTGGCACTATTTAGTCGAAACAATCAAATCTATTCGATTGTTGAGTTCCAAATTAGGTGTACAAATTTGGCAAACCAGTGCTGACGTCCCCAAACCGTAAACAATAAGGAAAAATCGAGGATTTTATGGCAATGAAATGTACAAAGATTTGAAAATAGTAAAATGCAATAACAAAATGATAAATGTAATAACAAAATGGGAAGATTCCTTACCTTCAACACTATTTTAGAGGTTTTCAATAGAGGTTCAATGAAGGTCTTCCATGGATGTCTTCAATGGAGGAAAAATGTCTTTACTTTTTTACTTCAAACTTTGGTCTTCAAGGTCTTCATGTAGGTGGCTCAAAAATGTGGAAGTTTGGTAAATCAAAAGCATGTGGAAAAGAAGGGCAAGTGATATGTGTATAATAATATTTGAGTGAAGGATATAATTGTAACTTATAGTATGTGGATTGAGAAAATTAATCGATAAATTAATTAATAGGTGTGTATATTGAGAAAATATGTGTCCTGAGCTAATTAGATGTGTGGAAATAGAATTTTTCAATTGCATTTTTTGTTTTGGAAAATGATATAGATTCCAAAAAAGGACACGGGGTTACTGTAGTGCCAAAGGCACAACACTAATTATTGTGTTTCAATTTGAGGTTTATTGTGAGTTTATTTTTATGATTCGAAGATATCAGTAACTATGTGATCGAATTGCATATTTTTTATGCTAAAAGAAAAACTTATTGTTTATTTTTTTATGACAAATATAATTCGATCATATAGTTATTAATATCCGATTAATATGATTTTTGATAAGTATAAAGTACTCAACGAACCCTACAAAATGAACAGTTTGGATCATAAAAATAAGCCCATAATAAACCTCAAATTGAGACACAACAGCTATGGTTGTATCTCCCAAATAATCTATTAAATTGTTTATCAAATTTCTCACATTGGCGTGGGATTTATACAAACCCATATGTGTGTGGATTCCACACCTATGTAAAAGGTTTGATAAAAAATTTAATAGATTATTTGGGGTTCTTAGTATAACTTTTTTATTTTTTTTATTCCACCCATCAAATATTATTTTGGGAAATAGGTTAAAAGTTAACTTTTTAATATAAAAAAACATGTAAAAAAATAGAGAGGTATTGTGACCCCAAAAAGCCAAAAAAACTAACTGTTACCCCAATTGTCAAAATATTCTTATACTTTACTCTACAAAAACATATTTGCACATGTCACAAACATAACTTTGACACATATATAACTTCAACATATCCAACAATCCTCCAGCACGTTTTTAGCAATTCTCTTGCTCCGTTGAGGAACTACATTGAGTTCCATTATATTATCAAATATTAGTAATTATTACCGTTTATTTTGTGATTATTATAGAATAAATTTGTAAAATTAAGTTGTAATTTTTCTGTTTTCAATAGTCATTTGACATTAGTTGGTGAAAAAACAAAAATAACCTATTTGGTACTAGTTTTTGAACCAATTGATTTTACTCGACAATCAACTTTTGAACCAAATAGTTTCGTTTGACACAATTATTGAACGATTTGAACCCATTCGATTTTGTACATCCAAGAGGTATAAACCAAATGAAGTTAGATATTTCAGAAGTTGATTTTTGAATAAATGAAATAATTTCGACTGTTGATTTCCAACCTATTCAGCATTGGTTTGTCGAATGAGAAACACAAACAGAAAAATTCAAATTTCGTACATAAAAACTCAAATTTTCATAGCTACATTGATTGTAAAAGTCATATTTTTCTTTAAATTTGAACTTTATTATTTTGTAAATCTTTCATCACACAAATTAAAAATAACGGGAAGAACAATATTATGCAACAATGGAGGGAGTAAGGAACAATATAGGTATTAACGTGATGTGTTCTAAGTTTTTTTTTTTTTTTCAATGTGCATTGAGAATTTTTACTTCTAAAAGATGTGTACATAAAAAATTTAGTTTTATAATTTTGTAAGAACCTAAATTTTTGGACAACTAATTAGTTTGTTAATAACAATATTAAGTCAATTAATAGTGATTATTAAATTATAATATTAATAGCATCATGATTAATACCAATATTAAACTCTTTTAAATAAATTTATTTATCTTTATGTGATTAAATTTCTGTATCTAAATACAGTTATGAAAATTAAATGAGTCAAACAAATAATAATTAAGTTAGTTAGAGGATAGTAGGGAACAAAACATCTAGTGAACAAGTTATATATAAATATTGATTTTATATATATAAAAACTAGGGGTGTACACGGTTCGGATTGGTTAGGTTACGAAAATCCAAGAACCGAATCGATCCTAACGGTTACGTGATTTTGAGAATCGAGACTGCACCGTTACATTTGTAAGCCGGACGTAACCAAACCGAAAAAACAGTTCGGTTTTGGTTTGGTTCTGATTCAAAATTTCTATTTATAAGAATAAATTGTTAATATTAGCAAAATAATTACTCAAACTAATTACATTTAACTCATGATAAAAACTAATAATATTAAGGCATTACTTAATATTACATATTTATACCATCCTAATATCATTAAAATTATAAAAAACCAATTAATAAACATAAAACTTGATATTATATATATATTTTTTAAAATTCGGTTCGGTTCGGTTCGGTTCGAACCACGATTTTTTCATAAAATCCATTAACCGAACCGTTTTTACGGTTCTCATATTTCTTAATCCGAAACCGAACCAATTCTTAATAGAACCGAACCAAACCGTACAATTCGGTGCAGTTCATGGACACGGTTTGAACGGATTTTTGAACAGCTCAAATAAAAACAAAACAAAAAAAAAAGAAAAAAAAGAAAGAGAGAAATTCAAATTTTTGGGCAGAGCATTTAGGTTGCCTTTTCTTCCCAAGAAAGTCATTGAGGCAAGCCAATGCATACCAAGGCATGCATACATCTACACTCTAAGCCTATATGTAGGTAATATTTCTCAAACCAAAAGAAAAAATAAATAAATAAATTAAATTAAATAAATATAGGTCACCAAACTCCTATAAATAAGAGCATTGTTCAGCCCTTTCATTCTATACACGCAGCTGAGCAAAAGAAAGAAAAAGAGAGGAGAAAAAGAAAAGAAAAAGAGAGGAAGAGGAAGAGAAGTGGGTGCTTGGTGGTCACAATTTCAAAACAAATTTTGAGAATAGTTTGTAAAAAGCTCTTAATGTAGGAATACTCAACCTCTATCCTCCCTTAGATATTTTTTTTACTGAATCTATATTTTAAAATATACAAGAGTATGCATTGTTATTACACACATAGTAAGAATAGCTCAATGCATGTTTACATTTTGATAGAATAATAATTTCATGATTATATGATTTTTATTCCTTCTTGCAAGGATAGATTAGATGGTTTAGTTATTGATTTTATCTTCATATGTGTTCAAATATTTTTCATTGTTTGAAATAATCTTGCATGGGGGTAAAATGAGATAAAGTTGGTTCATTTTTACTCGAAACTTTTGTTTTCTTCACTGTCTCAGATTTTATCAGAGGTAAAATGCTTTAATAAATTGAAAATAACTTGTGTCAAAAATCTGTTGTTACTGGGAGTATATATAGATGTTCTATACACGTGTAAATTTTTATAAAATCATTGGATACCATTTTCTTACTGAAATAAATATTTAGCCTAAGTGTTATTCACAACACAGCAGAAAACAGTGACTTCAAATAGGTCCCATTTCCTCTGCAAATGGTATTTTTCTGCACGACCACTTGGGATAGTTAGATATAAGAGTTATCTTTCATTTGCCGCTGATTTCACAAAAAATGGATAAGCCTAAAGAGAGAAATTATATAGTTTTACTAAAATGCGACAAAATCTATCCTATTTTCTTTAAAAAAAAATTATTTGACCATCTTCCATTAGTTTTTAGTCTTCAAACTCTTCTGAAAATATGTTCTAAACTCAAATATTTAGTAAGATACTCTGACCATATCTCTTTTTGACACCATTTGATGCCTTTTTTATTTTTCAAACACAGATCACCTGTGTTGGAAGTTACTGTAACTCACTATCCCGAAAACCAGTTTTCTTTCAAATTTTATTTCTCCATTTTAAAATCGTTTTTAGCCTTGGTTTTCTTCATGAAATATTGCTTCATAAATTTGGTGTGCATATTGATGTCTACAGTGATCGTTTTGTTTAATGGTAAATTGTAATAAAAATTTAATTCATTAAGTGTGTGCACAAAATGGTATGTAAAAGTAAAATCACCCTTTTATTAAGGAAATTTTACTGTTCAGGAGAAGTTTTTAGAAATTATTACACATTAATAAAAAAAATTTATTTTAATTATTAATATTTATAATGTTTATTAATTTTTTTTGTAAATATTTTTTCTAATCTCTAGTGATGTGTATTTCTCCCATTTATTAGCTTATCGGTGAGGGTGATTATTTAGTATTCCCGCAGTATGAACACGTGATACTTCATAAAGCTTTGATTAGTAGAGAGGGACAGGGGCCTACGATTTATGTTAGGGATGAGACAATAATATGAGGCTAAGTAATTGGTAATTGGTTTAAAGTATAATCATGTCGTGTTTCGGGATTATTGAATAATTTCCCTATAGGTGATAATGGAATTAGATTAGCAATTCAATTAGGCCTTATACAAATTAGGTTTTAGAGTATATTTAGAAGGAGTGATTTATTTATATATCTTATTTAGAGAACTTATAACCTGTAACAACTTAAATTTTTAATTATTTTGTAGAATTTATGCTAATATTATTTAATTACAGTTCGGAAAATATATATAATTTATTATATATTATTATGCGTAATTTTGTAAAATAATATAATTATTAAAAGTTTAGGGGTCAAAATATAAATAAATAATAATAATAATGGGTGTGATACTAAAATAAATAATTTATTTTCTATTAGTATATGATAAAGTGTAATTTAATTAAAAATTATTTTATTTATATAATTATATTAAAATATTGAGTCAAAAGGTAATTATTTAAAATATTTATTAAACGATAAGATTGAATGTATATATATTAATAGCAAATTTGAAGAGAGTTACGTGGATGGATTCGGTTAGACACGCGGTGACAAATGAGTGGCTTGCCTTCATATAAATAGGAGGAGATTAGGATCAGTGAGGAAAAGAAAGAAACAACAGAAGAAAAGAGAAAAGGAGAAAGAAAGAGAGGAGAAAAAGAAAGGAAAAAATAGTGGAAGGTGAAAAAGTTTTTGATAGTGGAAAGAAAGAGTAAGGTATTAAAGTTAAGGTGAGTTATATTATACCTTGAGTTACCAAAATATATTTTACTTATGTTTTGACTTATCATATTTATTTTATACAAGTTATGTTTTATAAATTATATTAAGTTATATTATTATTTCAGTTACGTGGTTTAATTTCTGAACTCTATTTGCTTAAAAGAAAAATTATGGATATGTTTGTTTATATTTTAAAGAATATTTGGTTACGACCTTATATATAATTATGATTTGTAAGTACCACCACGGGAGTCCCACACATTAGGGGACTTAAATAACCATTGGCCTCTATTTGACCACTTTGTGGTCCTCTGTTTGTCATGGATCCATTGACCTCTGTTTTGTGCGGACCAAAGTGCTATGCGGAACTAAGTGCTACACTATTGTGGGAGCCACCTCTAGAATCCGTACGAGCCACCTCTTGAATCCGTACCTCTGTTCTGATTGTCACTTCTGTGACCTTTGTTCTGTTCTGTTCTGTATCGTGGTTATGGTTATGTACATAATTTATGTATTTCAGCTTCTGCTACTTAAATGATTTGTTTATGTAAATGTTTTAGCCTAACTAACGATCCATGGTTATTTCGTGTCCCTTATACTCTTGGTATAATATTTCTCACTCTGCCATGTGCTTATAGTTGTTTACCAATTTTCAGGAAACACACAATTCAGAAATGGCTTTTGGAAAGTCTTAGACGCGGGATTGCGGAATAGACACTCACACAGTATTTTTATGATATTTTTATATGTAAATATCGGCCTTTTTGGTCAATAAATTTTATAATAAAAATAGAAGCTCCAATGATTATTTTGGTACCTTTATTTAAATATTACTTCCGCTTGCGTTTATTGATCTGTTTTAGAATTGGCCGTAGGTAACTCCAGTTACTGACCATCACAATGTTTAACCCTTGGGTACGGAGAGCGGGTCGTGACATAACCCATTTAGGAACAACCTAATTTAATATATATATATATATAATTTTATTCCTATATCAAATTATCAAAAGAGATCAACCATAATCTTAGCTCTAGTCAACTTTGTTTCCCAGCACTAGCCAGCCTTATTAATTCCTACATTTTTCTCCTTCTTATTGCCACTACCACTTCGTCATTC
The DNA here is from genome assembly GCA_025200525.1 of Camellia lanceoleosa. NCBI lineage: Eukaryota > Viridiplantae > Streptophyta > Magnoliopsida > Ericales > Theaceae > Camellia > Camellia lanceoleosa. The sequence goes on from CM045759.1 coordinate 188,293,458, forward strand.
TTCCTTTCCTTTCCGTTCATTTTCTTTCATTTTCTTTCCCAGCTAAGCCCTAACCCAACCTGTCGCACCTTTAACCTATTGTGAAACCCCAACTTGGTTCCCTTTTCCCTCCATGATGCCCTAACTGTAATAACCCTCACCACTAATTACTAGTTAATCACTGATTACTGCTAAACTGAGACTGATTATGATAAGGAATTGAATCAACTGAAATACTGAACTAACTGATTGAATGTACTAGTTTAAATGCATTTCTATCTGTTTGACTGTTAAATTATCTGTCTATGTTTCATGCTTTAAACTGCAAATTGAAGGCTTTGTCGGCGGCCAAATCTGAAATTGATCGATATTTTATGATCATTAGAATTTATGTGATTTTATGGCATATTTAATTAAAATGTGATTTGGTATAATTAAATTAGATTAAATAATGTTAATTTACAAGAGTTGGACTTATTTACTTAAATGCCATCTAGTGGGTCTTTGTTTAGTAACATATTGAGGCTTGAGTTACATTTAGACAAACATTTCCTCAGCCATTTCCTTACTTAACCGACCAAGAGAGAGAGAGAGTGAGAGAATTGAGTTCAACTTATTGATTTGCTTGGGATTTGAAAGAATTGTAGAGATAATTGCAAATTGAGCTTATACACTTGAATACAAGACCTAAGGTAGAGGATTCAACCTCTCATTGATGTATTTGTGTATTGTCTTGCATGATTCTTGGTATATTGAGGATTGGAGTCTAGAGTTAGCTTTAAAATGTTGAATTGAAGCTCATTCCATGCATGTATGCCTATATTGATGAGTTTAAAGTTGTTTTCATGGAAGATTGTTACATGCATGTTCACATTTTTGTATTGGACCATGAATTCATCTTGGTTTTGAAAGAATTGGCTCATTAGAGCAAGTATTTGAAGCTTTGGAGTTGGTTAAATTCATGCATGTGCATGTTCATCACATTCTTGAGTTTTGAGCTAAAGTTTGTATTTAATCAACTTACCTTTGGGCGTTGATTTTTCAAATTGAGTTTTGAATCATGTTATACTATGAGTTTACAAGTGTTTTCCAGAAAATTAACCCAAGATGATCAAATTTGAGGCATTTAAACTTGGTTTTGAGCTTGAGGTTCAAATCTGGGTTTTCCAAAATTTGGACTCACGCTCGAGCGGGGAAAGTAGTGCTCGAGCGTGAAATTCGTGCTCCTAGCACTTTACATTGTTTTACAGTCCGCTCGAGCGAAAGAATAGACGCTCGAGCGGGGTCTTGTGTCATACGCTCGAGGGGGTGTCGAGCGTCCATCGAGCATGATTTTCGCACATCCAGTACTTTTGCCATGTTTTACAGTCTGCTCGAGGGGGAAAGTGACGCTCGAGCGGGGAACCTTTGTCTGTATGTTCGCTCGAACGAGACCCTGTTTTTCTGAAAATTCTGAAAATAGTTTTAAAGTGCATCTTTGCATCCTCATTCCATCATAGGCATTCTTAGGCTTAGTTTAAGACATCTTAATGAGGAGATAGATGTAGAACCGCACCGAGTCTAAATAGAGACTAAGTCTTTGATTCCCGAATGTGAACTTAGTGTGTGTTCATCTTGTAAGCTGTGTAGGGTTGGCATCTGAGGACGCGCTCTAGCTTATCTGTATCCTAGAACTCTGTGAATAACAACTGTGTAAAGATATGTTCAAATATGAATATCTTCTGAATGGTTAAACCATCGCTTGTTTGAATTGATATCGTTAATCGAATGAATGTATGTTCTCTATCTGAATCAGACAGACATCCATAGAAACTATTGTTACTGTTACAGAGATCTCTGTTAGTTCATATCTTGGAACTTCTGTTTACTGTTATGATGGCCATCATTGACTGCTCGGTCTTTCAAGACCTATTTTTTATCTCGTTACGCTAATGAATGTACCACATATGATATTATGGTGAATAGTGATATCTTGAATCAATTGATTGTTTTCAATACTGAAAGGACATTTATTCTTAACCTCTTTACGCATTATGTTATTCACTGGGCTTTAGCTTGCTGTTTATATATATATGTAGGTGTCCAGGCACCAGACCGGAGTTAGAAGCGTGGGTTAGACTCCCTTTTGTCAAAGCCAACCACTGTGCCTCACTGTGAGGTTACGAGCCCGTTCAAGCTACGGCTTTGGGGTGTTTTAGTTTCCCCCATCTGTCTCTGTATCTATTTTGTAATACTGTATCGACTGATAGCATTGTACTATACTGTCTTAATGGGGATTAAGTTCTTGACCTGGATGATTGTAAATAATGTACATACTGTTTTAGTACTGATAGTATATATGTTATGAAAAGTCTTTTTGCATACAGACTGTTACAGCTCATTGGACATTGTTTAATTATTGTTTTGGCTTCCGCCATGTCCCTATACTCTGTAATATCTTGTCTTCTCATTAAGCAGCCTTGGTAATCACAGATTCTTGGCGATTCTGATGCTAAACCCATAGGGTGGGTTTGGGTCGACATGAGTGGTATCGAGCGATACTTAACCACGAGTTATACGCACACGTGTCCAAATGAGCTATAGGGTGTCCTAAGAAAGCAATTAGGGCATCACATGAGCATGAAAAGTGTGTGTGGACATGACATGAATATGTATTAATGTGTTTAAACATATAACTGTTTATGTTTATAATTGCTATAACTGCTTATAGTGAAATGGACAACGCAATAAATATTGATGAATCTGAATCCTCTGAGGCAAGAATGGCAAGGCTGGAGAGAATGGTGGAACTATTAACTGAAAGACTAGGGCAACAACAGAACCAATAGCCCCCACCTCCTCCAGTACAGCCAGAGCCACCTGTTAATAATGATATAATAGCTCTGACACAGAAGTTTAGCAAGATGAAACCGCCATCATTTCAGGGAGGCCTTGAATCCTTAAAGGCTGAAGCATGGGTTCTTGAAACAGAAAAGTTATTTGATATGTTTCCGTGTTCGGAGGCACACAAAGTACTGCTAGCTACCTTCACCTTACAAGAAGAGGTCAAAAGGTGGTGGATGCTGGTCCGTGACACCAACACAGTTGTGACTTGGGCTCAGTTTAAAGAGTCCTTCTTTGAGAAATACTTTCCACAGTGTGTTCGAGATCGCAAGGTGACTGAATTTGAACAGTTGAGGCAAGGTACCATGTCTGTCGCTGAATATGAATCGAAATTTACTGAACTTGCCAAATATGCACCACACATGGTGGACACTGACTATAAGAAGGCCAGGAAATTCGAAGGCGGCCTTAATGTCGAAGTACTTGACAGAATTAACGTGTTGAAATTGCACAAGTATGTGGATGTTCTTGACCGCCATTATAATTGAATCAAATATTGAAGCATCGAAACAAACTGAAACACCAAATATTCGAATGGCGGTAAGAAATGGGGTTTAAATTCAAGAAAGGCAGAAACAACCCACTGAACAAAAAGCAAAACTTAGGGTCAACCACTAGCTCTAGTCAGGGAAGTGGTTCCATACCGCCCTGTTTTGAATGTGGTAAGAAACACAAAGGGGATTGTTATAAAATTTCTGGTGCTTGTTACAGGTGTGGTAAGGTGGGCCACATGGTCAAAGATTGGTCTTCCACGTCATAAGGCAATAGTAAAGCTGCACCTAGCACAGCAGCATCAATTGTCGCACCAAAACCTAACCCTAAAGCTACCAGGAAAGAACCTATGAGGCAAGGCCGAGTGTTCGCACTCGTACCAGGAGATGTACAAAATACCGAGATCGTTGTGTCAGGTATACTCTCAATTTGTACTCAAAATGCATATGTTCTGATTGATTCGGGGTCTACACATTTATATGTATCGTATGCTTTTTCGCGAAAATTGAATAGACCATTGGAACCCATGAATTACTTGTTAGCTGTATCTTCACCTGTTGGGGGATCTGTGACTTGTGCTTATATATACCCTGCATGTGAAATTATTGTTGGGAATATGTATCTGTATATTGATTTACTGCCTCTAAACATTGACCATTTTGATGTAATATTGGAGATGGACTGGTTAATAAAATATCATGCTACTATAGACTGTGTGACAAAACAAGTTGTTTTCTGTCTACCTGGCCTACTTGAATTTATGTTTAACGAAAGTGGAGTGGTATCTCCCCCATATTTGATTTCATCTATGAAAGCATACAAACTGATTAGAAAGGGGTGTAAAGGGTATTTCTATTCTGTACTGACTATATCTACTGATGTTAACGCTAATGTGAACAGTATTCCTATAGTCAGAGAATTCCCAGATGTTTTTCCAGATGATCTGCCAGGGGATTTGATTGATAGGGAGATTGAGTTCACCGTTGATGTGATTTCGGGTACACAGCCAGTATCTAAAGCTCCTTACCGAATGGCTCCAACTGAACTGAAGGAATTGAAAGTGCAACTGCAAGAATTGTTAGACAAAAAGTTCATCAGGCCCAGTACTTCGCCATGGGGCGCACCTATCTTGTTTGTGAAAAAGAAAGACGGTTCACTAAGACTTTGTATTGACTACTGTGAACTAAACAAGGTAACTGTGAAGAATAAATATCTATTGCCGCGTATTGATGACTTATTTGATCAGTTACAAGGTGCTCAAGTATTCTCTAAGATTGATCTCAGATCTGGATATCATCAGCTGAAAGTTAAACCAGAGGACATTGATAAAATTGCTTTTCGAACGAGGTATGGACATTAGGAATTTTTAGTTATGCCTTTTGGAGTTACCAATGCACCTGCTGCATTTATGGACCTTATGGACAGGATTTTTAAACCATTCCTCGATGACTTTATTGTTGTATTCATAGATGACATTCTGATTTATTCCAAGAGTAGAGAAGAACATGAACATCATCTGAGACTCGCCTTACAGACCCTAAGAGAACATAAACTTTATGCTAAACTGACTAAATGTGAATTCTAGCTTGATCATGTTATGTTTTTGGGACATGTTATTAGTAAAGATGGAATTTCAGTTGATCCATAGAAAGTTGAAGCCGTGGTAAATTAGCCTAGACCAACAAATGTTATAGAAGTCCAAAGCTTTTTAGGATTAGCCGGGTATTACAGAAGATTTGTCAAAGATTTCTCTAAAATTGCCCTACCACTGACACAGTTGACTCAGAAAGGGATATCATTTGACTGGACTGACCAAAGGGAATCAGCATTCCAAGAGTTGAAAACTCGACTTGTGACTGTACCGGTTCTTACCCTACCTTCAAGTACGGATGGTTTTACCATTTTTAGTGATGCTTCTCATAAAGGTTTGGGATGTGTTTTAATGCAGAATGTGAGAGTTATTGCCTATGCTTCCCGACAATTGAGACCGCATGAAAAGAACTACCCGACCCATGATTTAAAACTTGTTGCAGTAGTGTTTGCACTGAAAATTTGGCGTCACTACTTTTATGGGGCAACGTGTGAAGTGTATACCAACCACAAGAGCTTGAAATACTTCTTCACACAGAAAGAACTGAACATGAGACAGCAGAGATGGCTAGAATTGATTAATGACTATGACCTACAGATTTTGTACAATCCGGGGAAAGCCAACACCGTTGCCGATGCATTGAGTCGGAAATCGATTAGAAATTTAGCCTGTTTACTCACTAGATAGAAAGAGTTGCTTTGTGACCTTGAGAAATCTGAAATCGAGATTGTTTTACGAGAACAAAGTGGAATAATAGCTGCTATTTCTGCTCAGCCGGCACTGATTGAAGAAATTAAAGAAAAATAGCAACATGATGACTTCTTGAAGAAGATCATCAAAGAACGAAATCCAAACTGAGGCCGGATTTCAAATTTGATAATAATGTGTTGAAATTCCAGGAAGATTGTATGTACCGAGTGATTATGAACTGAAAAGAAGAGTTCTGCAAGAGGGCCATAATTCGAAACTATCCATCCATCCAGGAAATACGAAAATGTATCAAGACTTGAAATTGAATTTCTAGTGGCCGGGAATGAAGAAAGAAATTGCTGATTTGTGTCAAAATGTCTTCATTGCCAACAAGTTAAAGCTGAACATCAATGACCCGTAGGCTTATTGCGACCTTTTACCGATCCGGAGTGGAAATGGGAACATATCACCATGGATTTCATTGTCGGTTTGTCTCGCTCCAAAGAAAGGTATGGACTCAATTTGGGTTATAGTTGATAGACTAACTAAATTTGCTCTTCTTACTGTCAAAATAATTTATAATGCGACAAATTGGCTATACTCTATATTGATGAGATTGTTAGATTGCATAGAGTGCCTGGGTCTATTGTTTCTGATAGGGACTCGAAATTTACATTGAGATTCTAGCAAAGCCTCTGACAAAGATTGGAATCGAATCGAGATCGAGTAGTGCATACCATCCTCGCAGATGGCGGTCGAAAGGACCATCCAGACTCTGGAAGATTTACTGAGAATGTGTGTCCTTGATTTCCAGGGAAATTGGGAAAGCCATTTGCCTTTAGCCGAATTTGCTTACAACAACAGCTTTCATTCAAGCATCGGTATGGTGTCTTTCGAGGCTTTGCATGGCAGGAAATGTAGATCTTTGATTTGCTGGGTAGAAGTTGGAGATGGACCTTTGCTTGGACCCGAGATTGTCTATGAAACTACCGAGAAAGTGAAATTGATTCAACAGAGATTAAAAACTGCATAGAGTCAATAGAAAAGTTATGCGGATGTCCGCAGGCGAGACAAAGAGTATGAAGTAGGTGATCACGTTTTTGTGAAAGTGACACCGATGAAAGGCCAGACTTGTTTTGGAGTCAAGAGTAAGCTAGCGCCGAGATATGTCGGACCGTATGAGATTATTGAGAAAATCAATCCGGTAGTGTATTAAGTAGCGCTTTCTCCTGAAATGGAGCATATGCATAACGTCTTCCACATTTCTATGTTAAGGGATTACCTCTGGGATCCTTTCCATGTGATTGAGCCTACTCGTGTAGTGCTGAGTGATAACTATACTTACGAGGAACGGCCTATTCAGATTGTAAACAGACGGATCAAAAAGTTGAGAAACAAAGAGATTCCGTTAGTGAAAGTTGACTGGCAAAACCATAGTGGCGTCTATGCCACTTGGGAAAGGGAATATGATATGCTGAAGAGATATCTTGAACTGTTTCCACTGAATCCTGTTTTCTTCCAGAATGAAGGTAATTCGAGTTTGGAGGACCAAACTCTTTTTAAGGAGGGAAGACTGTAATAATCCTCACCACTGATTACTAGTTAACCACTGATTACTGCGAAACTGAGACTGATTATGATAAGGAATTGAATCGACTGAAATACTGAATTGACTGATTAAATGTACTAGTTTAAATGCATTTCTATCTATTTGACTGTTAAATTATCTGTCCATGTTTTATGCTTTAAACTGCAAATTGAAGGCCTTGTCGGCGGCCGAATCCGAAATTGATCGATGTTTTATGATCATTAAAATTTATGTGATTTTATGGCATATTTAATTAAAATGTGATTTGGTATGATTAAATTAGATTAAATAATGTTAATTTACAAGAGTTGGACTTATTTACTTAAATGCCATCTAGTGGGTCTTTGTTTAATAACATATTTAGGTTTGAGTTACATTTAGACAAACATTTCCTCAGCCATTTCCTTAGACTCAACCGACCAAGAGAGATAGTGAGAGAATTGAGTTCAACTTGTTGATTTGCTTGGGATTTGAAGGAATTGTAGAGATAATTGCAAATTGAGCTTCTACACTTGAATACAAGACCTAAGGTAGAGGATTCAACCTCTCATTGATGTATTTGTGTATTGTCTTGCATGATTCTTGGTATATTGAGGATTAGAGTCTAGAGTTAGCTTTAAAATGTTGAATTGAAGCTCATTCCATGCATGCATGCCTATATTGATGAGTTTAAAGTTGTTTTCATGGAAAATTATTACATGCATGTTCACATTTTTGCATTGGACAATGAATTCATCTTGGTTTTGAAAGAATTGGCTCATTAGAGCAAGTATTTGAAGCTTTGGAGTTGGTTAAATTCATGCATGTGCATGTTCATCACATTCTTGAGTTTTGAGCTAAAGTTTGTATTTAATCAACTTACCTTTGGGTTTTGATTTCTCAAATTGAGTTTTGAATCATGTTATACTATGAGTTTACAAGTGTTTTCCAAAAAATTAGCCCAAGAAGATCGAATTTGAGGCATTTAAACTTGGTTTTGAGCTTGAGGTTTAAATCTGGGTTTTCCAAAATTTGGACTCACGCTCGAGCGGGGAAAGTGGTGCTCGAGCGTGAAATTCGTGCTCCCAGCACTTTGTATTGTTTTACAGTCCGCTTGAGCGGAAGAATGGACGCTCGAGCGGGGTCTTGTGTCACACGCTCGAGCGAGTGTCGAGCGCCCATCGAGCGTAATTTTCGCACATCCAAGATTTTGCCATCGCCCGCCGAGCGGAAAGTGACGCCGAAGGGAACCTTTGTTTGCATGTCCGCTCGAGCGGGGAAAGCTACGCTCGAGCGGGACCCTGTTTTTTTTGAAAATTCTAAAAATCGTTTTAAAATGCATCTTTGCATCCTTATTCCATCCTAGACATTCTTAGGCCTAGTTTAAGATATCTTAATGAGGAGATAAATATAGAACCGCACCGAGTCTAAGTGGGGACTAAGTCTTTGATTCCCAAATGTGAACTTAGTGTGTGTTCATCCTGTAAACTGTGTAGGGTTGGCATCTGAGGACGCGCTCTAGCTTATCTGTAGCCCATAACTCTGTGAGTAACAACTATGTAAAGATATGTTCAAATATAAATATCTTCTGAATGATTAAACTGTACTGTTTCTGAATTAATACTGTTAACTGAATGAATGTATGTCCTCTATCCTGAACTGTATTGTGGCATCCATAGCAACTACTGTTACTGTTATGTAGACGTCCCCGAACGCATCCCGGGGGAAAGAGTGCGAGTCCCCCCCGTTCTGGTTCGATATTGGGTCACTACAGTTCGAAGGACTCAAATGTCACGGTTCTCAATCTTGAACCAAAGAGTCCAAATCCGGCAAATCGTTTTGAAAACAGATTTTTTGAAAGAAGTGCCAAACATGGATCGCCAGATCTGAGTCGCCACCTAAATGTTTTTTTTTTATGGGAAATTTAGGAAACCCCGACTCAAGTGCCAAAAGGCCACGTGTCCGCTATCACCAAAGTTGTCTCGGCTCGGAACTTGGGTACGATTGGGGAAGGTCACTGTGAGCATTCTCGCCGCCGGCCAAAGACCGCCTCTACTAACCATGATATCGATTTTGAAAACATTGTGAGTTCTTATTCGATTATTAGCCTAGGTTATTATGTGATGCACAAGATACAAGTATAGACTGAGCCGCCTGAATTGGAATAAAACACTTCATGTTTGTTTTTTGAAAATGGTTTGATGGTGCTACCCGCAGGTAGGCTAAGACGTGAATTTGCCACCCTCAGGTGGGCTTAGAAAAACAAATGGTTTTGCTACTATCTAGTAGGCTTAAAACAAGCATTTGATGAATTGTTCCAATTCAAGTAACTCAACCTCCACCCACAGGCATTCAAGGCAGTTATATCATATAAGCACATAGCCTCATGGTAAGCATGCTATCATGGCAGTCACTCACACGCATGCAAGGATGCTAAAGCATAAAACTTACCGAGTACTCCAAGCCAAAACAGAAGCTTGTTAGAAATCCATGCATGGACCTAAGCATACTGAAATGTCTAATGCAACACATGCAAAGATGCAAACTATAGCAGACTCGGCTATTCTAAACATGGCATGTGAAATGCTACAACTAACACGTATTCAATTTGGAATTGAAATACAAATGCAGTTTGTATGATGCGCCGAGTCTTAAGTGCAAAACAGATGAATGATGCAAACATGTCATCTTTGTCAGATGCTAATTGAAATATGCCCTATATCTAACCATCATAAGCAGGTAAATAAAAGGGAAGAAAGACGCGGGGTTGGAAGACATACATCTCACTCACCCACACTTATTACAATTATCCCCTCGCGCGGAGGGTCCGAATAAATAATAATACAGTCCCAAATGAAAGAATAATACAGTCCGAAATAAAAGAATAATACAGTCCGAATAAATATTCAAATTCTTAATTAATTAACAGATTAACTAAGGAAAACTGTAAATTGGCATGCAAGCCAGGGGGCTGCCTTGACTCTGCTCCGGATAATGAGATGATGCATGTTTGGGCTGCTTTGCGCAGAAATCCACGACGATGCCCTGATTAGCCTCTGTTTGCAATGTTTCTTGAAATGCGTGCCAAGCCTCAGAAGACTGCTGATTCTTGATTTTGCTGCAACAGAGAGCAGGAAATGGGCATAGCAATGTATTCCATAAATATATGCATGCCTCGATTCTCGTGCCACCAATCACGCATCTCGATGCATGATGGCCGAGGAGCCGAATTGCACAACTCAATATGAGATGAATGCGTGTGAATGCTACAACAAAACCTAACTCCATCACGGGTAATCCGGAGTGTCGGTGATTTGGGAATTGAGACCCGTTCCGTCACTCGGGGTATGAAACGTGCCTCGTTTCCTGTGCCCGGGCTAACTCCTATTCCGAACACAATGCAATATGCATGATATGCAATCCTAGCATACACAATGCTATGAAAATAAGTTTCCTTGAAATGCGTGCACGCGGGCACACAAATCGAGGCGATGATCCTAAGGCATGTCATGGCATACGCAATGTAATTGGACTTACACTAACATGAGTGGACCTCAGCCACACTCACATAAGAGGCCGAGAGATAAAGGCCTGCGCAAGTACACATGGGCACGCAAACCGAGGCAATGGCATACGGAATGTAATGAGACTAAAATGAGATGCCTCGAAATACGTGCACACGGGCACGCAAACCGAGGCGATGGCATACACGATGCAATGATACTAAAATGAAATGCCTCGAAATGCGTGCCCACGGGCACGTAAACCGAGAAAATGGCATACGGAATGCAACAGGACTAAAATGGCATACAGGATGCAAAATGGACTTATACTAACATGAGTGAGCCTCGGCCGCACTCACATAAGAGGCCGTCGGATAAAAGTGAAGTGCCTCGAAATGCGTGCACGCGGGCACGCAAACCGAGGCAATGGCCCTAAGGCATGAAATGGTATGGAATATGATATGTAAACATGAAAATAGAATTTCAGCACTGAAATGTGGGGAAAAACAGTCTCGGAACATGGCCAAAGTGCACCCGATGCATGAAATGGCCCCGAAACATGAATTTAGACTCCCGAAATGGCCTATAGCTATGCAATGCATGCAAAATATGGATATGGAATGAAAATACAGTAGCAAGGCAGCCCCAAGAAAAGCATTTTTCAGTCATAAAAAGGGGCTAAACAGCAAGCACACATAGGATTAAGCAAGAATGCAAAAATGGCTCCGCAAGTGGGGTATTGAAGCAAGTGATACATGTGATGCCCAAATGGAAAAATACTCTTCTAAAAAACTGAAGAGGGACTAAAAATATGAACATTTAAAGTAGGTGACATCCCCCAAATCAGTATGAAAATATGATAAAAATGCCATGCAAGATTGAGGCCACAAGAGGATATAACATGAAGTAGGCCAAACATTCATCAAACAAGAAAAGACCCTTAATGAAATATGTCAATAAGATCAAAATATGACTCTTTATAGCTCTGATGATGGCCGAAAAAAGAAGCTAGATAAGCTTAAAAAAGCATGCAAAAATGGGGGTCAAAGAGGGGTATAATGACAAGTATAACATGGGGACCCCCAACAAGGTTGATCCCTTCTACAATGTTGTATAGGGACACAAGATAAGCCTACTAATAGTTCATGACATGCTCCAAAACAGACTACATGTAGGCCAAACAAATCATGCAAACTTACGGTAAATTGGAGGAATTATGAAGTAAGTGCAAGATAGGGGGCCCAAACAGGGTTGAGCCCTTCTTCAATGTTGAATAGGGGCTCAAAATAGGCTGTCTTACTGTTTACATTGTGCTCGAAAACAGATCACTCATAGGCCAAATATTCAATGCAAAATAATGGCATATCAGAGGATATTGAAACAAGTGCAAGATGGAGGGCTCAAACAGGGTTGAGCCCTAGAACAAACATGAATAATGGCTCAAAAAAGGCCTAGTTTCAGTTAGGGTCGGAGCCCAAAACAGTGAGCAAGTAGGCTTAAGAAATGAAGCAAGAAAGTACTACAAAAGAGGGAAATGGAGACTTACCCTTGAAGACCTCTTCTTTTCTACCTCTTGGCTTCAGAAATGTTGCTTCTAAGCCTCTGAGAACCTCTCCTTGCTGCTGGAAATGGAGTGGTGGTGGTGGTGCTTGATGGTGATGAAGAAATGGCACCAAACTTGAGAAAAATCCAAGAGATGAAGATGGATATGTATCTAAGCTCTTAAGAGAGTTTTTCTAACCCTAGCCTAAGAGTTGGGAGGCTCCTTATAAGGACCAAAAGAGGAGGGCAAAGGTGGAGGGAAATGCACCCAAGTGTTCCCCTCCAAAATATCCCCCAGATACAGATCTTTTCTAGGGGAAACAGCTACACAGTTGTAAAGTGTGGACTGAGGGGGTCATGGCCGGCCTCCCACTTTTCTTGCAGGTGGCCGGCCGGCCACCCCCTATGGCCAAACGGCTAGGGGTCAAAAAGGTCACTGAGAATTTCTGGCCGGCCACCTGAAAAAGGTGTCCTCCCATGTGTGTACAACAAGGCCCTGTGGTTGGAATTTGACAACTCTGAAACAAGAGAGACAACATGCCACTTTTAGAAGGGGTTCAAAAGGTCCAAATGCAATTACTGGCCGGCCATGTGTTTTTAGGGTCCTCCCATGTGTGTACAACACAAATATATGGTTTTGGTTCGAAGAAAATGGCTCTAGGGTGTTCAACATTAGCCTGGAAGTGAGAAAAACAGGCGCCGGGGGGCGTCGGAGGAGCATAACTGGTTGTTGAGACAATTGCTGGCCTCCCACCCTCCAAAGGATCTTCCTAGTGATAAAACAGAGGTACCGCCAAAAATGAACAAAACCGATGCAAAACGAATGCTCGGGGCCAAAACACGCAGCTGGGGTCCCAAACCGCCGTTAAGCACCGAAGTGGTGTTTGGCCAAAGTGGGTATCTAAGACCCCAAAGTGTCCTCGAAAGGAGTAAATGAGATGCATGCCAAAAACCGGAGGAATCGGAGATGGTTGGGTCCCAACCGAGGTACACGGCCCGACGGCTCAAAATCGGAACCGGCTCCGAATGGGCAAATGGCCTCACGGCCACGAAATGTAGCCCACGGCCATCGAGAGATGGTCTACGGACCTCTCCCTCCCTTAGAAAGAAAACAGAGAAAACCGAGTCCGGTTCGCAAATCGAGGCAAGACACGAAGAGAGTTTGAAGTCCGAGGCAGGCGACTACCGCAACTCGAGACTTCAACGAAAGACAATATGCAACATCACCGAGCACTCAATCGGTGACGCCCGAGTCTTAAAGTCACCAAAATAGGGTGTTTACATGTTATCGCATCGTTATGTAAATCTCTATTAGTTCCTATCTTGGAACTTCACATCGTTATGATGGCCATCATCGATCGCCTTTTCAAGACCCATCAAGCATCTTGCATCGTTTCGCTAATGGATGTACCACATATGACCGCATGATCAATGACCGATATATCAATCAATTGATTGTTTTCAATCCGAAGGACATTCATTCTTAACCTCTTTATGCATTATGTTATTCACTGGGTTTTAGCTCACTGTTTATATATATATGTAGGTGTCCAGGCACCAGACCGGAGCTAGGAGCGTGGGTTAGACTCCCTTTTGTCAAAGCCAACCACTATGCCTCACTGTGAGGTTCCGAGCCCGTTCAAGCTACGGCTTTGGGGTGTTTTAGTTTCCCCATCCGTCTCAGACTGCTTTTGTAACATCAGACGATCGATAACATCAGTCTGCATCTTGTCTTAATGGGGATTAAGTCCTTGACCTGGATGATTGTAAATACTGTACATACTGTTTTGGTACTGATAGTATATATGTTATGAAAAGTCTTTTTGCATACAAACTATCACAGCTCATTGGACATTGTTTAATTACTGTTTTGGCTTCCACCATGCCCTATACTCATTATACTGCTTTTATCATACAGTGCCTTCTAATTACGGACATCGGCGCCATGTTAAACCCATAGGGGCGGGTTTGGGTCGTGACACTAACCCAGTCCCTTTTCCCTGCTACATAACCTTAAGAGCTCGTTTAGGATATGGGTTGGCTTTTTGATTTTTTGATTATTTTAGCCTAGGGCTAAAAAGCTTTATTTGTGATAAGCTTTTTGAATTTTTTTGACTTTTGTGAGAGAAAAAATGAAATGATTATAAGTTGGATGTGACATTTTGTCATATTTGGTTAAAATAACTTATTTTGTCTTATATGATTATTTTAACCCCAATGGAACATCCCAAACGAGCTCTAACTTAGTTGTCTTCCCTTGCCATGAAGCCCTAACTTAACCACCTTCTCTCACTATGAACAATTTACTCCATAAGAAAGAGAAAGTAGATGTAAGGCAACATATCTTTTTTATTTTTTCTTCTTTTCTAGAGAGTAGATCCAGGGAGTTATTAAGTTAGATTACAATGAAAGGTCGTAATAGCTCTATCAACTCCAACTTTGAATTTTTGACATTTTCACTGTATCAACTGACAATTATATAAATCACTAGACCAGCTACCATGTCTGTTATCACTAACCTCACCTTATTTATAATCTCACTAAATCTAACTTGAGACCTATCGAAGCAAACCAATTACAACTCTCTCTCATTTTTTATAGAAAATTCTAAATATATATAAAATTCATACAAAAAACTTAACAAGAACAATGTGATAATATCATTATTGTAAATAAATTCATCTTTATTGGTGTTTTGTATTAAAGTAAAAGGTTCACAATGAGTCATATGAATTTTTTGTTTGTATAACACTTTTTTTTTTTTTTTTTGATTTTTTGTTTTAATAGTTTAGCTAGTGTTTTTTAATAACAGGGTCTGTAAATTTGATTTTGCATAAATAAATATATATATATTGTTATATAAAATATTCTGAATTAGCTTACGCGTACTAAACTAAATCTCTACGGCTCGAACTAACTTTTCGAAACAAGACTTACGTCACTACAAGAAAAATAGGATATTACCACTTTTTTTTTTTTTTTGCGTTTTTGAAAAACGTTGTGAAATGTTTTATAATTTTTCACCATCTATGCAAATTTAATTATTTCATCTCGTTTGTTCGCCGTTATTAAAAATAGTGAAGTAACATTTTGTGATTGAAGAGGCAAGACTTTTCTGATCAAAAGAAGAGGCGTAACTTTTGAGAGAGAGAAAGAGAGAAAGGAATCAACGCCTTGGATCTTCGATCTCCATCGATTCTTTGGTTGTATGATCTGGAAATTTTTGTTCTACACTTGATTTGAGTTTATGTCTGTAATATCATTTGAATCCCTCTTTATCTAAGTCGATCTAGGGCTCAGGGTTAGAGTTTTCTGATATAGATTTGCTACATTCACATTAGATCCGTAAACTTTCATGGCTGAAACTAACGATTTATAGTTGATTGCTAGTTTCTTTTTTTCTGATTTGTATTTTCACTTTTCGAATCGATGTATCTAGGGTTTTGAGTGCCGTGTTAATGTCTCTGATCACGTACAGGATAAGCAAGCAACGTTGGATCTGGATCGTTAACAACAGTGAGTAGAAGCAAGCTCAACGATGTTATTCTTAGATCTGCTCTCTATCTGATCAAATCTGCTCTCTCTGTCTCTCCGATCTGCTATTATGGTAATATCTAATCTGCTCTCTTTGTCTCTCCAATCGAATTTCACGCATTCTTTTCATTGCTCTATGAGACTTGGACCTCTCTCTGTTTTTTTATTGAATCTCATTATCTTTGTCAATCCTTGGACCATGGCAATTCTTGGCTTACTTGTTGAGATTTATGCGTTACCAAATCTGAAAATGAATCTCAAGTTTGACATTGAGGTGCATTAAAATCTTGTTCCTTGATTTCACTTTTCAGCTTGGTAGCTGAATAGTGGCACTTTCCTGCCCCATCTCATTCCACTATTTTGGTATTTTAGGTTTTTTTCAAAAACCTTGGTGTGGGTATGAAAGAAGTAAAACCAACATCTCTGTTCAAGGATCGAGTTCGAGAAGTGGAAGGCAACCCTGATTTTTCTAATAAAGATATTGGGGCATCCCAGCCACAATTGGTTACTGAAATCAACACTGGAATTATGTGTACATTAAATCAGGTTGAATTACAGCCTGAAATATCCAATTCATCTTAATCTAGTGGTTAGTTAAATCTATTGTCTCAGGTTTGTAATGGTCTATGATTCCATGCTTTCTAGCCTTAGTTGGTTTCCATTTTGTTGTGTTAATTTAATCTTGTGGCTTCAGTATACCGGGAATCTTCATTTTGTGTCTGGTCCATTAATGGAGGATGAAAAGATGGCAACCTTAAGCCTCTCGACCTTTCCTTCATACGGACAAAGGCTTTCTCTAATACCTCACCATATTCTTGGTCGTGTGTGTATGCCTCCATATTTCTCTTTGGAGTTTAAACAATTTAATATTTACTATGCTCTAGTAATAAGATATGTTTTAGGGGCACTGTCTTCACCTATCTGTGATATCGGAAGCTATATTATTTTCTTCCAAAAACTCTGTTCTATGGACTTGCCATATTTTCAGACTTCTGCATTCCAGTTTGTTTGTCTAAGTTATGCAACCATCTGTCCCACTCTAGATCTTAATGTAATTGCTATAACAGAATTGTTCCGCTTGCCATGGAGAGGGCTATAAAGGAGGTAATGGCTCCGGTTGTTCAACACAAAGGTAACCATAGCTATTCGCACAACAAAGGAACTTGTTTTGAAGGTTAGTATTGCCATTTTCTTTTTTCATTCTTAGTGGTCAACATTCTTCATTATTGAACTGTAATGTTATCATTTTGTTTAATCTACATCCTAGGATTATGCCATGGAGTCTGATGAAACCTGTATATACAATGCTGCCCACTTGATGGTAGCGAGTTTAGCTGGAAGTTTGGCCCATGTCACATGCAAGGTGTTTTTAATCTGTCATCCTAATTCTTTGGTCATTATGTAATTATTACATTAATTTTTTTTCTTGTCTATTACATCTTTTATTGTTTTATTTTTTTGGAATACTAATTTGTAAAGTAGCTAATGGTGAGTCTACAAACCCAGAAAAAAAAAATCAGAAAATCACTCAGAGTTTCCAATGAAGATTTATTCATACGATGGGCCCACAATAAATACATTAAATATACATCTATTCTGAGCACTTTTCTGGTTAATTTTTCTGGGACAATAGACTTTCTGAATATATTATTGTTTTCTTCTAAATAAGACCATCTCTGGTTATATTATTACTGGCAGGAACCTCTTTGTGTCTCCATATCAAGCCAACTGAGGAATTCATTGCAGGGATTCAACATCACCAATTAAGCTCAAGAAGAAGCCGTTGCTATTGTTTTAAATGATAACCTTGACCTTGGTTGTGCAGTGATTGAGCATGCTGCAACAGACAATGTATATTTCCATGCATCAATGATATTTCATATTCCCTTGTCTTCCTGTACATATGCAAACAAGTAAGTGTATGGTAATGTCACTGTCATTAGGATTATCATTGAAGGGTAGAACTTTTTTTTTTTGTAATTTTGTTCAGATGTTTAAGAGTATCATATTTCATAAATCATCATGGAGTAAATTAACAAATGCAGTAGACTTAGATCAAAGCTTGACATTGAGCCCCTATATTTTTAGTGTTACTTATGGATGCACTTTTCAGAAATTTTGTGCTTGGGTGACTTAGATCCGTGGTGAATGTTGGAAAAGAGATAGCTTTACCTATTCAATTAAGAGTGAAATTTTCAAATGAATTCTAGAGTGTTTTAATTTTGAGGTTTAGGATACCCAATCTCAAGTTATAACTAACACAATGTAGCTGTGATTTACTATGCATTATACTCATATGGTTTAGGTAGTTAAACTTGATATTAATGAGGAACTTTATTGCTTGTGCATTCTCGAGATATATTTAACCAATCTTTTTTCCAAGACTAGATGTGTTAGACATGAAGATAAATTGGTAATCAATTTTCTTTCTACACATTGTATCGCAGTTCGAGTTTGGCCTTTTTTAGTTTCCACGATAGGTTTTATTTTGCTAGTTTGAAGAATTTATCTCTGATATATGCCCCATTTTGAAAGGGCAAAAATTAGATTGTATTGTTTTCTTGAATTGATATCTACTGTGGCATGTATGTTCTCTCTAGATGGAGAAATTTTAGCTAGAAGGCAACTTCCTCCTGTATGCCATCCTGAACTTCATGGTGATATAGCCTTCCATACTCAAACTGTCTGTAATCTCTCTTATGAGTATATATTTATTTGATGAATGTGAAGTTTTTTGAATGTGGGTGCTTGCAAGTGGTGGTGAGAGTTTTGAACTTGGACTGTGATTGCTGTGCTAACTTTTTGCTAACTTTATTATTGGCAATGATTATAATTTGTTAACTTTTTATTTTATTTTTGGGTTAGTTTCTTTATTTTTTGATGACTAATTCCAGTGTTTTTTTTGTAGGAACATTGGCCAGCTTGTTCCTTGAAATAAGCATTGGCCCATGAATGAGTTATTCAATATTTTGATGGTTTTATTAACATTTTTTGGGGATATGGTTTGTGGTTAAATATAAATAGGTAGGAAATGTTACAATTTTTTTATATTATTTGTCAAATGTAAAATTGTAGCCACTTGGAAGAGGAATTAAATTTGTTTGGTTTATTTTTGGTTTATTTTCGTTTATGTGCTTCTGTATAAAATCCTCACCTTTCAGAATTGACCTTATTTAGCTAATAATGCAATTTGACAATTGAATACTTATTTTGGAGATTTTTTTTTTTTTTTTTTGAGAAGCATTATTTTGCAGATTTAGTGCAATTTTATATTTTTTTTTCTATATTATTTATATATATTTTTTTCTATAAATAGCAGTGCAAAATTTTTTTTGTAAAAAAAAGAGAAAAAATGGCATTTTAAAAAAAACGTCACTAAGTGTCGTCATATGACGTCAGCATTTAACTGTGACGGTTTTTAGATAACGAATGTATGAGAATTTACGGCATTTTAAAAAACGCCGGCTAAAGTAATTAGCGACGTTTAATAAACGTCATATACCAAAGACGGCGGCCGTATCTTCGACGAAAGTTATAAACGTCACTTTAGCCTTTAACGGTGTTTTTAAGGCTTATAGTGGTGTTTTTTAAACGTCGCAAATTCTGAAAATTCCTGCAGTGCGTTCTACAATTTGAATATGAGCAAAAAAATATAATCACTGCATTTTTGTTATTTTTTATTTTGAGATAAGCCATTTCGGTTCGCTTCTTTTAAGAAATAGGTTAAAAGTGGGTAAACAAAGTTTGATTCTCATTTAAGATGTTGGTTGATCTTTTAAATTTTTTTTTAATTATTTTAATTTGTAATTAAAAAGTTTCGTTTTGAATAAATTTTTTGATTTTTTTAAATTTTATGAGAAAAGAAATAAAATATAATTTTAATATAATATTTTATTTTATTAAATTAAAAAATTTATTTATTTTTTATAATTATTTCAGAAAGAAAAAAAAAAACCCAAAATCCTTCAATGTCAAACGAAGGGTCAGTGGGTCAGTACGGCAAAAAGTCACGCTGAGAAAACACGGTGGGGTCTTTTTTCCGGGTCAAAAAACGCCAAAACGCCAAGAATAGCTTCTTTTTTTTTGGAAAATGCTTCTGAGAAAACTCTTTTGTTTTTTCTTGAGTAATAGAATAGCTTTTTCATTGTATTTGTTTGTTTGTATTGAATGATACAGGGTTTGATTTTAAGACATATTTGTAATTAAATTTTCATCGATTAAAAAAAAAAAACTCAGTATTTTAAAGTTGAACGAACACTAATTAAAGAACAAAGATAGTAAGAATAAAGAATCCGTTTGATTTAATTTGAAAATTATAAAGATAGTAAGAAAAAAGAATCTCTTTGATTTAATTTTAAAATTATAATTTAAGTGTGAAGTTATATTTTAAGTGTGGGTAAATTATAAATACATCTCTTGAGATTTACTTAAATTACAGATTGTCTTATGTGATTTAAAAAATTACAAATACTCTCTTATTATAATTTTTTATTTAACATAATTAACTAAAAAAATAAGATTCATAATTGCTCCTCTATACATGAATAAAATTACATAACTTATTAATTGAAACCTATTTCTAATATCATTAAAAACTATTAATTGAATTGATAATTTATTAATAAACGGACGATTTGTTATAAAATTAGAAATCTCAGGGAGGGGTGAATGTAATTTTCAGAACCACAAGGGGGAATTCGTATTTTAATCAAATCTTAGGGGGTGTATTTGTAATTTAGCTGTCACGACTTGCTCTCCGTACCCAAGAGTTAAGCATTGTGATGGCCAGTAACCGAGGTTACCTCTGGCCAAATCTTTAAACAAATTAATAAACGCAAGCGGAAGAAATATTTAAATAAGGGTACTAAAATAATCATTGGAACTTCTATTTTTATTACAAAATATATTGATAAAAAAGGCCGATATTTACAAATATAATAAAAGTGCTTTGTGCCTACCCAACACGCTGGTCCCGATATGTCACCTAAAAGTGGTAAAAAACTATAAGCTCATAGCAGAATGAGAAATATTATACTAAGAGTATAAGGCATAAAATTCACTATGGATAATTAGTTAGGCCAAAAAGAGCTTGATACATAACATACGGAAATCATTTGACGTATACTTTAGATCATTTAACATGTAATACGGAAATCACTATACGACCATAACCACGTTACATCACTAAGTGCCAAGCATTACACTGGTCAATAGATCTACGACAAACACTGGACCACAAAGTGGTCAACCACTAGCCAATGGTTATTTAAGTCCCCCAAGGCATGGGACTCCGTGGTGGTACTCACAAAACATATTTTCGTATGAGGTCATAGCCAAATATTCTTTAAAAGTAAAACAAACATATCCATGGGTTTCACTTTTAAGCAAATAGGGTTCAGAAATAAAACCACGTAGCTGAAACTGTTATAAAACATAACTTTTATTAATATATTAATAAATCATAAATTATATAAAATAGATTTTGGTAAGTCAAAACATAAGTAAAATACTTTTTAGTAATTCAAGATATAATATAACTCACCTTAACTTTAGTACTTTACTATTTCTTTCTACTATCAAAAATTTTCTTAGCTTTCACCAATTTTTTTCCTCTCTTTCCTCTATTTCTTTCTTTCTTCCTTTCTCTTCCTTTTCTTTTTCTTTCTTTCTTTCTTGGTCTTCTTTTATTTTTTCCTCTCTCACGGAGTCAACTTCTCCTATTTATATAGATTATATTCGTGAGTCCCAAGCCAAGACGCCACGTGCCACCTTCTTATTAGTTCTCTATTAATTTAATATTTATTCAAATTAACTTAATTATTTATTTATATTTTGGTCTCTAAATTTTTAATAATTATATTATTTTACAAAATTACGCATAATAATATATAATAAATTATATATTTTCTAAACTGAGATTAAATAATATTAGTATAAATTCTACAGAATAATTAAAAATCTG
Organism: Camellia lanceoleosa; assembly: GCA_025200525.1. NCBI lineage: Eukaryota > Viridiplantae > Streptophyta > Magnoliopsida > Ericales > Theaceae > Camellia > Camellia lanceoleosa. The sequence continues at coordinate 188,315,201 of CM045759.1, forward strand.
AGTTGTTCTAATCTTCCCTCCTTTTAAAATTTCGTCCTAGAAATTTGTTATATGTACAAACTATTCACTGCGCACTTTGATAAATATGTATTAGATGATTAATTTGATAAAAATAGTACATCAAAAAAAAAAAAACTTTACCAAAAATCATTCACTGTCTAGTTGTCAAAAATTAGTTTGGGCCAAAATGAGAAATAATGGGTAACTTTAAAAACTTTTCACTCATATTGTTTACGATAAAAATAAATGGAAATAAAATGATACCACAATGACAGAATCATATGTGAGAGTTGAAAAAAATTTGAGATGAACTTTTCATTGATTGGAAATAATTTCAAAATTAGTATTTTTAAAATTTGAACTCACTTTTAAAAAGTCGATTTTTTTTTTTGAATACTAAATTAGAATTTATGTATACTTAATTATATTATAATTTTTTTGTGGGTGTTTGACATCTTTTGTTTCTTTTTCATTCGTAAATTATATCTAATATCCTTCACAAATTATGTACAAAAAAAAAAAATTAATATATATATATATAAAATCATAGAAAATTATAATATAATTAAATCGACGAACTAAATATAATATTTAGGTACTAATTACCCGCTATCTCACTTCTTAAATGTGCATGTGTCCTATGCTCCAATAATGTTTTTTTTTTTTTTTTTATAAACCATTGCTCTGATACCATTTGTTACGACCCGCTCCCCGTACCCAATGATTAAGTATCGTGATGGCCAGTAACCGAGGTTATCTCCGGCCAAATCTTTAAACAAATTAATAAACGCAAGCGGAAGAAATATTTAAATAAGGGTACTAAAATAATCATTGGAGCTTCTATTTTTATTACAAAATATATTGATCAAAAAGGCCGATATTTACAAACATAATAAAAGTGCTTTGTGCCTACCCCACACATTGGTCCCGACATGTTACCTGAAAGTGGTAAAAAACTATAAGTTCATGACAGAGTGAGAAATATTATACTAAGAGTATAAGGCATAAAATTCATCATGGATAATTAGTTGGGCCAAAAAGAGCTTGATACATAACATACGGAAATCATTTGACGTATATTTCAGATCATTTAACATGTAACACGGAAATCACTATACGACCATAACCACGGTACATCACTAAGTACCACGGTACATCACTACGTGCCAAGCACTACACTGGTCAATGGATCAATGACAAATACTGGATCACAAAGTGGTCAACCACTAGCCAATGGTTATTTAAGTCCCCCAAGGCATGGGACTCCGTGGTGGTACTCACAAAACATATTTTCGTATGAGGTCATAGCCAAATATTCTTTAAAAGTAAAATAAACATATCCATAGGTTTCACTTTTAAGCAAATAGGGTTCAGAAGTAAAATCACGTAGCTGAAACTGTTATAAAACATAACTTTTATTAATATATTAATAAACCATAAATTATATAAAATAGATTTTGGTAAGTCAAAACATAAGTAAAATACTTTTTGGTAACTCAAGGTATAATATAACTCACCTTAACTTTAATACCTTACTATTTCTTTCCACTATCAAAAATCTTCGTAGCTTCCACGAATTTTTTTCCTCTCTTTCTTTCTTTCTTCCTTTCTCTTCCTTTTCTTTTTCTTTCTTTCTTTCCTGGTCTTCTTTTCTTTTTTCCTCTCTCACGGAGTCAACTTCTCCTATTTATACAGATTATATTCGTAAGCCCCAAGCTAAAACGCCACGTGCCACCTTCTTATTAGTTCTCTATTAATTCAAAGCTTATCCAAATTAACTTAATTATTTATTTATATTTTGGCCTCTAAATTTTTAATAATTATATTATTTTACAAAATTACGCATAATAATTGTAGACACCCCATTTTTGACCGACCTTAAGACTCAGACGTCACCGATTGAGCGCTCGGTGATGTTGCATTTTGTGCTCGTTCAGAAGTCTCAGAGTCGCGGCCGTGCGCCCTGCCTCTGGACTTCCGAACTCTCTTTTGTGCCTTGCCTTGCCATGAACCGGACTCGGTTTCTCTGTTTTCTTTCTTGAGGAAGGGAGAGGTTCAGAGACCATCTCTCGGTGTGGGCTACATTTTGTGGTCAGAGGCCATTTTGCCCATTTCGAGCCCAGTTCCCGATTTTGAGCCAGCCGCAGGTTTGCTTCGGGATCACTGACCATCTCCGATTCCTCCGATTTTTGGCATATATCTTATTTACTCCCTTTCGAGGGACACTGGGGTCTAAGGGGCCCACTTGGGTCGAATGCCACTTTCTGCTTATGACCTATTTTTGGGACCCCGAACTGCGTGTTTTGGCCCCCGAGCATTCGTTTTGCATCGATTTTTGTTTATTTTTGGCAGGTTCCTCTGTTTTATCATAAGGAGGGACACTGGGGTCTGAGAGACCCACTTCGTGGCCGAATGCCACTTTTGGTGCTTAACAACCTATTTTCGGGACCCCGAACTGCGTGTTTTGGCCCCCGAGCATTCGTTTTGCATTTGTTTTTGTTCATTTTTGGCAGGTACCTCTGTTTTATCACCAGGAAGATCACTGGAGGGTGGGAGGCCAGCAATTGTCTCAGCAACCAGTTATAGTCCTCCGGCGCCCGTTTTTCTCACTTCCGGGCTAATGTTGAACACCCTAGGGCCATTTTCTTCGAGCCAAAACCACATATTTGTGTGGTACACACATGGGAGGACCCTAAAAATAGCAGGCCGGCCAGTAATTCTTTTTTTCATTTTGAAACCCCTCTTTAAAGTGGATTGTTCTCTCTCCTAATTCACAGTTGTTAATTTTCAACCACAGGGTTGTGTTGAGGACACATGGGAGGACCCTTATATGCTATTGCCGGCCATTAATTCAACATGCCCATTTTGCCCTTTGGCCGGCCATAGGGGTGGCTGCCTACCACCGCAGCCCAAATAGTCGGGCCGGCCTCGATCCCCATGTCAGGTACTTTACAGCTATGTAACTTTTTCCCCCAAAAGATCTGATTTCAGGGGACTTTTGAGGGACAAGGGAACTTAATCCCAAGCCTCTAGACACTTTCCCTCAATGGCTCCTCCTTCCTTGCATCCATACAGTAGCTTTGGCTCTCCTTGAAGGCTTAGAACACTTCCTTGGAGGATACATACACATATCTTCTTTCATTTCTCCCAAAATCTCAAGTTTTGGTACCATTTCTTCATCATCATCAAGCACCACCATCACCACTCCATTTCCAGAAGCAAGGAGAGGTTTTTCAGAGGCTTAGAAGCAACATTCCTTGGCCAAGAGGTAGCAAAAGTGTGGTCTTCAAGGGTAAGTGTCCATTTCCCTCTTTTGTAGTACTTTCTTGCTCCATTTCTTAGGCCTATTTTCTTACTGTTTTGGGCTCCGACCAGAACTGAAAAGGTCATTATTTTGAGCCATATTTCATGTTTGTTTAAGGGCTCAACCCTGTTTGAGCCCTCCATTTGGCACTTGCTTCAATATCATCTTATATGCCTTTATTTTGCATGAAATTTCTAGCCTATGAGTGATCTGTTTTCGAGCATAATGTAAACTGTAATTGGGCCTATTTTGAACCCCTCTTCAACATTGAAGAAGGGATCAACCCTGTTTGGGCCCCCTATCTTGCACTTACTTCATAATCTCTCCTATTTACCGTAAATTTGCATGATTTGTTTGGCCTACATGTAGTCTGTTTTGGAGCATGTCATGAACTGTGAGTAAGCGTATTTTGTGTCTCTCTACAACATTGTAGAAGGGATCAACCTTGTTGGGGGTCTCCATGTTATACTTGTCATTATATCCCTCTTTGACCCCCATTTTTGCATGCTTTTTTTAAGCTTATCTAGCTTCTGTTTTCGGCCATCATCAGAACTGGAAAGAGTCATATTTTGATCTTTTTGACATATTTCATTAAGGGTCTTTGCTATTTTGATGAATGTTTGGGGTACCTCATGTTATAGCCTTATGTATTCTAGTTCTTGCATGACATTTGTAGCATGTTTGCATACTGATTTGGGGGATGTCATCTACTGTAAATGTGCATATTTTTAGTCCCTCTTCAGTGTTGTAGAAGGGTATTTTTCCATTTGGGCATCGCATGTACCACTTACTTCAATACCCCTCTTGCGGGGCCATTTTTGCATTCTTGCTTAATCCTATGTGCGCTTGTTGTTTAGCCCTTTTTATGACTGAAAAATGCTTTTCTTGGGGCTGCCTTGCTACTGTATTTTCATTCCATGTCTATATTGTGCATACATTGAATAGCTATAGGCCATTTCGGGCGCCTAATATCGCATTTCGGGATCATTTCATGCTTCGGGTGCACTTTCGCCTCGTTTCGGGACTGTTTTCCCCCATATTTCAGTGCTGAAATTCCATTGGCATGTTTGCATATCATTCTCTATGTCATTTCATGCCTTGATGCCATTGCCTCGGTTTGCGTGCCCGTGTGCACGCATTTCGAGGCATCTCATTTTCATCTATTGGTCTCTTATATGAGTGTGGCTGAGGTCCTCTCATGTTAGTATAAGTCTATTTTGCATCCTATATGCCATTTTAGTCTCATTGCATTTCGTATGCCATTGTCTATGCGTTTGCGTGCACGCATTTTGAGGCACGTCATTTTCATCCATCGGCCTCTTATGTGAGTGTGGCTGAGGTCCACTCATGTTAGTGTAAGTCCAATTGCATTGTGTATGCCATTTTATGCCTTAGAATCATTTCCTCGGTTTGCGTGCCCGTGTGCACGCATTCCGAGACATCTCATTTTCATAGCATTGTGTATGTTAGGATTGTATCTTAATTGCATTTCATACATATCATGCATATTGCATTGTGTTCGGAATAGGAGTTAGCCCGGGCACGGGAAACGAGGCACGCCTGCATCTGACGGAACGGGTCTCAATTCCCAAGTCACCGACACTCCGGATTACCCATGATGGAGTTAGGTTTTGTTGTAGTGTTCATACGCATTCATCCTATATTGAGTTGTGCAATCCGATTCCTCGGCCATCATGCATTGAGATGCGTGATTGGTGACACGAGGATCGAGGTATGCATATATTTGTGAAATACATTGCTATGCCCCTTTCTTGCTCTCTGTTGCAACAAAATTAAGAATCAGCAGTCTTCCGAGGCTTGGCACGCATTTCGAAGAACATTGCAAACAGAGGCTAATTGGGGCATCCTAGTGGATTTTTGAAAAGGCAGCCCAACATACATCATTTAGCGGAAGTAAGGCAGCCCCTGGCTTGCATGCCAGTTTACAGTTTTTCTTAGATAATTTGATAATTAATTAGAAATTTGTATATTATTCGAGCTGTAATATTTGGACTGTACTATTCTTTTATTGATCAGATATTTATTCGGACCATCTCATGAGGGCATAATTGTAATAAGTGTGGGTGAGTGTGATGTATGTCTTCCAACCCCCACTTCTTTCTCCCTTTTATTTACCCGCTTATGATGGTTAGATATAGGGCATATTTCAATTAGCATACAGTATGACAACATGTTTGCATCATTCATCTGTTTTGCACGCACCGGGCTCGGCGCATCATACAAACTGCATTTGTATTTCAATTCCGAATTGAGTACGTGATAATTGTAGCATTTCATATGCCATGTTTAGAATAGCCGAGCCTGCTATAGTTTGCATCTTTGCATGTGTTGCATTAGGCAATTCTGTGCATCTAGGATCATGCATGAATTTCTAACGAGCTTCTATTTTGGCTTGGAGTACTCGGTGAGTTTTTTGCTTTAGCATCCTTGCATGCGTGTAAGTGCTACCATGAATAGCATGCTTACCATGAGGCTAAATGCTTATGTGATATAACTGCCTTGAATGCCTGTGGGTGGAGGTTGAGTTACTTGAATTGGGACAATTCATCAAATGTTTGTTTTAAGCCCACTAGATGGTGGCAAAACCACGTTTTTTTCTAAGCCCACCCGAGGGTGGCATATCCACGTCTTAGCCTACCTGCGGGTAGCACCATCAAACCATTTTCAAACGAACAAACATGAAATGTTTAGTTCCAATTCAGGTGACTCAGTCTATACTTGTTTGCTACGAGCATCACATAGTAACCTAGGCTAATAACCGGAATAAGAACGCACAATATCTTCAAAATCAGATATCATGGTTAGTAGAGGCCGGTCTTTGACCGGGCGATCGGGGGTGCTCACGAAGTGACCTTCCCCAATCGTACCCAAGTTCCCGAGCCGAGGCAACTTTGGTGATGACGGACACGTGGCCTTTGGCACCAAGTTAGGGTTTCCTAAATTTCCCATTAAAAAATATTTAGGTGGCGACTCTGTATCTGGCAAAGCAGTCCATGTTTGGCACTTCTTTTCAAAAATCTGTTTTTCTCAAAAACGATTTGCCGGATTTGGACTCTTTGGTTCAAGATTAAGAACCGTGACATTTGAGTCCTTCAAACTGTAATGACCCAATATCGAACCAGAACCGGGGGGGGATTCGCACCCCTTTCCCCGGGATGCGTTCGGGGACGTCTACAATAATATATAATAAATTATATATTTTCTGAACTGAGATTAAATAATATTAGTATAAATTCTACAAAATAATTAAAAATCTGAGTTGTTACATTAGCCTTTAAGTTTTGAGTTTTTAAATCATAATTTGAAAAGATAAAATTTGTTTGGTTATGAATTATGAAAATAGTTTTGGAATGATTTGTAATTTTTTTAAATTGATTGATATATAGAATATAAGAGAATGTAAGAGATGAGAGAAAAAAAATAATTGATTGATTGATTAATAATATAAAAAAGATAAGAGAAGAAATAAGTTTTGAAAGTTTAAATTATATTTAAAAAATATATTTAATTAACATATTATATCTAAATTATGATTTAAAATAAAGTTGACTTTTGAAACACTACCAAAATTTGGATGACAAATCAAAAATGTGTTGTTTATTTGGAGGGATTGGAGAGTGGGATAAGATTAGAGGATAAGATAAGATTTATATCTGTTGTTTGGTTTTTCAATTTTGCTCCATACTAAAACTTTGTTTGGCATTGGCTATGGTAGCCAATTTTTTTGTGTTGGGACTTTTTTAATCTCGTTTGGTTTTTATTTTTGGGTTTTTTAATTTTTATAAGAGAAAGAGTGTAATGATTATGTCTTGGATGTAATATTTTATCTTATTAGCTTATATGACTTATTTTTAGCCCCCAAGGTCCCATTTGTTTGGGGTTATAGCAAGGGGATTATGATTACTAATATCTTGGGATTAGTATATGGGGTGTTTGTTTTGAGAGATAGCCTTGGGACTACTAATACCTTGGGACTAACTAATAGCTTGGTATTACTAATACCTTGTTTGTTTTGAGAGATGGGGAAGGTACTACTAATACCTTGGTATTACTAATACCCTTGGGGAGGGGATTCATAGTGAGGAGGTAGAGATGGTATTAGAAAAATAGTGAGGGGATTAGAAATTTTTTTATTTCTTTTATTTTTTATATATTGGAAATTTTTTTTTTAATATTAATGTTTAATTTTTATATTTTTATATTTGTTTTATTATTTTATATAAAAATAATTTAACAATTCTTCACTATTAATTCCCTCACTATCAATCCCCTCCATTCTATTTCTGAAAATAAACGACCCTCACTAACAATCCTCTCACTATTAATCCCCTCACTATCAATCCCCTCCATTCTATCTCTGGAAACAAACGGGGCCCAAATGTGTTGGATAAGGAGGGTATGGATTTAGGTGGTGAAATGACCATTTTGACACTCTACTATTTAATTATATATTATATTTAGAAAAATTTAATAGAATTTAAATGTCTCAATTTAAAAAAAATAATTTTATTTAATTGTTATTGATGTTTTATGTATTTAATTTTTTAAAATAATTTTTTGATGTTTTATTTTAAAATTTTGTTTATATTTTATTTAATTTCATTATTTAAATTTTAATAGATGTTTTATTTAATTTCATTATTTAATTATTAATAATTTTAAAATAAATTTATTTAAAATTTTAATTAAAAAATAACATATATTTTTATTGATGTTTTATTTACTTAATTTATTTAATTGTGTAAAAAATAAAATAAAATAAATTTTTATTTCTAACTAAAAATAATTAGAATATTAAAGATATGTTTAATATTACTATTACTTAGTAAATAATTGAAAAGAATAAAATAGTCATTTGAGTATTTATCATTCTCCATAATATTCCAAACAAACATAAGATTCATATCATATCTAACAAAATAATTATTTCCTGACATCTAATGTCATAACTAAACAAATATAAAATACATATCCTATCTAACTAAATTATCCCAAATTATGAATTTCAGAATTATAATCTGATAAATTTCAAACTGTCTTTGTACAATCTCTCCAAACAAACCCATCCAAAAGGTAAAACTGACAACACACTTCAAAACAAAAGAAAATGAGTGGGAGTTCTAATTAGAGCTATCACTAATGATGTGGCAGTGGGTCTCACCCACTGTCACACTATGTATTGTATCTTTTTTTTTTTTTTTGTCACCTCATTAGTGATGGGTTTAAAGCTACTAAATTAGTGGTATCTAGCACCACTGCAAAACAAAATAATAGGTAGAGACTTTCACAATAATTTTAAGCTCTAAATGAGATTTCTCACAAGATAAGACCTTTGAAAGAGAGTTTCTAATTATATATATATATATATAAATAAAATAAGAAAGAAAAAAAAAGTTAGAAAATATCAAAAAAAAAGTTCAAAATTTTTAATTTTATCAACCTGACCGATTCACTTGACCTATCCGTGGGTCGATCGGTTTGAAGGTCCAACCGCTAGTTTTTCCAATGCTCTCTAAATAAACCAATTTTTGAATTGGAACAATGTAGAGGGTATATTTAAATTAGAATCCCGACCGGTCAACGGGTCAATCGGTCAAACCGACCTGCTCAGTCCGAGTTTTAAAACCTTGGTTTTAACCATGACAAGGCACATCATTAAAGAAACACAATCTAATTTGAAACTACAATCAAAATTGTGTTGTTTTGAATAATAAATTTAAAATAACAAACACCAAAAAAAATCTCCAACAACATGGAACATACATCTTTACAAAAAATTAAAAAAACAAGCCAATAGAATTAAAAACTTGAAATATCCATTCAAAAAAAAATAAAATAAAGGTTTTGTTTGGTTTTATTTTCTGAATCAATTTTTTTAATTTTTAAAATTTATAAATTAGTTTCGTCAAATAAAAAAAGAAAATAATATTATTTAATTCTTAAAAATTATTTATGCCCTCAAAAAAGGTAAAACCATATAAAAATCATGAGTGTTATTTATTTATTTTTTTCAAATAGAAAATAAACTTTAAAAACCAAACTAAACATAAATATCAACTAACTTGATAAAAATAGCATTTCTACATACATTAATCTATACAAGTACATTAAAATTAAATCCCAACCCTTGATAGTCTAGATCCAAATTATTGTTACATTTGCGAAAATAGGTTAGAGGTGAGTTAATTTTGTAATTTAAAATAAAAATAAAAATATAGTACAAAAAATTACAAATAATAACTTATAATTAATGAAAATTAAAATGTGTAAGATGATAAATAAATAAATAAATAAAAATAAATAAAGTTTCACGTGTTTTTCACTTTAAATTAAAGTGTTTCAATTTCGACAAATTAAACCCTAGAGTTCCATTTGTATTTCAATTTGCCTCGGCCCATCCATTTCCATCTGTAAGGTAATCGGAGAGGATTTAAAGTGAAAAATACGTGAAATGTTGAGTTTGTTTATAATTAACTATTTTTTATTTTTAGTGATATTACTTTTAAAAAATGATTAATTACACAAAAGAATTCTAAAATTTCACTCATTTTTCATTTTAAATCTCAAGATTTTTTCACTTTAAACTCCTCTCTACCTTACATAGACGGAGATGGACGAAAAGAGTAAATTAAAACACATATGAAATTTTAAAATTTAATTTGTCGAAATTAAAATACTGAGATTTAAAGTAAAAAATAAATAAAATCTTGAGATTTTTTTTAATAATTAACTTTGTATTTATTAAATAAAATCAAGATGCAATAAGTGAAGTGAGGTGGAGTGGGACGGAAGAAAATTACCAATTCTACTTATGACTGCCGTATATGTCATCATATCATCGGCGACTGCAATTGTTTAAACGATAATAATATATATTATTGATTGTAAAAATATGAGGCTGGTTATTAATATTATGGGTAAATAACATTTTAGTATTTGTTTAAAATATAAATTATTTTCTATAGTTTTAAAAATTACATTTTTTGTCTTTAATTTTGTAATCACATAATAAATAATTTATTTTATTAATAAATTGTTAAATTAATTAATAATTTTTAATAATGTCAAAAATATCTTTTAATTAATAATTTTGATAAAACAGTAATTAGAATTTTTTTTTGTTAATTTAGTTAAATAAAGATTCTGACAAGATAATATTTATAATTTTTAAAATCATAAAAAATAATTTATATTTTAATCGAACATCAAGAATGCATTTATAATTTATTCTAATAGTATTTTATAATTTATCCTAATATTTTAATCAAACACCAAAATTTTTTTAATATTTATTCACCGTCGTGTGAGATTCACATTTTAATAATCTTTTACAACATTCATGCTAAAATCACTATATCCCACTTGACAAATAACAATTGGAACGTTATGAGACCTAAGCTATATTCAAAAATTGTGGCTCCCTTAATGATTAATTATATAAATAAAAAAATGCTTACGTGACATCTCTAAATTTTTTTGTTTATTTTTAATAATTTTTAGGTCATTTAGAGTGCACCTGAAAATGGTAGTTCACTTTCTTAAGATATTACTACCTCTTCAAATGTAATCATTGACTCCACTAGTCCGAGGTAGCTGGGTGATTTTTTTATAAGTTAGCCGCACGTGATACAATTTTTTATATTCGTTTATGTTTGTAATCCATGCATTCTCTACTTCCTAGTATTGTCCTAAAACATGAACCTTTCATTTTCCCTTCAAAATTTGTGGCTCCCATGTTGATTATATATATTAATTGTTTACTTGTGATCTCCAACCTTTTTTTTTTTTTCTTTTTTTTCAATATTTTTTAGTTAATTGTACGGGGTGAAATATCCTCCGCTCTCCGTACGCCTTGAACGTTAAGCTTCTGGTGACGGCGTCTATCTTTGCAACACAAAAATGGTGAGCTGTCCGGCGGTGGTGTGCCGAAAAGACCCTCCGACGATCAAGTCAGATCACTAAGGAAGAAGACAATCGGAGGAGAGTGTTTGTGAGAGTGAATTTTCATACCTCCAACGTTCGCCTTTCTCCCTATTTCTATTTCTAGCCATGCCCCAAGATTGTCGCCAAGACTACCTCTGCTGTCCTTCCTTGGATAGGTGGCAATGCTCGCCTCTCACCACTTTACGCGTGTAAAGGTTTTGTCCTTCCACCAGTATACATAGAACTGTCCAACGGTATTGAGGCGTGCGTGCAGCAGATGTCCTCTCCTTTACGCCATTGGCCCAGGTGGCACTCCTAACCGGGGTACCACGACCGGCCTAACACTTGTGAGAAATTGCCATCACATGCACCTAACCGTGCTATGGGCCACCGGCCTGTGACTTGGGATTAGGCGAAAGCCTGACCACCTCGGCTGAACTATCCTTGACCGGTTCATAATGATCAACCGATTGCGAGGCATGCCGGCCTCCAACCGTTCTATCTCCAATCTCGGTCACACGAAGTCATCTTTATTGATTGATCGGTCCAGTATGCATTAAATACGATCGCACAGCGGTGTAGCTCGGGCTACCTCTTAACTCGGTCGTCATCCGCTAACTTGAGCTCCGCCCAATACGTGCAATCACAGCATGGCTGGGCAAGAGCATGCCAGACCGGTCAACATCTCCGACCGTGCAAGTCAGGCCGAGTCAATAAAGGACTTTGCTTGGCGTCATGTAGTCCGTCAAGTCTGACGTTGTATCAACTCGGCCGTGCTGCCCGATGCAAATCTTCCCTCTCATTAATTTAGGGGCTGTTTATTTTGAGAGATAGATTGGGTAAGATTATTAGTGAGGAGACTGTTAGTGAGGGGATTAAGAAAATTTATGTTTGTTTGATAACTCCGACTAGCTAGAAGTCATATTTGTTTGGAGAGATAGGAATGTGATTAACTAGTAAATTTCATAAATATCCTTGTTGTATTACTATCAAATTTGGGAATTATTAGTGAGTGAGTTATGAAAAATTGTGTTTGTTTGTGATATATTTTAATATTAAAAATTATCTTTTTATAAAAATATTATTATATTAAATTATTTATAAAAAAACATAATTATGAAATAACGAGAGAAAAAAAATTCAAATCAGCCCATAGTTTCCAAAACTACTCCATGGTTTTAAAACAGTGCATTTAAAGATTTTATTCAATAAGATATTGCTTCATTCATCATCAGCAGAGCTTTGCCTTCTCTGTTAAAAAAAAAAGGAAAAAAAACTGAGCTTTGCCTTCATGCATCAGCAGAGCTTTGCTGATAACGCCGACAAAGAGTGAGAACGAGATCACCGAAACTACGATGATCATCACCGTCAATGACGCCGATGATCATCACCTTTCTTGCAAGTTTCAATTTCGTAAACTATGAAATACCGTTGAGTTAGATGATGTGGCCATATCTTGTTTGTAGGCAAAATTGTCTTTCGCACTGTAATACCAATGACTTCATCTTTAATACCAAGCCCCCTGAGCCTATGCCAATCTGCTTATTGGAGGGGATTCAGAGTTCGTTGGAACTGTGACTCCATTGGCCAAAAAATAAAACAAACATGAATTTGGAGAAGAGGAGCTCACTTTTAATGCAGTGTGGAGGTGTAACTAGAAAAACAAACAGACCCTACGAGTTGATTGACAATTCCCCTCAAAACCTAAGGGGTGTTTTGGGAAGTGGGTTATAATCCACTTCTCATATTATAACCCACTTCCCTCTCTCACAAAAAGCTGATTATAATTAGCTTATAAGTAACTTTTAACCAAAAAACTGATTATAACTATCTTTTCAAAACAGCCCTAAGCTTTTGACTATAAATACAAAATAATAATAAAAAAAAAACCATCAAGCTGATTTGGAACAAAAATGCCTCATACACCCAGTGATTCATCACCCCCACCACCCCCAGTGCCACGTGGCAATGTGGGATTAGAAGAAAAAAAAAAAAAAAAAAAAAAAAAAAACAGAAAACTGCCCAATGGGGCGCCCCCACGTCACTGGGGGTCGACCCCACTTGGGGGTTGATAGCAGTGTTGGATTTGGAATCAAGTAAAAAATTCATGTCATATCAATTTTGTCAATCAAAAAAAAAAAAGGCATCTTGCTAAACACATTTTTTAAAATATAATCTTGAATACTAGATTTTACAACTTTCTCCTTACAATTAAGACAAATAAAAGTTTTTAAAAAGTCAAAAAACGGTTTTAGTTAAATAATTTTAGAATTGAAATTTTGTTTCCATGACCTATTTACTCTATAATGATATAGCTATACAATTAGTCAACGAACAAAGAAAATCGCCAAAAAAATAGTGACTTAACTAATAAAAAATAATTGAATGATTTTTCATATAAACAAGTCGCACTGGCTGACCTGTTATATTGTCGACACACTAATTAATTACCTTTCATATTCATTTTTGTGAACTCTTAAAATAATTGTTCATCATTTGTAATCCTGACATCACATTCTCTATTGTCCAAAAATATGAATCTTCCTTTTTTTGCTTTTTTATTTTTTTTGAAAAACATATTTGGAAGAAATCTCAGTCTTCATAACTTGTCATGTTCCTCGCAAATGCACGCGCAAAAACTTCACACGTCAAATGTGGTGCGGACACGGGCTGTCATGTCAAATGTGTCCCCATGTATAAATAGGATTAATTATCCTTTCTTCTTTTTATATTTAGTTGTTTTTTTTTTTAACCTTAAAATTTATTTATTTATTTATTTTCACCTTTTTCATATTTTAATTTTTTTTAATTTACTTCAAAAGTTAAATTACGTCCAAAATTTAACACATTAACAGTCATCTGACATAAAATTTTAATATAAAAATATTTTTTTTTATGTTGTGTGACAATTAACGTGACATTTTATGTCTAATTTTGAATAAAAGTTAACTTTAAGAATAAATTTTAAAAAAAAAAAATTAAACATAAATGGTCAAAGTAGAAAAAAAAAAACTTTAAGGATCAAAATAAAAAAATGACTAAATATAAAAGGATAAAATATAATTTACCCATATAAATATTAAATATAATAGTTATATTACATAACAATATCATCAATTTTTATTCAATAATTTCATATTTTAAGAGTGTATAAACCAGTGAAAAAGTTATTAGAAAAATAAAAAAGGCAACAGTCATACAAAAAAGTTGAAATTTTTTTTCATTCGATTTACTTTTTACACCTTTTTTTTTATAAGAAGTTCAAAAATTACTTCCAAAAAATCAACTTATTTTACGTCATATTTTAATAAAAAATTTTTATTAAAAAATCATTTCCCAAATCAATCATAGTGCATGAAAAATCATTAGGTAAACAGGTGTTAGAATCTACTATTTATACAAACAATTGTCAAATTGGAACACTACGGAGCGTGTTGAGAAAATGATTAAAAATAATTTTTTTTTGACTTTTTTTTACTGTATATGAGAGGTGATGTGATTTAAAATAGGTTAAAAGTTAACTTTTGACTTTTTTAGTATGTTACCAAACAGTATTCACCTAATTTTATTTACAATACTGTGTGATGTAGAAAATTTATTTTTAAAATGAAAAATTAATTTGAAGTCTTAATATTATGTGTAGGAAATTTTAATAATTAAAAATCAAATATAAATAGATTTATTAATGGTTGATGAAAAATTTTGTCACTGTGTATGATCCTATGTAAAATAAGTTTATAAAAATAATTTATTTCAAAGTTCAAAAAAAAAGAGAGAGTGTATTCTCAACCTGAAATAAAATCTTCATTTGTGTTAATCAAATTTTGTAGCAAAATATTTTTTTCTAAATTTTTTTTAAAAAAAACGGAAACTTCTATTATATACAGATTATGACTTAATTATAACTCATTGTGTATTATTTTGATTATCAATTGAAAATATCTTTGCTAATTTCATATATTGTTGGTTGTGTCTAAAGCAGTGCATTAGGTCTTTAATTATACTTAAAGTGGTGATTGGTTATAATCTATAATAATATTTTTATATGACAATATTTAAGTATTTTATTACATAAAAAAGTATTTAAGATGGGTTGATTCGAAGATATGATTTATATCAGTAAGATCGTAAGAGTTATTCATATTGATATATAAAAAATTACAAATTTAAATAATAAACAATGTCTTTAAAGGGAATCAGACATAAAATCTCTATAATTTTAATAATTTCAATTCTCAAAGGAGTTTTGATTAATTATGTGACATATCATAATAATCGCAAAATTTTTATTCCAACCAAATTATTTTTGCATATCTTTTATGGTAGAGCTCATAAAGGTACATTATCAGTAATACTAATTCAAAACATTTATTTAAAAATTATTCAAGAAACATCAAGAGTTTTAAATATATACAACCATTTTCAATGAATCATTATTTTTTCCATCTTAAAAAAAATTCATTATTCCTAAAGTAATACTCTATACTCTATACCATTACACCAATAATAAATTAACACATGAGATAATATACTAAAAGTAATATAAAAATATGATAAGTGTAATATTATTCTTAAAATTAAAAGCAAAACTTCGAGGTTTTAAGGTATTATATATATATATATTATTAATATGTCTTGTTGTAATAAAAAATAAAAATAAAATAAAATCGTTATAAAAAACTAGACTCAATATTTAAGGGTTATTTGAGGTGTCCTAAACAAGTGTACTTTTTGTCTTTTTAGACTAAAAAATTGAGAAAAAAAATATGGATGTTTGGGTTAATTTTTTGACATTTTTTTTTTTTTTTTCTTTGCCTTGTGTTTTTTTTTTTTTTGACCTTTTTTGGATTTTCGGGGCATTAGTGCCCATTTTTTCGAGCTAAGGATCAAAACTGAAAATATATATTAAAAAATTGTATAAAGAAGTGTGTAGGAGAAAATTAGAGAGGTGTGGGCCACAGCCGTACAACCTGCACAAGTGGAATGGGAGTAAGAAATTATTAGCTACTTTTCGGGCATTACACTGGACGGTTTTGTTCGGCCCGTGGGAGTCATCACAGGTCCCATTTTGATAATCTAAACCATGCAATGTGTATAACTCGTCGAGTACTATATGTCTATAAAAAATCACATTGATCGGATATCGATAGCTATCTAATCAGATTTATTTTTTCTCAATCATTAATTATAACCCCATCCATTTGTTGTACATAACTGATTTGATCATATAGTTATCGATATCCGATCATTGTGATTTTTAGAGATATATAGTACACGACGAGTTCTACATATTGACGGTTCAAATTATCAAAATAAGACCCGAAATAGCCTTCACAGGCGAAATAACAGTGTGTGAAAATCACACATAATCATTTCATTTTTGTCCACAGCCGCAGCACAACAGCTGCACATACATCAATTCAAAGTTATACATTTTGTAAAAAATTAATTTTTTAATTTTATTTTATAAATAATAATACTTTTTTAATTTTTTAAATAATTTTTTAACTTTTTATCTTCTTCAAGCTATGCCAAACCAGCCTTTATTGTTTGCCGACCAAGCCATGACCCTTCGTGACTAAGTTTATAATATGCTGCTACGCGCTACTTCTAATCATATTCTCTCTCTATATATATGTACTTTGCACCCCCTCATAGTTTTGAGTCACTTCCAATACACACCACATACTCAAACATCCTACCTAGCCCCAAAAAACCACAAAATCAACAACATTAAAACCTTCACTTCAACCATGAAAGTATTAGAAGCAGCCACCTTTCTCCGCCCAACGCCGGCCTTCGACAGGCTGTTTCCGGCCAACTCGCCCCGCCATCCCCAACGGAGATTTGTGCCCATTAGAGCAAAAAGAGGAGTCGACGGTGGAGACTTATACGGTGGAGATCGGCCGGTGGATGAGGGCATGATCGTCCTTCGGATGCGAATTCGGGAGTTGAAGTTGTCGGAGATGAGCCACGTGTTGCCTTCGGATTGGATGGAGTGGGAGAAGAAATATTATGAGAATTACAACGAGGATGTTTGTGAAGCAATGGGGTGGCTGCAATCGGTCTTGATGAATACAAGGCCTTCTTTGGCTATGGGAATGGTTGCACTTGTTGCTTTGAGTGTACCCTTTTCTAGTTTTGTTGTCATACTCCATGCTATAGAGGTGGCTAAGGGGTTTGTATCTATGTTTCTCCCAACTATGTGAATTCGGAACCAAAAAAAACACAAAAGAAAAAGAAAATTGGAGGAACACTAGGGTGATTTACATATTGTTTTAGTGATTAATGCAAGTTAGAAAGGTCTGCAATATTGTATATTTGAATTTCTATTAACTTAGATTATGTTTGGATTAAGTACTTGTGAGGATTTATGGAAGAAAATGAAACGAAAGAATGTAATTTTTTTTGCTTCTACCATTTTCGTGTATAAGTCTCTCCTTTAATTCTTGATCCAAATACACTTTCAGAAGAGATTTAGGTCATGTCAATTTGAGGTGATCTTCTTTTTTTTATTATGAAAGAATTATTCCATGTACATCCTTCGATTGAATAAAGTTGGGCATATCCATATTATTAATTGTTTCAATGTGTTAAATTAATCAGTTATATCATCTTCTTCTTATTTCAAATGTCTCACAATTGAATTTATTAATTCAATACTTAATTTAAATTTTTTTTTTTCAATTACGAAATATGACTTTTTCTTTTGGCTAACAAGCTAATCGCGTTAATTACTAGGAATGCGAAAGAAGTGTGTTTCCTCAGCATTTTTCATAAAAAAGACCATTTCATTCCTAATTTATGGGGAGTTCTTTATTTGAGTACAATCAACTTTGAGTAAATACCTTAAACATCCAATCATACAATTTTAATAATCACTATGATTGCAATGTTTAATTCCATTTTAAGTCAAGTAACCCACAAGTCATTGATGATTTTAGAGAAACCAATCAAAGTTGCTTATATAAATTTATCACGCAGTTTTTGATTAGATTTCGTCTCCAAATTTTTTACCAGAGTACATAAAAAAAGAGAGGAATTTTGAGACTAAAATTCTCGTGTCTGTTGAAACATATCTAGGGTTTTCTTATAAATACATGTGGATGGCTTTTGGCATTGATGGGGCCGGTCGAAAGTAGATTAAACTTTGATAGTTTTTAAGATTTTTAGGTGAACAATACAAATCTTCACATTTTGGTTTCTCCATTAAATTTGTCTCATGCATGTGACAAAACTCAATATAAAATGATGTTGATATTGTTTCACCTTAATTCCAAAGTAACCATCCTCAGAAAGCATTTAATCAATCAATCATGGCAGAGAAGGAAGGTGGGGTTGTCAAGAAAGGCCATGAATTAGGGCTACTAATGGCAATTTCTCTTCTTGGAGAGCATGGACTTCCATTGGGACTCCTCCCTCTCGCCGACGTGATCGAAGTTGGGTTTGTGAAGGACACTGGGTACATGTGGATTATACAAAAGAAGAAAGTTGATCACAACTTCAAGATGATAAGCAGGCTTGTGAGTTATGATAGTGAAATAACCGGTTATGTCGAGCAGAAGAGGATCAAGAAGCTAAAGGGTGTGAAAGCGAAGGAACTCAAGCTATGGCCTCCGGTCAATGAGATCACCGTTGATGACCCGCCCACTGGAAAAATGCACTTCCAGAGCCTTGCGGGCATCACCGAAAGTTTACCGGTGGAGGCGTTTGCTGCTGGGCAGTAATGGGTGTGCCCTAATTGGTTTTGAAAAGTTGCATATGGTTTTTAGTACTTTAATTTTAGTAAGGAGCCTCTCCTTGCAAGTCCTTTCTTGCGCTCCGTCCTTACAAGCTTTTGGGCCTACTTTTAAGCCCAATTTTGATAATCCAAACTGTTATTTAGTATATTATATCTGTAAAAAATTAAGTTGATCGGATATTAGAAAGTATGTGTTCGAAAAATTGAACTAAAAACTATTTTTTTAAAGAATTTAATAAACAGTTTTCCGAACATATGCTTTCTGATATCCGACCAACTTGATTTTTTACAGGCATGATATATTAAATAAATTATAAAATATGAATGGTTCGAATTATTAAAATTGGGCCTAAAAGTAAGCCCGAAGGCCTGCAAGGACGGAGTGCAAGGAGAGGATCACAATTCCTTTAATTTAGCATATTTCTTTCTTTTCTTCCACATTTTAAAGTGTTGTTCTATCCCATTTTAGTGTTTGTTTTGATGGGTTTCTCAAGAAGTTTGATGAAAATTAGCCAATATATATTGTCTGATGCATACTATACAGTTGATTTCTTACTTGAAGAGCAAATTAGAAGAGACTACTTTATGTATGTGTACCACTTCTGGAGTTTTTCTTCTTTTTCAAAACAAAATTCTGAAAAGCCAAAGTAATTTTGAATTTATTTCCAAACTCAAGTTATTATTTCCAAAACCCAACTTTAGTTAACATTATGGCCTTGTTTGGAAACAGGCTTTTTTAATAACTTTTTTATTTTTTTACTAAAATATAATGTAAAAAAAATTAATATGTTTGGAATAATTTTTTGATTTTTTACCAAAAGATATGCAAAAAATAGAGAAAAAAAAAGGAAATTTTGAATTTTTGGGATAGATTGTTGGCTTTTTATTTTTTTTTATTAACTTTTTTGACTTTGAGGTTAAAACCGACAATTTCCAAACGAGGCCTATGTATTTTTTAAAGTCATTTATTGAAAACACGACGTAAAGTTTGAAATCATATTAATACAACTTCATAAAACAACTTAAATTTTTAAAAATAAATTCAAAGTAACTTGCATTTGAAAAACAAGTTTAATTTTATTTGCAATCATGTTTTTACCTTGAGTCATGCAAATTCTGCCAAATATGAATTTGGATAAGTTATGAAATGAAAACAAGATTTAAATTTGATGAATAAAATTGGTGGATAGACGGAAATTTATTTGATTGAGGAGAAAATAAAGAAAATAAATTGAAAATTTAAACACTTTGACAGCAGTGTGAAAGAAAAAGCGTTGAATATGTAATCTAAGCCAACCCACATTACTGACTAACATTGATTAATCATATTTCTTAGGGTTGTTGGGTTTTTGAGTTTGGTTAAAAAAATCACAAAAGAATAAAAGAAAAATTCAAAAAATCATAAAAAGTCAAAAATCATAAAAAGAGAAAAAAAAAAAAAACCATTTCAAAGTTAAAAAAAGTTTAAAAAGTCAATTAAAAATACCAAACGAATAAAAAAGTTTCAGATTAAAAATTTTTTTAACAAATTAAAAAATTAACTAAAAAAATTATTACCAAAGGGTTAGAGTTAGGTAAATGGACCTCCATGAATGAGGAAAATTGATCGGCTCTTTTTAAAAACAAACATGATTGGTGCCCCGAAACTAGGGACACTAATGCCCCGAAACTGCCAAAAATAGAAAAAAAAAAAAAAAACAGTCAAGGCAAAAGAAAAAAAAAAAAAAAAAAAACCCAAAAACAGAAATTTCGGGGCTTTAGTGCTCACTTTTTTCGAGCTAAAAAGTTTTTCCCTTTTAAAAAGTATGCTACAAATTTAAAAATAAAATAATATAAAAAAGAGAGTAAAAAATACAGTGTGGCAGCAGTGCATTTGTTTTAGTGGAGTGTGAAGCTTATTTAGAAAAAATGTAATGATGTCAACACAATTGTAATGATGTCAACCCAATATTTCGAACACTTTCAAATTTGTAATGTTTTCCATTTAAAAATGAGGTGCAGATGTTTTGCTAAATGGAAACACTTAGGTGTCGTTTGGTAATACTTACGTTTTTAGTATTTTATTTATATTTATAAAAATTTAAAAAATTCAAATAAAAATTTGTTTGGTAAATTTTTGATTTATAAATCAGTGGTCTTAGTTTATAAATTTGATCAAAAAATGTAAATTCAAAAAATGTGTTTCCATTTTGAGTTTCAATTTTTTTTTTTTTTTTACTACCCAACACTAGCCACCACCCGACACCGTCTTCCGCCACCACCCCCCACCCCCCACCACCACCGGCCACCACCACTCACCACCCACTTGCCACCACCACCCACCACCACCACCCACCTTGCACCCACTCGCCACCACCACCTACCCTTCGCCGCCACCACTACCACCCACCACCGACCTGCCATCCACCCGCCACCACCCACTACCATCCATCGCTCGCTATCACCACCCGCTACCTACCTGCCACCACCACTTACCACCCACCTGCCACCACCATCCACCACTCGCCACCACCAGCCACCTGCCACCCACCTCCACCACCACCACCACTACTCACCGCCACCACCACCACAACCCGCCACCACTACCACCACCCACTCGCTACCACCTACCACCCGCCACCATTGCCCACCCACCCACTACCACCACCGTCACCCACCCGCCCGCCACTCGCTACCACCCACCACCCGCCACCGTCACCCATTCACTCGCCACCACCCACCACTACCACTCGCCATCCGCCATCCACCCACCTGCCACCACCACCCACTACCTGCCACCACCACCACCACCACCACCCACTCGCTACCACCCGCCACCACCCACCACCACCCGCTACCCACCACCCACCGTCACCACTTTCCACCACCGTCTTTCGCCGCCATTTGCTACCACTTGCCATTTCTCACTCTTTTTTATATTTTTAAATTTTTGTAAACATTTTGTCAATTACCAAATGCGTTTGTAGTTTATATTTTTCTAAAAATAAACAAAAAGTATACAAAAATCAGTTTATAAAATTTTTGTAAATATAAATTGAAAACGTAAACGTTACAAAACAGACCCATTAGAATACCTTTTTTTGGTTTATGTTGTATTTTAAAATGGAATTTGTGTGAGTTATTTTCTGATCACACTGCCTGCTTAGTAATCAATTGGAGAGCACCGGCAGAATAGATGGCTTTTAGCTAACTCGCAATGTAAAAGAGAAGACTCCGGTAGTGGTTCGTCACCCGGGGGTACTCCGACGATCAAGTCAGTACTCAATATCTCTCAAAGATAATCAATAGTGCTAAACTCACTAGCTTGAGCATAAAAAGCATACCTTAGACCCATGGGGGTGCCTCTCTTTTATAGCCGACATAAACCTAGTCCCAATAGAAACCTAACTTCTATGGACTCAGGATTACTGCTAATCTTGGACTCCCAGTAAGATTAGGATAAACTCTCTAAAAGTCTTATCTTAATACAAACTGAAGTCTTCTCTCACTTTAGGACTCTTGTCCCTCATCCAGGTTGAGTTCCCTTTCATTCTAGGACTTTTATCCCTTATCCACTTATCTCGGATTCCGATATCTTCGGAGATAACCTCGGCTTTGCCGAGATCACCTCGGTGTCACGACCAGGACACGTGGCACCTCAGCTGACATGTCGGCGTCACCTTGCTACGTGTTGGTACTCATAAAATATATCCCACAACTGCCCCCTAGATTTTATTACCTCGGCATTCTGAGGTGATGGAACCTGCACTGTTCGTTCATCTGTGCCCCTCTGTTCGAGATCAAACTCGCCGACCTTAAAGTTCCCTAGACTTTATTGTCCACTGGTGTCAAGAATCAAGTTTCATGCTTTCCAAGCTGTTTGAAATCGCACCTTCTAGCCGAGGTTCTGGTTCCATTAATTCGTTAACTCCAAGAGCTTTGCAACTGCTCCACTCACACTCTCTGGTGAGTTCCTGATTTCTAGTCATCTATTTGACTCCGGCGATTTTCATATCGGCGTTCATTTCACTTGGTAGGTTCATAAACTTTTTACTTGCTATTAAGCTTAATCTTTCATAACTCTTCTGAATCTGTTTACTTGCCATCTATTGCCTTCTATTTTCGTCTGTCTTTAAGTTTTGAATTGTTTGAATGTCTGGCACTGTTCTTGTCATATCCGCTTTCTGTTGCTAACATCGTGTCTGGGTCATTACTTTCTTGTTCTTCACATACTTACTTAGTGCCTGTGCACTTGGCTTTATACTTGAATTTTGTCGTCTTCTTGACTATTTTTCTATTTTTTCATTCAATCCTCTGACTTTTTCTCTTTCTAGCTTTTTTGCTTAAATCCGTCATTGTTCCAAGCTTTCAAGCTTCTGCAACTGTCTTCGTTCCTCTCCTCCGGTGAAGCTTACGTCATTCTATCATTGTCGCCAGACTTCGGCAATTCTCATTCTGGCTTCCCTCTTTTTGGTAAGCTACTGTTCCTCCTGGTTTTATTTCTTGTTGCTTTCCAAGAAGCTCTACTTCATTGTTAATCACCATTGTTGTTTTACCCGTTGTTTCCAAATCATCTTCTTGAATACACACTGTTCACACATCTGTTGATTTCTGCCACTGTTCTTGGCTTGACACACCTGTGCAATCTTTTTGTCTTGATTTCTTGATAGCTTCATCACCATTCTTGATTACGAATTACATTCTTGTTTCTGTTTTCTGTGTCTTTTTCCAGATTCTTGCTTTCAATCCTTGCCTTCAAACTCTGAGGTGCCAATCGCCGAGAAGAGCCTTGATCAAACTCTTCGGGAGATCGATTTTGAGCCTCAAAGGGAGAAAATTCACGAGAAGTCTTTCCAACTGTCTTTTATATTCTGTCATTGATGTCGAGTAGTTTTGTTTCCTTCTTTTACTCCTTGTACCTTGTTCCTTGTACTTTGTCCGTCTTAGTATGCTTTTAATCCGGCCGACGTGCCATTTTTATAGTCTGAATAATTTATTTTTCAATATTCAGGCCGAAGTGCCTTCTTTCTTCTTTAAATGCATTTATCTGATTTCTTCTTTGAATGTATGTCTTCTTTTTTCTGCTCTTGTATGATTCTATATTTAGAATAATTTGCATGTCTTCAAAGTATACCTTGACTGTGTAATCTCTTCGGGTAAAATACCTCTGTCACAACTTCTAATCTTGCTCATCTCGGCCTTGTCCTAACACTTGAAAATATTGTAACAAATATTTTCACAAGTGTTGTTTAGGACTTGTCACTTTCTCAATGTCTTCTATTAAGACTTCAGTTTTCCATATTTCAAGTTTTGACAACCTGGTAGTCTCGGCAAGTACGCAGATATTGCTTGAGCTTTGACTTTAACTTGTAAATTTTTCTAAAAAATTTCAACATATGTGTCACGACCCAAACCCACCCCGAAAGGGTTGGCATCGTAACCGGCCAGTAATCCTTGATTACTACAGGCCTTCCCATACAAAACATAAATAATCGGGGCTCGCGGAAGCGAAATAAAGAAACTAATAGTCCAAAGAGCTGTGCATTTATATGAACGTATATTACATGCCAAAAATGAGTTAATTACCCACATTCATTACATAACATGATCTGGTACAGCACGTATCATTCAGTTACAACTATACGACAAAAACAAAATAAGAGCTCACAGAACGGCCTTCTAGGCTTGGCCCCAGCTCGGAGGCACACAACTCATGGTAGGCTTTCAAAACGGCGGCTCGACTCGAGACTCCGCCTAGGCTTGGCTCCCTGAAGGCTCACCTATAATACATAAATACAAATAATGAGCTAAAGCTCAGCAAGTAACATTAACGTAAAGGGGTTAGTGAACGAACTCCAACATTTCATAAATCTGTAAAACGTAACATTCATAATATAATCATAATCATCTCATAAGAACATACATAATGGCATACTCCATAGAATATAACATGTGTCGACTAACGACTAGAGTAACGGTCGACAATCGATTAAACACATACCGAGATCTCAGAACTGGTCATGGGTTTGTCCTTCCATGCCGCCCCCATGACTAAGCGCATGGGCCTCGCATGTTCTCGCCCCACGATCGAACTAACTATGGATGCCATACTAGATTTGCAATTAGGACATTCGTTCACAGAAAACATTATCATTTCATAATCATTCATAACGTATCACTTTGAACATACTTTCATAAGAACATATCATTTACAGAAATGTTACTTACAGTGGGTTTCCAAAACCGAGGGCACGGTCTTCACGTCTTATTCTGCAATTGCCAACATTATAACACAGTTCTCAATACACATTCTCATTAAATCACATAAGTCATGCACTTCATCCTTCCTTTATTTCATTTCATGTTCATTTTCTCCCTTCTTACATTCTTTCGTGTTCATAAGATGTTAAAAGATGCAATTAACATGTTAAAAATCAAATAGAACAACTTTTCTGCATTTTTTGAAAATAAGCCCTTCCGCTCCCACTTGTCCGCCGAGTGACCGCACATTTTCCCCAAAATCGCCGAGAGGCCGATTTACCGCCGAAGAAGCTTCCTCCGCCGGCGGACTCGCAAATTCTCAAAAATCTGTTCTTCTTCTACACTTCATCCTTTTATCAAATATAACTTCCAATCTTAGAAAACCAAGTCCCAAACTACTTGAAACTAACTTGCTTTAGACATTACAACTTCAATTCAAACCCAATTGCATCATATATAAGATCAACCCATGAGTTAAATTAGAAAACCATGAACATATACATACAAACTTCATGTCTCTATAGCCATGGAGGTTCTCCCTCACTATGTCATATAATCATAAATTCATGTCATGCATGCTCAAATTAAACATATGTCTCTTTCAATCTTTTTATTTAACATGAGATCACACATGATTCAACCTTAATTGAAGGAAATAGGAAGGAATTTTTACCTTGATCACTTAAGTTAGAGAAACTTTGAGCTTAATCCCTTTTCTTCCTCTCTTGCTTCCCATTTCTCACGATTTTCTCTCTCTCTCTCTCTCTCTCTTTGGTCTTGAGTCAATGAGTCAAAACACCCTTATCTCTAAGTCATATATAGCATAAAAAAATAGAATTGTGTCAACACTTACAAGCCAAACGGAGCTTAGCGAATCAGACGAAATTCAGTCTTCAATTAAATGTCCCAAATGGTTCTAAAAATTCCCGGTATCACATAGGCATATTCAATTTCATTTTCTGAACCCATTACGGTAGTCAATTTCAGTCCCGAAGTCGTAATTCCAACAGATATTTTGCTAATTCAAACAGATAATCTTCAATTAAATCATATAAATGCATAATTAATTACTGATAATTGTGACACACAGTTTCGGGTCATTACAATATGTTTAACCATCATCCTTTATCACAACCTCGGCTTAACTTCAGCTTGTAAATTTTTCTCAAAATTTGAACAAGTGTTAAACCATCTTCTTTTACCATAACCTCGGTTTTAACTATAACTTGTAAATTCACACAGAATTTCAACAAGTGTTAAATATCACATCGGTTTAACTTCAATTTGTAAATTCACACAGAATTTCAAAAAGTGTTAAACATCATCTTGGTTTAACTTCAACTTGTAAATTCATACAGAATTTCAACGAGTGTTAAACATCATCTCGGTTTAACTTCAACTTGTAAATTCACACAGAATTTCAACAAGTGTTAAATATCACATCGGTTTAACTTCAACTTGTAAATTCACACATAATTTCAACAAGTGTTAAACATCATCTTGGTTTAACTTCAACTTGTAAATTCACACAGAATTTCAACAAGTGTTAAACATCATCTCGGTTTAACCAACTTGTAAATTGCTACAAATTTCAACAAGTGGTAAACATCATCTCGGTTTAACCAACTTGTAAATTGCTACAAATTTCAACAAGTGGTAAACATCATATCGGTTTAACTAATTTGTAAATTGCTACAAATTTCAACAAGTGGTAAACATCATCTCGATTTAACCAACTTGTAAATTGTTACAAATTTCAACAAGTAGTAAACATCATATCGGTTTAACCAACTTGTAAATTGCTACAAATTTCAACAAGTGGTAAACATATTTTTCTTCTCTCTGCCCTTTGCATGGTTTCCACATACTCCTTTGTGAACCTTATAAAAAGTCTTTAACCTGGCTAACTACAGTTTAACCTTGTGTGTTTTCTTTTTTATCTTCTAGGATCTGAGATTTGCTCACCGAGCTCTTCTCTTTTTGGACTTAAGTGCCAAGATCTTGTCTGCTAGAATCTTGGATCTGCTCACTCGAGTTGAGCTTTTCTCTTCTCGGACCTACTCATCTAGGCTGAGATCATGTCTTCTAGGATCCGGATCCGAATCCGGATCCGCTCACTTAAACCGAGCTCTCGCCTTCTCGCCTACTTGTCTAAGCCGAGATCATGTCTTCTCGGATCCGGGATCCGCTCACTGTGATGAGTTCTTCTATACTTGAATGTTATCTCCTTGGGGCGCCATGCCCCGCCTTTTGCATCCCTTGGAAGGGTCTTCATTCCTCCGTAGGTATCTATCCTTCCATACCTAGAGGTCATCTTCGTTGTAGTATCTGTTTCGATCTGTTGTCTTTGGTGCGTCACCTTCCTGGCCGGTGTCTTTCACTCCGTGACTCTGGTCACGAGTTTCTGTGTTGCGGTTGTCCCCTTCAACGTCGAGGTTGATAGGTCTTCCATTCTCAACAGAAACGTTGTCTCCAGTCTAATCCTTATGTCCGTCATTGGCCATCTATTTTTCTTTCTTTCATTGGCCATCTATTCTTCTTTCTTTCCCACAGACGGCGCCAAATTGTGTGAATGATTTTCTGATTACACTGCCTGCTTAGTAACCAACTAGATAGTACCGGCAGAATAGATGGCTTTTAGCTAACCTGCAACAGAAAGAGAAGACTCCGGTGGTGGTTCGCCACCCGGAGGTACTCCGACGATCAAGTCAGTACTCAATATCTCTCAAAGATAATCAATAGTGCTAAACTCACTAAGCATACCTTAGACCCATGGGGGTACCTCTCTTTTATAGCCAACATAAACCTAGTCCCAATAGAAGCCTAACTTCTATGGATTCAAGATTACTGCTAATCTTGGACTCCTAGTAAGATTAGGATAAATTCTCTAAGAATCTTATCTTAATACAAACTGAAGTCTTCTCTCACTCTAGGACTCTTGTTCCTCATCCAGATTGAGTTCCCTTTCATTTTAGGACTTTTATCCCTTATCCACTTATCTCGGATTCCGATATCTTCGGAGATAACCTCGGCCTTGCCGAGATCACCTCGGCGTCATGACAGGACACGTGGCACCTCGGCTGACACGTCGGCGTCATCTTGCCACGTGTTGGTACTCAGAAAATATATCTCCACAGAATTAATTTCAATTTCTTATGTAAACTGCATTTCAGAACGATAAACCAATCAGATTGTTTTAATTAACTTATCTTTTTGTTTTGAACATAAATCACTTTGCTTGGTTTAGGTTTTTTAAAAATACTTTTCATAAAATTTTACTTTATCATTTTTCGTATTTTTTTTTTGTTTTTACTAAATTTTTAAAATATTTTAAGTAATTTTTTTTAATTTTTAGACACAAGTAACATAAATATACTTAAAAAGTATAATTTTCATAAAAAATCTTTTAAAAATTCACTAAACACTAAAAATATAAAAAATATAAAAATTCAGTACATTTTTTTATATTTTTGTGTATTTATTAATTTTTTGAAATATTTTTTCACAAATATTTTATTTTTTAGATACATCTAAGTAAGGTGCATCTAAAAAAGTAAAAAAATACTTAAAATTTTTAAAATATTTAATAAAAATAAAAAAATACGAAAAATAAAAAACTCAATTTTTAAAAAATTAAATTCAAAAAATTGAAACTAAACCCACTGAATAATTTTGACACATGTTCTTTTTTCTAATGATTAGGTTAATTTTTAGGTCGAATGTTTATATGGAGGGTAAAATTGGATTAAAACATATCTTTGAATAATTTATGAGTTCTGCTATTAGCACTTCATCTATTATTTTGGACCTCTTATTTTTTAGTTCTTTTTTATTATAATAATAACCTTAAATGAAATTAGTAAAAAAAATATCAATAATTTTGAGACACCCCATCTTACAATTAAGTCCACACACCCACTACATCATGAGTTAAGATTTATGAGAGTATCTACATTTTTCACCATCCATCAATCTTTTTCAAATTTCACCTTCAAAACCTACTTACCCTCAAAACCTTGAAAATCTTTTGGCGACAATATTCCAATAATAACGGTGACAATCATTTAATTACCTTTATTTTTTCAGCAATGACAATAAGTGAAAGTTTTTTCAGTAACCACAACTCCATAAGACAAGAGGTTTAGAACAATAAAAACTCAGAGGAGATTTATAACTTGATGGTGTTCTTAGCTCAGAGGAGATTTACTTTATAAAAGTAAATTTCTTAGAAAAAAAAATGACAAAAATAATAAAAACTGTTTGTCATTTTTTAAGACTGAACTCCCGAACATATGACTAAAATTCGGGAACACAAACCTGAACATTATTTATTTGTTCGGGAACTGGTAACCGACTATTTATTTTCTCAGGTCATGAACAAGTATGTGGAGATGAAGTAATAATAACATTCGTGGGTTTTGTTAGGGTTTTTGAGAGAGAGGCTTTTTGGAAAATGTGGGTGTGGATTCGATTGAATGGGTAGAATGTTTTAACAATGATAATTTTGGTATTATTTGAGAGAAAAAAGAAATTTTAAAATTTTAGAATTTATAAATGGGGATTAAAAAAAATAGAAAGTTCAAAATAATTGATAAAGTTCTAATTGCAGCACTCTAATTCATTTTTTTCAAAAATTAATATAGATAAATTCTAGTTGTTTTAGAGAGAAGAGTCAAATGGAAAATACAGATATGATGGATATGGATATGCTTTATTTCAACTCACAGGGGTTAAAAGAAAATGATATGATGAAGTGATAAGGATTGAAAGAAATTCGAAAATTAAGGACTCTCTTTTGTTTTTGTTTTTTTTTTTGGTTGAATGTGGGTGTTATCTAACGACAAATATGTTAGATTATTTGTTTCTATTTTCATTTTTATAAGTGATCTATAAATATTAATAACCAAGATAAATAATTTAAATTATTAGAAGGGGATCAGTAATTGACAAACTAACATAATTAATACTTTTTAATTCGCTTAAATAAACTGTAGATAATGTGAATATATTCTTTAGTATTGTTTTGTTTCGTTGGGAGGGGCAAAAGTTGAATTTTTTCTTAGTTCATGAATCATGAGAACTGATTCATTAAGCATAATAACAAACAATCTATAGTACATGTTGGGTAAATGAATATGGTTAAAAACATTCACATCATCATTCAAGGGTGAATTTAAAACTTTCTTAACCTTTTGATGTGATACAAAATTTATAGTAAGTAAAGCAACACATACTAAACAAAATAAACAAATAAAATAATAGAAATGCTAATAGTGTCATTTAAAAAAAAAATTGCTGTTGAAATTTATTTTACACTATGTTTTTAATATACAATTTAGACTATTTTTTGAGTTCAAACAAAATAAAGTTTATCAAAAATAAAATTGAAAACAACATGAAAAAATACTGATTTAAAACACTTAAAAAAGACACTTTACAAATTTAAATTTCAAACATAACTTAAGTAAGAAATTTCCATTATGAAAGTCACATACTAGTGTGAAAGATGATAAATGGTGTCATGGCTCTTCATATGTCCATATTTTATCAAAAAATAAAATTAAAAGTGATTTGAAAAATAGTGATTTGAAATACTTTGGTTTCAGATTATTTTAGTCATAAAAAGCTAAAATAAGCCAAGAATCAAGAAAATGTCATATTCAAACCATAATCATTTTATTTATTTTTTTCATAAAAGTTAAAAAATCTATCCAAAATAAAACTTTTTAACTCTAAATTAAAATAATTAAAAAGCCAAAATATGAATTCACTTCTCAAACGAAAGCTTAAAAGGACACTTAAATTTAAAATATAACATAAGCAGGAAATTTCCATTACGAAAGTCACATATACTCGAGTGAAAGATGATAAATGGTGGCATGGCTCTTCATATGTACGAAGAGAGAGTTTTGGAGTTTTATGTCCATATAAAAAAAAAAAAATTATATAAACATAATTAAATTAAATATATATATATATATATCAAGAAGGAATATATTAATTACTACATGGAGTCCATTTGTGGTGAAAATAATATACTTTCGTTTGAGATGTGAGTTGATTTTTAAATTTTTTTGGCCTGAGACAAAAGTCTCGTTTGAGATAATTTTTTGACTTTTTGACTTTTGTGAAAGAAAAATGAAATAATTAGGATTTGAATGTGACATTTTGTGCCTGTTTGGTGCAGCTTAAAAGCTGTTTATTTCAGCTTTCAGTTTAATTTAAGCTATTTTAATGTGTTTGGTTTAGCTTATAACTTATAGCTTATAGCTTTTTATAAGTCAGAAATCAACTTATTTTTTGAGTGGGGCAGGAGATGCTTAATTTATAAGTCAAAAATCAATTTATGTTCATAGTTATAAGTTATATGCTGTTAAGGTATAAGTTATAAGCACTTTCTCACAGCTCTACCAAACAGGGCCTTTGTCTTATTGACTTTTTAACTTATTTTTTCTTTTTATGATTATTTTAGCCCAAAAAATTCATGCTAAACATAGCCTATGAATACTAACAAATTAAGGTACATAATTGGCTCCATTATGTACAATTTAATGATGTGAATTTTATATTCCTTGCATAATCACTTGTCTTTTTCTTAGCTTGTGTATCTAAGAGCATCTCCAACAATCTTTTTTCATGTTTTTTCAAATTTTAATTAAAAAATGTCTTTCTTATTAAGGAACCACTTTTTTAAGTATCATCTCCAACAATACTTCTCATTTTTTTCTTTATATATTTAAAATATTTAAAAAATATTTTTTCTTTATTATATATATATATATATTTCTAAACTTTATTCTCTCTCCTCCACCATTTGACAAAAAGAAAAGGAATAAGAGCGTAAAACTATATATATTTTTTAATTATAGGGAGTGAAAGTTCTCTTCCTTGATAGGGAGTTAAATAAGGAGACGGTTGAAAGAAATTCTTTTGTATTTGATTTCTTAAAAGAGAACAAAAGTGTGAATAAGGAGGCTATTAAGAATGCTCAAATAACTATAGCACATTCCAATCATAAAAAAACAAAAAAAAATATAGCTGTAACAAGCCCGCGGGGGGACCTCGCTACAGCTCGGACTCGATTTGTGTCACGGTTCTTAATCTTGAACCAAAGAATCCAAATTCGGCAAATCGTTTTGAGAAAACAGATTTTTTTGAAAGAAGTGCCAAATATAGACTGCTTTGCCAGATACAGAGTCGCCACCTAAATATTTTATTTTTGGAAAATTTAGGAAACCCTGACTCGTTTGCCTAAGGCCACGTGTCTGTCATCACCAAAGTTGCCTCGGCTCGGGAACTTGGGTACGATTGGGGAAGGTCACTTCGTGAGCACCCCCGCTCGTCCGATCAAAGATCGGCCTCTACTAACCATGATATCGAGTTTTGAAAACCTTATGCATTCTTATTCTGGTTATTAGCCTAGATTTACTATGTGATGCGCACAGCATACAAGTATAGACCGGATCGCCTGAATTGGAACAAAACATTTCATGTTTGTTTTTTTGAAAGATGGTTTGATGGTGCTACCCGCAAGTAGGCTAAGACGTGGATTTGCCACCCTCAGATGGGCTTAGAAAACATGATTTTGCCACTATCTAGTGGGCTTAAAACACACAGCCAATGATTTGTTCCAATCCAACTAACCCAACCTTCACCCACAGGCATTCAGGCAGTTATATCACATAAGCAGTTAGCCTCATGGTAAGCATACTATTCATGGTAGTCACTCACATGCATGCAAGGATGCTAAAACATAAAACTCACCGAGTACTCCAAGCCAAAACAGAAACCGATTAGAAATTCATGCATGATCCTAAATATACAGAAATGCCTAATACAACATATGCAAAAATGCAATTATAGCAGGCTCGGTTATTCTAAACATGGCATATGAGATGCGACAGCTATCAAGTATTCAATTTGGAATACAAATACAGTTAGTATGATGCGCTGAGCCTGGTGTATGCAAAACAGATGAATGAATGCAAACATGCTATCATACTATATACTAATTGAAACATATCCTAATCTAACCATCATAAGCGGGTAAATAAAAGGGAAAAAAGACGTGGGGTTGGAAGACATACATCACACACACGCACACTTATTACAATTATGCCCTCGCACAGAGGGTCCGAATGAATAATACAGTCCCAAATGAATAGTACAGTCCAAATAAATAATACAGTCCAAATATATATACAAAACCCTAATTAATTAACAAATTAACTAAGGAAAGCAATAAACTAATATGCAAGCTAGGGACTGCCTTGACTCTCCTCCAGATGGTGAATGATGCATGCTCGGGTTGCCTTTGCGCGGAAATCCACTGCGATGCCCCAATTAGCCTCTATTTGCGATTATTCTTGGAATGCGTGCCAAGCTTCGGAAGGCTGTTGATTCTTGTTTTGCTGCAATAGAGAGCAACAAAAGGGCATGGCAATGTATTTTCACAAATGTATGCATGCCTCGATCCTCGTGCCACCAATCACGCATCTCGATGCATGATGGTCGAGGAGTTGAATTGCATAACTCGATATGAAATGAATGCACATGAAAACACAACAAGACCTAACTCCATTATGGATGATCCGGAGTGTCGGTGATTGGGGAATTGAGACATGTTCCGTCATTCGGAGTACGAAACGTATCTTGTTTCCCGTGCTCTTGCTAACTCCTATCCCGAACACAATGCAATATGCATGACATGTATGAAATGCAACTAAGATACAACCTAACATGCGAAATGCTATGAAATGGCATATACAACGCACGAGGTAACATGGCATACATAATGCGCTAACATACAACCTAGCATACACAATGCTATGGAATGAAATGGCATGCACAATGCATAATGGACTTACACCAACATAAGTGAACCTCAGCTACACTCACATAGGAGGCCATAAGATGGAAATGAGACACTCGAGATGCGTGCACATGTGCACGCAAACCGAGGACCGAACCTAAGGCATGAATGCCACCCTGACAAAGCATGGCAAGGCATGGAACACGATATACAAACATGCAAATTTCAGTACCAAAATATGATGCAAAACAGCCCCGAATCATGGAAACATGGCACCCGATGCATGAAATGAAACTCGAAACTCGAAACTCGAAACTCGAAACTAGGCGCATGAAATGACTTATAGCTATACAAAGCATGCATTATTTGAACATGAAGTATGAAGACAGAATCAAGACAGTCCCAAAACAAGCATATTTACAGTTTTAAGTAAGGCCAAACAGTGAACACAAATAGGACTAAACTAGCATGCAAAAATGACCCCGTAAGAGAGATAATGAAGCAAGTAGCAGCTTCTGGCCCTAAATGGCCAAGAGCCTTTCAACAAAGTTGAAGAGGGGATCAAAATGAAGCACTTTACAGTTTACAACAAGTCACGAAAACAAACACAAGTATGGCTAAACTATTATGCAAGAAATGGGCCAAAAGGGAGACAAAGAAGAAAGTGATGGTTGCTGGCCTCAAACAGAGGAGGGCCCTTCAACAAAGTTGAAGAGAGGCCCAAAACATGGTATTTTACAGTTAGTGACCAAACCCAAAACAGTGCACATGCAAGCTTAAAATACTATGCAAAATAAGGCCTAAAAAGAGGTTTAAACACAAAGAGCAAAAAAAGGAGCTTCAAACAGCAAAAATATCTTAATCAAACATGAAGAGGGGGTCAAAATAAGGCTATTTACAGTTCGGACCAGAGCCCAAAAATACAAGCACAAGGGGCTAACAAAACATGCAAAAATAAGGCCAAAAGAGGGATAAAGAGGCAAGTGACAAATAAAAGCCTCAAACAGTGAAGAGCTTTTCAACAATGTTGAAGAAGGGCTCAAAACAAGCCACTTTACAGTTTATGACAGAGCTCAAAACAGTTTATAAATAGGCCTAAAATACTATGCAAGAAAAAGGCATGCAAGAGAGCTAAAAAGTCAAGTAGTAGCTAGAGACCTTAAACAGGGAAGGACCCTTAATCAAATATGAAAAGACTTCAAAATAATGCTATTTTCAGTTAGGGTCGGAGCCCAAAAATGCAAGCAAGAGGGGCTAATATATTGAGCAAAACAAGGCAAGAAAAGAGGAGAAATGTGCTTACCCTTGTAGACCAATTCTTTGATAGCCTTTGGACCAAGTTTGGGTGCTCCTAAGCTCTAAAAAACAGCTCCAAGTTGTTGGAATGGAGTATAGAGGCCTTGTGCTATGAGGTAGTGTAGAAATGGTGTAGGAAACTTAGGGTTTTGATGGTTGGAATATAGAGAGAGAGAGATGCAATGCAAGAGGCTTAAACCAAAATTTCTAACCCTTCAAATGAGAGCTGGAGGGTCTGATTATATAGACAAAAGAGGTGGAAAAGAGGGAAAAAAATGGGGGGGAAAACAAATTCAAAATTCCCCCCCAAAGGGCCAAACCCTCGGACATGGGTGATGTGTAAAACAAAATACATGGCTGGAACACACTTGGGAGGAGGGTCATGGCTGGCCTGCTCAAAAGGGCAAAAAAGGTCATCCAACTAGGTAAGTGGCCGGCCTGCTACTTTTTCTCTACATTTTCTGGCCGGCCTGCTACTTTTCAGAAAAAAAAAATGGGTCTGCCGGAAAGAAAGGTGGCCGGCCAGTGCTAGAGAAGTCCAATGGTGGCCGTTCAAGTGTCCAAATTGAAGCCCCGGAAGTTATCTTTCCAATGGCACAAACCTTGCATTAAAATTCTTCCTGTGGAACAAGTTATGCCCTTTTTGGTGAAGCCGCGTAGATTTCAGTCCAACCGGAGTGATGCCCTACTTCAATCAACTATATCTCCCCCGTCCGGAATTGGATTTAGGAGATTCTTGAGTGCAAAATGAATCCCCAGAAGTCTTATTTCCAACGGTGGTGGCCTCATAGCTTGATTCCAAGTATGCAAATGAATAGGCCCGATTCGGCGAGGGCTGTTCGACTCTTTCTTAACGATTCATGCCCATTTTCTCCCCCAACTGGATTTCTTCCCTCTTCTCCTCTTTTCTTCAACTCCAAACCCCTAAGTAAGGTGTTTTAAAAGATTTTTCAAAGATTTCATCTCTCTTTCATTCATTTCCACTTTGTCCTTGCTTGGTTTACCGAAAAGCGCAATATTTGACAAAATGCGAGCCTCGGAACATCGTAAAAGCTTTATTTCAAAAACGTTTTGAAAGAGAGGGTTTTAAGACTAAAATATTTTGATCAAGATTGTTTTGGTCCAAAAAAATGGGTATGAAGTTGAGATTTGACTTTCTCTCCTTGCCGAAGAAATTGAACCTTTGCACTGCATAACTTCCAAAACTATCAGTCGCGTCCAAGTCTTAAAAGTGGTCAAAAATGGGGTGTC
Source organism: Camellia lanceoleosa (assembly GCA_025200525.1). Taxonomy (NCBI): domain Eukaryota; kingdom Viridiplantae; phylum Streptophyta; class Magnoliopsida; order Ericales; family Theaceae; genus Camellia; species Camellia lanceoleosa. Next base: position 188,351,789 of record CM045759.1, read on the forward strand.
TATAATAGCACGTCCATCCATTCATATCTTTTGTCATATATTGGACAAATGACCTAACTAACTAAATAAATAATATATCTAGGTTCTAAATTATTTGTCTGTTACGAAAAATAAAAATTTTAATAATAAAAACTTAAAAATATTAAAATTTTTAATTTTTTTTCACCAATTAAAAGACCTCATTGAGTAATTTTAATTTGTAAAAAAATTTAAAAATTTAGATATAAAAATACATTATTTTTAAGTTCTTGATTTCCCTGCCAAACAAATAATTTTGGATGGAGAGAGGGTAATTAAAGAAAATTTGAAGCTCAAGCAAAATACAAATATGAAAAAGGCTATTGCTAAAACAATATATTTTGGGAATCATTTAAGGTGGAGTTTTTCCCTCTCCATATGCCCTTTAATTTAGACCTTTATTTTTATTTTTTGAAATTCCATCTTAGACTGATGAGCATTGGTTAATTCAAAAGATTAATACATATATTACGTCAACATTTTAAGTAGTTCTAGAGTATTATGTGGCATTACTTATGTGATATTCTAAACTAATCGCTTTACGAAAAAATCTTATTAGTGGTGCTAATTCACTTTTATTAGGTAATAATTGAGAGACAAATGTGTGTTGTGAGTTTTTTATTAGCTAAGAATATTCATTGATAATAATAACACATGTATTTCAGAAAGTTTAATAAAAATTTGAATAAATTACGGATTAGTCTTACATGATGAATTTAAATATCTATAAGTTTATTATAATATTAGCCCCTCATAAAACTTCTGACAGTCGTGGTTGAAAGTAGGCTTTAGTGAGCCCATGGCCCTTGAGCCATCATGGCTTGCCTTGTCAGGCAGACCGTCAAGTATTGGGTTCAAACTCGGCCCACCCTGCTCTCGAAGCCCAAACAAAAAATCAATATTATTGTATTGCCCAATTGATTAACTTGTTAAGGAGACTGGGCTTTTTCGCCTCATCTACAAGTCTCTTCTAGCTTCAAATTAACGTGTTCGATTGTTGACTCTGTTTGTTTGTTTGTGTTTTTTTTTTTTTTTTTTGAATTTTATCTTTAAGGAAGTTTTTTTTTTTTTTTTTTATTTATAAAAAAATCAATAAACTTTAAAGTTTGGGGTTCTATTCTACTAGATGGATGAGAAAAGTACAATTTTTTAAAAATATTTGGAAAAAACTTTTGAAATAATCTTTTTTTTTTTTTGTGGCAATATTTTTATTTTTTTTACTTTTTAAATTAATTATATAAAATGGACTTGAAATGCTAAAAAAAAAAATGACATAATTTAAAAGAAAAAATCACTAAAGATATTTTTTATTTTTAAAATGTATGCCAAACTCACCCTAAATTATAATTGAATAAATCTTGGCGTACACATGCAAAGAACAACAATAATTGATGCTCATTTGGCCTCGTTTGGCAAGAGGCTAAAATAGTCAATTAGCCAAAAAGTTACCTTTTTAGCCAAAAAGCCAACAACCCATACCAAAAAGTCAAAGATTCCCTTTTCTCTACTTTTTTTAATACGTTGCCAAAAGTTGGCCCAAACATACAGGTTTTTCTTACCAACCTTTTTAGCCAATTAGCCAAAAAGTTACTAAATTAGCCTGTTCCCAAACGAGGCAATCATATGTCATTTTCTAATCATCAAAAATAATATAAGTATTATGGAAAATTGAAATTGAAATAATCAATAATAATTCTTTGATAAATGCCATCATCATAACAATTAAAAGAAATACAAAATCATCTGTAGTAAATGAAAAAAAGATCAATAAATCATATTTTTTCCCAATAAAATACCATGAATCATGTGCTAACAAAACTCAAAAATACTTTATTGAGTAACATAAGACAAAAGTAAGAACTTTATTTGAAAAAAAAAAGTTAGGCCTAAGAGGCATGGATTTATTATACTTATTCGATTCTTAATTTAAGAATTAAACAAGAATTAATGATTATTAGTTAATTTAAATCAGAACCAAACAATCCTCTCAGTTAAAATTGAGATATTGGTTCAATTGATTTTTTTCAACACCCCACTATGCTGTATGCATGTGAAGAAAAATGATAAAATTTTGTTTTAAATTATTTTTTTAAAAAAAGTAAATTAAAATTTTATTTCTTATTTCTTAAGTTTTTATCCCTTCACGCCCCTAAAAAAATAAATGAGAAAATATACGTAAATAAATTATAAATTTTTATTAGTATCTATTTAAATTAAAATATTAAGATTTAAATTGATAAAATAAAAAAAAAATGATTTATTATTTTATTTTATTTTAAATATAATTTAACCCAAAATAAATAAATAAATAAATAAAATGGAGCATCCAAACATAGCTTTGCGGAAGGGAAGAACCAGTGAAAGAATGGTGGCAGTCATGGGGGATTTGCAGTTAGAATCTCCGAGGTCCCTCAGCTTTCCGCCTTCCACTTTTCACTCCCACAAAGAGGAGAGAGAGAAAACAGAGGAGAGAGAGAAGAAGAAGAAGAAGAATATAGAATAGTGGGTGGATTGGCTTGGAATGGTGTACCACCACCGATGATGACAACACTCTATCTCTTGCTTCTTTCCAAAACAGAAACTTTAAAGAAAGAAAACCCCAATCTTCAGATTTGAGAAGGAACGAAGAATGAAATCAAAAACAACAAAAACAAAAACAATACAGAATGGTTTCCTTCTATTTTAGACATCCTAATCCCATTCTTGTAAGCTTCTCTCTCTCTCTCTCTCTCTCTCTCTATTTATCTGATTGGTTTCATGTTAATTTTCCCTCTTGTGGCTTCTCATTGATTTTTCAAGCTCATCTCTGCTTTTTACAATCTGGGTTTTTTCATTGAATCATATCTTTATGTGGGTTCTGCTTTTCAACTTTTGTTTTCCTCTCTCTGTCCTGATCTGGGCTTTGTAACCTTTGTTCCATTTTTGTCTTCTCATGTTTGTTTTGTTCTTTCTTTTTTGTTTTTTGTCCCCTGCACTTTTGTGCTCTCATGTTAAAGATTCCTTCACTTTTAGCATTTATTTTTCTAATTTTTCTGCTTTATATCTCCAATTTTGTTTCTGTGTTGGTTTTGATGCGGCTTAATTGTTGCTTTTTGACTCTTACACATACCTCCATCTCCATTATTAGGTTTCCCTGACCCTATTTTTATGTGATTTGCTTTTTGACATTTTTGTTTTTGATGTTCTAAACTTCTTTTTCTTTCATTTGATGACTTTTGTCATTTCTATTGCAGATGTCTCACTATTTTTGGCTTTGAAAGAGGTGACCCTTCTTTTCTTTTGCTTTCTTGGTTTCTTCATCTAAATGACTATTGTATGTAAATGCAGGGTGAGTTTATTGGGATTTGATTACCCACATTCTTAGCAAAAGAGAAGGGATCAGATAAAGGGTTGGCTTGATTATTATTTTTCTTTGCATTTCTTTTTTAATGAGAACAATTAGTTGTGTAATTTGAAGGATGGGGGATCATTTTGAGCTTCTGGTGGATCGGTTGCTCACTGAATCCACCCTTGAAGCCGCTATTGAGAGCAAAAAACAGTTGCAGCATGACATTCCATCGGCAAGTGAAGATACAATGAATGGTTTTTCTTCTCATAGGATGGATGCTGATAGTGGATCATCACCGAGGAAATTGGTTTTGTGTAGAATTTGCCACGATGAGGATGAAGATTCGAATATGGAGATTCCTTGTTCATGCTGTGGCACTTTAAAGGTCAGTTTCTTTAGCCTCTAATCATTTGAGTAAAATACCAAATTGTTGATGGAAATTTTGGTTTAGTATTAGTTTCGTGTCAATTACTTGTAGAGTGTTTGCAAAACTTGTCAAATTGATGGAACAGTTCAATATACTTCTACCATAACATTCAATTTTTATGTTCTTATAGGTGCATTGTTTTGCTTCCTTTCTCAAAGTCATTATCTGCTTTGGTTTATTTGTTACAGTTCCTCAATTCCATATTCCCAGTTTATTTTGATGCATGAAATTCAAACCTCAAGTTCATCCTTACATTTCCAATTTTTCTGGTCGATGCATATTTTCATTCTTGAGGTTTTTCAATTATACAATTGGATTATCCATTTTGGCAGCAATCTTTGTTCTAGAATGCACATAGCTCTTGTAGTCTGATTGTGTGCACATTGGAATGAGTCTATCATCCGCTTTGGTATCTTATTGAACCAAAACGGTGATATTGTTTCTTTGCTGATCAAGAATTTACATTTTTGGTAAGTATCATGATCGTCCAATAAGAAGGCTTTCCATTTTTCCAAATAAGCGATTTGATAACCTATTGATTCCATAACTGATTGCAATGTTGATCATTCAGAGGGGAATATAGGAATATAGGATGAAGTTTCACTTCATATACTTTTTCAAAAAAAAAATGTTAAGTGTGAATGTAATTGTGGATGGAACTGTAATTTCTTGAAATACTTTCTCAATGAACCGTTCTTTTCCTTCTCCAATGACACAGACTGCCTACTTCTCCTTGGAGTTCCTTTAACCCTAATATTTAAGTAAGTTGTATGGTAAGCAGGTCCTGTTAACATGGGAAAATTTGTGTGGAATTGTACTTCTTGTTATTAACCACTAGTTCTTGAAATCTGGGTAACACATGTTTGAGGGATTGGAGATGCACTCTCAGTAGGGTTGTATACAACTTTTCATATAGTGATCAAGTAACTAATAGTAATCTTGAGTATCAAATTTCGGATAAAAACATGTAACAACAACTATGATCATTGAGTATGAAAGTCTCAACCCGCTGTAGACATTTTGGTGTGAGAAAATCTCCAATTACGATGGCAGTCTTTTGAAGTTAGTTTTTGAACTATGATCTAAGAAGCATGGATACGTACATGCAATGCGACGTGACGTGACACGACACGGACATGCCGACATGTCAATTTTCAAAAAATATAGGATAGGACACGACACGACATGTGGGGGACACGTATGAATATATAATTTTATATATTTATTCTATGTTATAAATATGACTTTAGCATTCAAATATAATAAAAAAATGCAATATGACACAAATTCCTATAAATTTATATGGTTTTTGTTTTATTATTATATCTTAAGTTATTTTGTTCAAATTTATAATTAGTTTCATCTGTGTTTAATCGATAGATATGTGTGTTTAAGCAATAGTCATGTGTGTCCTTCAAGTGTCTAGGTCTTTAAAAAAAATTTAAAAATGATGCGTTTTGAAGAGTGTCGGACACGTGTCGGGAAAGTGTCCAAAAAGTATTGGTGTCCAATACGGACATGACACGGATACGTCACCTTCTTAGAAGTGTCCGTGCTTCTTAGACTATGATCATTGAGTATGGAAGTCTTAGCCTACTAATTACATTTTGATCTTTTCATCCTTTCTTATTTTTCTGAATGCTATGTTTCTTTATAGTGGTTTCAGATGCTTCCATCTTTATCAGTAGTCGCTTAACATTTTCTTCACTTTCGCAGTATGCGCACCGCAAATGTGTCCAAAGATGGTGTGACGAGAAGGGTGACATTACGTGTGAGATTTGCCACCAGGTCTGCTATTGATTTCTTATATATGTGCTTTTGATTTTTCAATGCTTTTTAATTATTTGGTATGCGATGATATTTGTTAAGTAATACTATCCATTATTAATCTGAGACGGTTACTAGTTTCGTATTTGTTTGAATGAAAAATTGCAGCAATTCAAGCCAGGTTACACAGCACCACCTCTGTTTCATTATGGCAGTATTCCAATGAACTTCAGGTATTTTCTTTACTTCTCTTTATACAATTTTTTATAAACTAAGATTTTCAAATTTTTTGCTGCTTTGGTTTTTGGATTCTTCTCTCTTCTCATTGACAAGTGTTCCAATGAACTTCAGGGGAAGTTGGGAGGTTTTGAGAAGGGATATGTATAATCCTCAATTTATAGCTATGGTTGCTGCTGATCGCAGCTTTCTGGATCCCAACTTTGATGACTTTTCAGTTCCCACTTCAAGAAGCCTGACATGTTGTCGTGCGGTTGCTATAATTGTAATCTCTCTTTCTCTCTCACATTTGTGTGCGCTTGTCCGAAGGCGAAGATATAATAAAAGAAATAATCAAGATGATCATCAGTAAATTAGCCAATGACTAAAGTTGTAACTAAAATTATGTTCAATTGGGCCTTCTAAGATCCGGATTGGATTTGCATATGTTTAGTAAATAGAATAATCTTTGCCTTTGGAATTAATCAAGAAATAAAATAAAATGAAAACGATGAACTACTTGTATAAATAGAGGTGAGGCTTGCCATGATCCTTAATCCTAAATTTAGTTATTTTGATGCTAAATTTATTTTTGAGCATTTACATTACTTGAGTTAAATTCTCTTTTAAATCCTTCTGTAGTTCTTGAAGAATAAATCTTTGGAGCATGTCAATTTTAAGCATTCTAGAAGCATAAAGACTGATATTTCTTCCTAGTATTTAGATATTATCATCCTCTCAAGTTAATCCTTTCTCATTTTCAAATGCAGTTCATGGTTCTTCTGGTTTTACGCCTTACTCTACCAATCATAATCGGTGGAGCTGGAGATTACACAATTACGTTGTTCATGGTGAGGATGGCAACAACATTTTAATTTTGCAGAAAGAATTATGATGATATTTCAGCATATTGATATCTAAGAAATTATATACCTGTTTCATTTTTGCAGTTACTGATGTTGAGAACCATTGGGATCCTTTTGCCAATCTACATCATGGTTAAAGCAGTTACTTGTATCCAACGTAGGCAACACCAACAGGTCAGTTCAGTACCATATCAAGTTGCAAATTATTTGTTCGGATAATTAGGTTAAGTTGGTTTCAAATCCTCGCTGCGTGTCTGCAGTAAATACCGGTCTAAAGACTCTTCTTAAAATTGAAAATTGACAGGAATATATGGGGAGCTTCTATTTCTCTGAGTTCACACACTGCGGCAGTTTTTTTTTTTTTTATTACAATTTTATCCTACGGTAAAATTTCCATATTATCCTTATTTTCTCCATTCCAAATCCTGATCTCCAAACCATTACGACTGCTGGCCACCACTCTAGCCACATCCCCAATAACTGCTCACCAACCCATCTCCCTCAACCAACATCTCGGACACCACCATCACGAACCCCACCACTGTTCGGACTACCAATCTCTGCTAGTCAGATATCAACTACTAAACCAATAATGTTTGTTCAAATATCAACTATCAAACCAAAAGTGTTTTTTCATAAAACTATCATTGAACATATCTGGTGTTCGAGGGTGATAGTGGATGGTGGGGAAGGAGTTGGGGTGGTTGGGGAAAGTTGAGGAGAGGGGTAATAGCACAAGAGGGTGGGGGGGGGGGGGTTGTGGTGGTAGGGGGAGGAGGCCGGTAGTGGCGTGGGGTGGCTAACTGATGGTGGAGGAGAAAGGATTAGTTAGGGTTTGAAAGTTGTTGAAGAAGGGTATTTTTAACATTGTAGGTTCAATAGGCTATTTTAGCTAAGAAATCACTACAAGTTGTCATATCACTCTTTTTACTTATTTGCACATCTTTTTGTAAAAAGTCAAAAAGTTAATAAAATAAACAATTCCCAAACTAGCCCTAATCTCTTGAGAAAAAAAGTGCACTGAGAGGATTTAGTGTGCAGCCAACAGATCAAGAGGACCTGCATGAAATGTAGTTTATGGTTTTCTAGTTCTAATTATTTAGACAGGTATTTAAGTGCACTTGCAATAAGCTGGTCTCATGATCTGCAATATATTTCATTGTGAATTCATTGGTTTTTCATTTTTCTATGTGCTAGGAAGCCCGTAATGTCTCTCTTTTCACGTCGGACGAAAATGAACTGCCGCAACTGCAGCCTCAGCTACATCTCATTCATATACAGTAATTTCTGCAAGAAAGAGTTGAAAACAGCAGTGCAACTTGCAGTTTTCTATTAGATGCAAAAAAATAGGAGTGATCGTAAAGGTCCAGTCTCCAGATGGTGATGAAGTAACGTTGCTGTGGCATCCATGGAACATATGTAGTCTTGCTTCATGAAATGCTATGAGTTGTAAGATCTGCACAGTAGGGTATGCTTCACTGTAAATAACAGTATCACTTGAAAAAAAACAAACAAACAAACTTGGCCTGGATTTGCAACTTCCTGCAAACATGACAATATAAATAACATATTGGCAGTTTCTCCTCTTCCCATAGGTGGCATTTTTTCTGTCTGTGAATTGATTGAAATTTGCCTGCAGCAATACTTTCTTTTCCTTGCCTTCTAATTTTTGAAGGCGGCTTTTGTAGCGTAAACCCTCAAAATATGCGATACAATGTAGTTGAAAATGAGTCAAAATGAACAAAGCTACTCGAGTTTATTTTCAAGGCAAATTTGTTTTATAAACAAGCTAAACTTGATATTTTAAAACTAGTCAAAGTTTTCAAGATTTAAAAAAATCTACTATTTGAAAACTTTAAAAAAATCTACGGCTCTGTTTGGTTATGTTTTGTAATTAATTTTCTAGGCATGTTTTTGAGTATGATGTTTGGTTAGGCTTCTGAAATCAATTCTCAGGAGCTCTGCAGAGAGCTCTGTAAATCATCTGTGAATCAGTCGTTGTTCAGGGAAAGTTTTGCAAAGGGGGACAACCACGTGGTTGTTCATGGGGACTTCCATGGGGACTTCCATGAGGACATCCAGCCGGATGTCTCTGATGTCTGTAAATATTTTTTTTTTTTTTTGCAATTGACTTATATAATTGGGAAAATATTTTAGTAATTTTTTAAATTTTTTATGTGCTTTAAAATAATTTTGAATTGTATGTTTAGTTATGTGTTGTAAATTTTTGTATCACATATCAAATGTCACATCAACAATTCCCTACTCAAATCAAACATCTTTTCCAAAACTATTTTCAAAACTCTTTACCAAACAAATTTTCTACACTCAAATCATAATTCTACAACACACAAACTCAAAATATAATTCATACTCTCAAATCACATTTACAAAACACAACCAAACGCAGGCTACTATTCTATTTAGTGACTCGATCATATGCGTCATAATAAATCAAGCTATACTTATCTCGTACCACTATATTTAGTAACTCAATCATATGCATCATAATAAATCAATCTATACTTGACCTCAACTCGAGATCACATTTTGAAACTTTTGAAAGTTATAAGTTTTCACCAAATTGCGGCTTCCACACTCATATGAGATATTTAATCATTTATTTAGTAAAAATTTTGATATCCCTAACATTATTCATTTTTATAAGCATTGTCCATGGTGAGATTGTTTGCAATGCCATGGAGGAGAGTCATCATGCATTGTATCCTAGGCCACTCGGTATTTGAACAGTATTTGATTGGTAAATGGTTTGATGAATTGATAGTAAAATACTTTAACATAGCCCTGTTATTAGAAGGTCTGATCAATAGAAAAGATAAATTATCAATGAGTTTTACTTTTAAAATTTATTGATAAATTTATTATTTTTTAAATTTTTACAAATAAATTTATAATAATAAATTTATTAATTAAGATTTATAAATAAATAAATTTAATTAATAAGAGTGAGACGTTAGCTGCACCATGTGCAGTGGCGGAGACATAGAGGGTGCATGAGGGTCACGTGTCCTTAGGTTTTGGAATAATCTTTTTTTTTTTTTCCCGCAAATATAAAGAAAATATTTTAAATAAAAAATTATAAAATATTATTTAGAGTGAAGTGTTAATGATATTTTTAAAATTATGAGAATAATAATGGTTGTTTTTTTTATTGAAAATAAAGATATTACGATAAGTTATATTATTATCTATGAAAATTTCAATACAATGGTGATGTCTATCATTATTGATATGCAAATATAATTAATCTTAATGAAGATATGGAATTTATTGAATTGTTAGTTATATTTGACATGTGCGGTTCATTCTCTATGTGTTTCTTTACTATTGATTGGTAATATCATATGTCAATAATGATGTGGTCATACTATTATATTAAATTTTTACTGAAACTTTGTATATAAAAAATTACTTTATCATTATATAATTTATTTTAAAACTTATATCTATGACTTTTTTTATTTTTTATTTTTTTTATATTATTCATGATATACTAATTATAAATAATATATATATATATATATCTTCCTTAAAATCAATTATAAAAATTTATGTAAAATATTTTTTAAAAAATTTTTAATATTATAATTAATAAATGTCCCTTATGATTTAATTTTTTGACTCACGTGGCTGCTAATGCTTTCTCCAAATATAGACAGTGAACACTTTTGACTCTAGTTCAACAGTTGACTATTATTTTATTGAAAAATGATTTTTTCTCCGAATTTCCTTCCCCCGAATTCCTCGAAATGCCTAAAACAACGTCGTTTTGGGCATTATTATTATTATTATTATTATTATTTTTTCTTCTTCTTCTTGTATTTTTTCTCTGAACCAGAGAGGGAGAGGGAGAGAAAGAGAGAAAGAGAGAGAGAGAGAAGAGCTCGTCGGCCCATTCGTCGGTCGTCGGCCCAGCCGAGCCTCCGACCGTCGCCTCCGAGCTCGCAGCTTCGCCGATCGTGCCTCCGGCGCAACGCCGCCGCCTCCAGCCCTAATAATTGGGCCCCCTCCCCTCCTCCTTCTCCTCCTCCCCCTCCCCCTCCCCCTCCTCCTCCTCATCTTCCTCCTCCTCCTTCGTCTTCGTTTGGTTCTGCTGAAAAAAAAAAAAAAAAATTAAAACCACGAAACGACGTCGTTTCGTGGTTCGGGGGATTAGGGGGGCCCGGATTCGAGGTGCGAATCAGTTCTGTATTTTATTTAGGGTGAATTACAAATGTATCTTTTGAGATTTACTTAAATTATAAATTATTCTTGTGATTTTAGAAATTATATTATGCCTCTTAAGATTTGTAATTTTATAACAAATATGCCCTTTTATTAATAAATCATCAAATTAATTAACAGTTTTTAATAATATTAAAATTTTATTTTAATTAATAATTCAGATAATTTTATTATTGTATTGGTGAACAGTTAGAAATTTCACTTCTTCAATTAATTATGTTAAATACAAAATTCTGACAAGGAGGTAATTGTAATTTTTCAAACCACAAGGGTCAATTCATATTTTAAACAAACCTCAGAAAGTGTATTTGTAATTTACCTTTAAAATAATTATGGGGATGTTTGAAAAGTGGGATTTTAACCCAAAGGTTAAAATTTACAAAATGACAAAATAAGTTAAAATAGTTAATAAGATAAAATATCACATTAAATTCATAATCATTTCACTTTTTTCTCTCACAAACATCACATCTAACTATAAAAAATTTAATCATCTTCTCAAATATAAAAATTTTAACCTACTAAAATAACTTATTAAAATAATAACTTCCCAAACACCTCCTTTAATTTTATGAAAGTGTAATATGTTCAGTGGAAACAAAAGTTGTGGTGTAGGACACTATTCTCATTTACTCCTACATGTATCTATCTATATATTAAGGGAAAAAGTCTTTTAAAACTCAAGGCTTGTGGAAGCTTTAACATGTCAATTCTAATTTTCTGATTTTTTAATATTTTTAAAAAAAAAAATTGACTTGGTGATTGGTGATTGGTTCAAAGATTGTAATAATTACACTATTGATTACAATAAACACTTAATTTATAATAATTACACTTATTAAATGAATAACGTAATAAATGAAATCCTAATTTCCTTACTTTTTGCATCCCCAAGAGACCTATGTAATTATTGTGTAAATGTCTCTTAAATAAATAAATAAACACTTATTAAATTCTTTCAAACTCTTCGGTCAAATCCCATGTATTTAATTTATATATTAAAAAAAATGAAAACAAATATAAATATTTATAATTATTTCGTGCATAGCACGGGTGATAGGCTAGTTTCTATAAAAGTGTAAAGGTGTATTTGATCTATGTTTTGAAACATGTTTTTAGAAAAAAAAAAATTTAAAAAACATGTTTGGTTATTAATTTTCTTAAAAAAATTTTAAAATTACTTTTCTCTCACTATTATACATCAATTAATTACTTTTTCTCTCTCCTTTCTCCTTAATTATTTTTTCTCTCACACACATCTACTCAATTACAACAAAATATCAAATCATCCCAAACTCCTAAACTCTAAAATTATTTTCAAAATATACAACCAAACAAACAAAGAAAATTCTAAACTCTCTCCTCAAAAAAATTTTTTTTTTGAAAATTTATCTCAAAACACAAACCAAACACCCTAATTCTTTTGAGTTATTCATATTTGAATTCAATTTTTCTATATTTTTATTTGTAGAGAGTATTTCTAATTTTTGAGAAATTTTATTTTATTTTTTATAGATTCATTTACATTAGATGAACTTTAAAATTAAAAAACATATGATTATTTTTTTTAAAAAATAGCCCACTAAAATGAAAATAAGCTAACTTTTGTGGAAAAAAAAACTTATTGAAGTCAGTTTATTTCCATCAGTAGTAATCTTTTTTTTCAAAGAAATTCAATTTTTTAAAGTCTAAATAGACCTAAAAAAAATAAAAGAAAAAGAAAATGGTGCACTAATGTGACGCTGAAGAAAAGACGTTTAAAATAAAATGTTTGGGATTTGAATTCTCTATGGTGCTTGCCTTGTGGTGATTTGTGGTTTTAACCAATGTTGTAAAAATTGGATTGGTGAGCGAATCAAAAAAGAGATTTAGTGGACAGATTACTGGTTCAATCATTGGATTGAACTGGAATCGAACCGTGACGTCATAAATATATTAAAATTATATTTAAATAAAAATATAAGTAATAAAATTATAAATTAAACAAAAATTAAAAATATTAAATTATCTTAAATATTTCTCCTAATATTTTTTCTTACTAAAAAATATAATAATATATTTTAAAATATTATTAATTTTAATTTTGGAATAAGGAACCAAATATTTAATATTCCTCCCATATGATTTTAATTCAAATAATTAGATTGAAAGAAAAGCAAAAATTTTAGAGGGATGTCAAAATTTCAAATCTTTCTCCACTAAATTTGATTGAATTCTACATGGATTTCATAAGTTTTTTTGAAAGAATTTTTTTCTTATAAATAGGTAAAAACTTTTACAATAATTTCAAGCTCTCAATAGGATTTCTCACGAAAGGAAACCTTTGAAAGAAAGTTTTTAATTAAAATTTTCTTATATATATATATATATAATAAGAAAGAAAGAAACAAAATAACGAAACAATAAAAAAATAGTTAGAAAATATTAAAAAAAAAAGTTCAAAATTTTTAATTTTATCAACCCAGTTGATTCACCTAACCTGTCCTCGGGTTGACTGATTTGAAGATCCAACCATCGGTTTTTCTGATTCTCTCTAAAAAGACCGGTTTTTGAATTGGAATGATTTAGAAGGTATCTCTAAATTAGAATCTCGCTTAATCAACGATTCAATCAGTCGAACCGATCGGTGTGGGTTTTAAAACTTTGGTTTTAACCATGACAAGGCACATCATTAAAGATAACAATCAATAGATACAATCTAATTTGAAACTACAATCAAAATTATTTTGTTTTGAATACTAAATTTAAAATAACAAATACCAACAAAAATCTCCGACAACATGCAACATACATCTTTACAAAAAATTTAAAAAATAAGCCAATAGAATTAAAAACTTGAAATATCCATTCAAATAAATAAATAAAGGTTTCGTTTGGTTTTATTTTCTGAATCAATTTTTTTAATTAAAAAAAATATATATATTAGTTTCGTCCAAAATAAACACAAAATAATATTATTTAATTCTTAAAAATTATTTATGCCCTCAAAAAAGGTAAAACCATATAAAAATCATGAGTGTTTTTATTTTTATTTTTTTAAATAGAAAATAAATTTTAAAAACCAAACTAAACATACATATCAACTAACTTGATAAAAAATAGCATTTCTACATACATTAATCTATACAAGTACGTTAAAATTAAATCCCAACCCCTGATAGTCTAGATCCAAATTATCGTTACATTTGCAAAAATAGGTTAGAGGCGAGTTAATTTTGTAATTTAAAAAAATAAAAATAGTATAACAAATTACAAATAATAACTTATAATGAATGAAAATTAAAATATGTAAGATGATAAATAAATAAATAAAAATATTATATTAAAAATAAATAAAGTTTCAAGCATTTTTCACTTTAAAAAATTATAGTGTTTCAATTTCGACAAATTAAACCCTAGAGTTCCATTTGAGTTTCAATTTGCTCCAATCCATCTATATCTATGTAAGATAATGGAGGGGGTTTAAAGTGAAAAATACATGAAATCTTGAGTTTATTTTGTGATTAACTATTTTTTATTTTTAGTGATTTTAATTTTTAAAAAATGATTAATTACACAAAAGATTTCAAAATTTTACGTATTTTTCACTTTAAGTCCTAGTATTTTTCAATTTAAACTCCCTCTGTTACCTTACATAGACGGAGATAGATGGAGAAGGTAAATTCAAACACTGATAAAATTTCAGAATTTAATTTATCGAAATTAAAATATTGAGATTTAAAATGAAAAATACTTAAAATCTGCAGATTTTTTTTTTATAATTAACCTTATATTCATTAAATAAAATCATGATGCAATAAGTGAGGTGGAATGGGACGGAAGAAAATTACCAATTCTACTTATGACTTTCATTACACGTATCATCAGCGACTGCAATTGTTTAAACGATAATAAGTCTTCGTTTGGAAAGTGGGTTGGTTTTTTTGGTTTTTTTGACTATTTTAGCCCGAGGCTAAAAAGTCTGGTTTGGAAGGACTTTTTGGCTTTGTTGATTTTTTGACTTTTTGGTGAGGTGTCTCTATGTTAAAAGACTAAACTGCCTTTCAAGTCGTTTCTCTTTCTCTCTCTCTCTCTCTCTCTCTCTCTAATTCCTTGAAAACGCCTCTACCGACTCCAACATTGCTGCAGAACTCGGCGATTACTTCATCGTCCTTCTTCTGCGTCTTCCACCCATCTCTGCAAATTCCAGCATCCTCTCCTTCTGATCCTGTGTGAATTTCGTTCTATGTCTCTTCCGCCCATTTGGGTTACCCGGCTCGGATGAATTTACCGGTCTGTTTTTCGCCGGTACTTACCCTGATAACCCAGCATTGAGAGCGAGGAGTATGTGTGGTGCTGATGGGTAGTAGGCAGAGGAGATTGGCGGCAAAGATGTTGAATTTGGACTGTGCGGTAGCACTGGAGGGTGGTGGCGGTGCTGCGGTTGGTACTCGATGACGTGTTGGGTAGTGGACGGTGGTGGTGGGTCTTCTGGCTCGCGGCAGTGGAAATTGCGGTGGCAGCCGCAGGTGGCGCATTTTAGCGAGGTGGGATTAGTGGAGATGGAGGTGGAGGAGGGCATGAACTCGCCGCAGCCGTCGACGGCGTGGCCACCCAGGGTAGCGGCGTGGTTCTTGAGACATTCCTTGTAAACAGCCACCACAGGTGGCGGCGTCGGTAGTGGTGGGCCATTCAGGTGGTAGTTGTGGTGGAGAGGGTGGTGGTGGCGCTTGAGTACGCCGTTGGTGGAGGATAAAGTCTTGGAGGGTTGCACCCAGGTCGGGAGCTTCAGTTTCTGGTTCTGGGGTTTTAACTGTGGCGATGGCGATGCTGGTGTAGACGTCCCCGAACGCCCCGGGAGGGAATGAGTCCCTCATTCCGTTCGTTTTGGGCTCACTACAGTTCAGGACTCTAATTGTCACGGTTCGTAATGTGAACCAAAGAGTCCAAATCTGGCAAATCGTTTTGAGAAAACAGATTTTTTTGAAAAGAAGTGCCAAACATGGACTGCTTTGCCAGATACAGAGTCGCCACCTAAATATTTTATTTTTGAAAAATTTAGAAAACCTTGACTCGCTTGCCTAAGGCCACGTGTCCGTCATCACCAAAGTTGCCTCGGCTCGGGAACTTGGGTACGATTGGGGAAGGTCACTTCGTGAGCACCCCCGCTCGCCCGATCAAAAATCGGCCTCTACTAACCATGATATCTAGTTTTGAAAACATTATGCGTTCTTATTCTGGTTATTAGCCTAGATTTACTATGTGATGCGCACAGCATACAAGTATAGACCGGGTCGCCTGAATTGGAACAAAACATTTCATGTTTGTTTTTGAAAGATGGTTTGCTACTTGCAAGTAGGCTTAAAATGCAGATTTTGCCACCCTCAGGTGGGCTTAGAAAAGATGGGTTTGCCACTATCTGGTGGGCTTAAAACTCACAGTTGATGATTTGTCCCAATCCAAATAACCCAACTTTTACCCACAGGCATTCAGGCAGGTATATCACATAAGCAAATAGCCTCATGGTAAGCATGCTATCATGGCAGTCACTCACACACATGCAAGGATGCTAAAGCATAAAAACTTTCCGAGTACTCCAAGCCAAAACAGAAGCTAATTAGAAATCCATGCATGATCCTAACTATACAGAAATGCCTAATGCAACACATGCAATAATGCAACTAAGATAGGCTCGGCTATTCTAAACATGGCATATGGAATGCTACAGCTAACAAGTATTCAACTTGGAATTTGAAATACAATGCAGTGAGTTATGATGCGCCGAGCCCGGTGCATGCAAAATAGATGAATGAATGCAAACATGCTATCATACTGTATGCTAATTGAAACATGCCCTAATCTAACCATTATAAGCTGGTAAATAAAAGGAAGAGAAAGACGTGGGGTTGGAAGACATACATCACACGCACGCACACTTATTACAATTGTGCCCTCGCTCGGAGGATCCGAATAAATAATATACAGTCCCAATGAATGATACAGTCTAAATAAGTACAAAATCCTAATTAATTAACAAATTAATCTAGGAAAGCAGTAAATTAGCATGCAAGCTAGGGATTGCCTCGACTCCGCTCCGGATGATGAATGATGCATGTTCAGGTTGCCTTGCGCGAAAATCCATTGCGATGCCCAAATTAGCCTCTGTTTATAATTAAGCCTGGAATATTGCACGAAGCTCCAAAAGACTGCTGGATTCTGATTTGCTGCAACAGAGAGCAAGAAAGGGGCATGACAATGTATTTTCACATATGTATGCTTGACTACTCTTCAGGGAGCGTAGTCCTCGATCCTCGTGCCACCAATCACGCATCTCGATGTATGATGGTCGAGGAGTCGATTTGCACGATTCAATATGGAATGGATGCACATGAAAACACAATAAGACCAAGACTCCATCATGGATAATCCGTAGTATTGGTGACTGGGAATTGAGACACGTTCCATCACTCGGAGTACGAAACGTCCCTCGTTTTCCGTGCTCGGGCTAACTCCTACCCCGAACACAATGCAATATGCATGACATGCATGAATGCAACTAGTATACAACCTAGCATACACAATGCTATGAAATGGCATACACAATGCTCGATGTGACATGGCATACACGATACTCTAACATACAACCTAGCATTCGCAATGCTATGAATCGAAATGGCATACACAATGCATAATGGACTTACGCCAATATGAGTGGACCTCAGCCACACTCACATCAGCGGCCATTAGATGGAAATGAGACACTCGAGATGCGTGCACACGTGCACGCGAACCGAGGACCGACCCTAAGGCACGAATTCCACTCTACCAAAGCATGGCAAGGCATGGAATATGGCATACAAACATGCGAATTTCAGCGCTAAAATATGATGCTAAACAGCCCTGAAACATGGCAATATGGCACCCGATGCATGAGATGAACACCGAAACTCAAAACTAGGCATACGCAATGACCTATAGTTATACAAAGCATGCATTATTTGATCATGAAGCATGAAGATAGAGTCAAGGCAGCCCCAAAACATGAACTTTCTTAATTCAAACCATGGCCACAAGGTGTTAGCAAGATGGGCTAAAGTAGCATGCAATTTTGACTAGTAAACATGGGTTACATGGCAAGTACATGAAGCAAGCGAGAACTCATCAAACTAGAAAAAATCAGTGAATAAAACATGCCAAAATATACCCAAATAACCATGGAAATGTAGCCAACACATGCATAAATGAAGGGCTCCTTTAGAGGGCCATGCAAGGAGTTATTAGGCACATACAAGATAAACATGAAGCATGACCAAAACAACTCTGGAAATCAAATATGGTAGTCCCAAAACTCATCAAATTGACCCTGAAATGTGACTAAGAAGCATGCAAAGAGGGGTCCCTTTGGAAGGCCAAAATGACTATCAAACAAGTCAAGGTGAGAGGGGGTCACCCCCCTTTGATTTGGAGGCTCAAAATAGTATCAAAGCCACTGGAAATCCATTGGATTCCAGTGGCTAGAAGGTCAAACAAAGCGTGCAACAAGAGCTTAGGTGTAAGGCTCAAAACAAGGGACAATCAAGCATACAAGGAAGCATGTGACCTCAAATAAGAAAATTTCCTTAATAAAAAATGAATATGATGTCAAAAAACGCCTTTTTCCAGTTTATAACAACTCTAAAAAATCAACATAAATAGGGCTAATCTATCATGCAAAAATGGCCCTAAAAGAGAGAATAGAGACAAGGGACAGCAGCTGGCCCCAAATGGTAAAGAGCTCCTCAAAAAAGTTGAAGAAGGGCTCAAAAAAAGGCACTTTACAGTTTACATTAAGTCTCGAAAATGAACAAAAGTGAGGCTAAATCAACATGCAGGAAAAAGGCCTAAAAGAGGGATAAAGAGGCAAGTGGTAGCATCTAACCTCAAACAGAGGAGAGCCCTTCAACAAAGTTGAAGAGGGGCTCAAAAAAAGATATTTCACAGTTTATGAGCAAGTCCAAAACAGCTCACAAATAAGCCTAAAATATCATGCAAAAATTGGCCTAAAAGAGAGTTTAAACACAAAGGGTGAGGAGGAGACTTCAAACAGAGAAAGACCCTTAATCAAACATGGAGATGAACTCAAAATATGACTATTTTTAGTTCGGGTCGGATCCCAAAAATGCTTTCAAGAAAGGCTTATAAATAAAGCAAGAAAAGACTAGTTTAAGGGAAAAGTGTGCTTATCCTTGAAGAGCAATGAACTAGCAGCCTTTGGACCAAGAAGAGGAGCTCCTAGCCTCTAGAAATCAGCTTCAAAAGGCAGGAATGGAGTGTGGAGGTGTGGTGCTATGGATTGGTGTAGAAATGGCCAAGAACCAAGGGTGTTTTGAGGGTTGGAATAGAGAGAGAGGGAGATTTAATGCAAGAGCTCCAAACAAGTTTTTGTAACCCTCTAAAATGGAGCTGGGGGTGCTGGTTTTATAGAGGGAGGAGTGGAGAAAAGGGGGGGAAAATCAAATTCAAATTTCCCCCCCAAAAGACCCCCCATCGGATACAGGATCTGGGAGGAAACAGAGGGTGCAGCTGTAAGGAACCAGGCGAGAGAGTCATGGCCGGCCAGGTTCAGAGGGCTCAGGTGGCCGGCCAGCCACCTCCCTTGGTTGGCCGGCCAGGGTCAAAAGGGTCAATGAGAATTAGTGGCCGGCCACACCAGAAAAGTGGCCTCCCATGTGTGCACAACACAGCAATGTGGAGGAAAACCAGGAAATGTGACCCAAGAGAGAGAAAAACCAATTTTTTAGAGGGGTTCAAAAGGGTTAGGAACAATTGCTGGCCGGTCATGTCATATTGGTGGCCTCCTAGGTGTGTACAACACAAATATGTGGTTGAGGGCCAAAGAAAGTGGCCCAGGAATGGTCAAAGTCAGCTTTCTAGCGAGGAAAATGGGCGATAAAGAGCGATGAAGGAATAAAGCTGGTCTTCAGAACAATTGCTAGCCTTCCACCCTTCTACGACTTTCATAACAATGAAAATAAGGTCCTTGCCAAAAATGGACCCAAACCGATGCAAAACGAAGGTTCGGGGGCCGAAACACGCAGCCCGGGGTCCCGAAAACTGACTGCTAAGCATCGGAGGTGGCGTTTGACCACGAAGTTGGTCTCTCGAGCCACAGTGTCCCTCAAAAGGGAGTAAATAAGATGTGTACCAAAACTGGAGCAAACGGAGGTGGTTAAGCGGTCCCGAACCGAGACACACGGCCGACGGTTCCGAAAAACCAGAAACCGGGCTCCAAATGAGAAAAATGGCCTACGACCACAAAACGTAGCCTACGGCCACTGAGAGATGATCTACGAGACCTCTCCCTCCCTTCGGGAAGAGAAAACGGAGAAAACGAGACTCGATTCGCAAACCGAGGTAAAGCACAAAAGAGTTCGGAAGTCTAGAGGCAAGGCTCGCAGCCGTGACTCCGCAACCTCAGAACAAGCACAATATGCAACATCACCAAGCGCTCAATCGGTGACGCCTGAGTCTTAAGGTCGGTTAAAAGTGGGGTGTCTACAATTGCCCCTCTTTGACATAACTCGAAAGTCATAAGCGACGGGAGTGAATGTCAAAGCCCAGAGATGACCCATTTTTGACAAGGCCGAAGACTTAGACAAACATACTAGATAACAAGGAGATGTGCCCGCAGGCAGGGGGGCAAAATGCAAAGCGATATGCACAAAGCCGGATGTAACTCAATGATCATGCGAAGCAGCAAGCTGTAACGAAACAAATATTCACAATGGATGCAACAGTTTTAAGCAAGAATGCAAAGCAATACTACATTTCATGCAGTTGAAGAATGCGGAGAATCATTGGATTCTCGCTACGTCTCACTCGGAGGAGATACAATACCCGTGCAGTTCGTCTGGTTGCACCAGCCTCAAATGAGCCGTACATACAATATCGTGCCTGAAAAAGGAAGAAACTTAACAAGCACAACATAGTTAGCAACATATGTTCAGTGTGATATCGAATGCAAACAAACGCGGCGCTGATGGGTGAGTGCATCGCAATGCGAGAAGCAACGTGAGTGACGACGCAAGTTTAAGCATGGAGGTATGACAATACTCGTGAAACGTGCACAACAGTGCAAGTGGTGTGCATGAGAATGCAAGTGGTGTGCATGAGAATGCAAGTGACGTGCATAGCAATGCAGGATAAGTGTAATCTCTAATGCACATTTTGAAACGAAACAATGAGTAAAGCAATGCAAACTTCGACAAGGGTGGCTTAATCGCAACCTCCGGTTTACCTTCCGGAGGGGTCACAACATATTCGAAAAGGATACATCTTGCTCTCGGCGAGTAATGATGAAACACACATTGAAAGTTGGAGTTGAAGTTCCCGCAGGGGGATTTCGCGACAAAAAGTGCACTTTCCTTGTACTTTCTCGGGTGCCGGAGACTCCAATCATCACCAAAATTTGCAGAGAGCTTGGAGGCCACCTTGGGAACACCACCAGCCATGTATGGTCCCAAGGGGAGGCTGCCGGCCATGTGTGAAGCAAGGAGATGGCCGGCCGGCCACCTAACCCAGATTCGGGGCATTTTGGTCCTTTTACTCTCTTTTCTTTAAATGTGCTTATCCAAAGCACTTTTCCTCATAACTCCAGCTCCGAAATTGCTCTCTCTTCCTTCCCAAACCATTTTCTCTCTCAGATCTGTGCTCTATACGCGTTTTCCAACGCCCCACGCAAGTTGTTTTCGTGAAATCTTTTAGTTTTCGTCACTTTGAACCAATTAATTTTTGATTTCGGAGCTTCTTTTATCATTTTTACCACTTGAGGTAAGTTTGTCTCAACATTTGGAAGATTTTCTCGGGAGTTGACTTTGGTTGACTTTTTCATTTCCCGAGAGTTGACTTTTGTTGACTTTTTCCAATTTTGGCTCATTTTGCTCATTTTTGTAGATTTTTCGAAATGGCTGGTCATTTCCCTCATGGTGGAGGTTCTCCGGGTGCCGGGGGTGAGCCGGATATCATGTCCTTGCGCCCGAGGGTTCGGCCGTTTGATCCTGAGAGGTATCATCCTTAGGAGCACATCCTCCCGCGGGCGATTTTTTACCATTTCATTGATTTCGACGACCGAGCGCCTAGGGATCTGCTTTTGCGAGAGCCGGAGTCCCACCTCTCTCATGAGGCACGAGAGGTATTTACTTCACTTTCACATTCTCTGCAATGTATTCTGCATTTTCCATGTATTTCATGCTTTTGCTATGTTTATCTGCCGACTCAAGCACACAGTTTGTTTTGAATGTTTAGTCCATAGCACCTTATTCCGCTTGCATCTTGAACACATAGTTCAAACATCCTGACTTTCTGAACATGTAGCCCGTATATTGATTGTGAACACACAGCACACACTTGTTGAGAATTGAACACACAGCCCAATACTTTGAGATGAACACGCAGCCCAAACTGAAGGTGTCACGACCTAAACCCGGCCCTATAGGTTTAGCACCGTAACCGGCCAGTAATCCGGGATTATCAAGGCTGCTTGTGATGTCTGATAAAAGCAATCTGAGAACTGGCGGAAGCCAATACAGTAGATAAGTAATGTCTAATGAGCTGTGACAGGCTGTATGCCAAAAAGATTTTTCATACATATAAACGTTGATGCAGATGCGGTTATGCACAATATTTACAATCATTGATGCGGGGACTTAATCCCACTTAGCGATCTGATGGCGAGATAGCAGTTTATACAAGCGGTGAGGCGATACAGAAAGGGGAATGCTAAAACACCCCTAAGCCTTAGCATGGTAGGCTTGGAACCTTGCAGTGAGGCACGTAGGCTGGCTTGACAAAACTGGAATAACCCCGACGCGTCTAGCTTTGGTCCAGTGCCTGTACACCTACATATATATATATATATATATATGAGCAGTGAGCTAAAGCCCAGTGAATAACATAATGCGTAAAGAGGTTTAGAATGAATGTCCTTACAGTAATGAAAACAGTTCAATTCAATCAATATATATATCAGTTGTTCAGTGCGATGCTTGATCATATGTGGTACATCGGTAGCATAACAAGATAATAGTAGGTCTTAAAAGACGAAAGCGGTAATGATGGCCATCGATCGATAAATAATAGTGGTTCCACGAGGCAAGCGAGATCTCTATGTGATAAAGATGAGCGGTAAGTGCTAAGGATGCCTGATGCAGTTGAAATAAAGGACATACATTCATTCAATAACAATATCGATTCGATTAAGTTGATTGATTCGGTGTTGAAGATAATCATTTTGAACATATCTTTACACAATTGTTACTCACAGTGTTCTGGGCTATCAGTAGCTAGAGCGTCTCCTCGAATGCCAACCCTAAACAGTCAACAGATTGAACACACTCTGAGTTACACAGTTGGGAAAGGTAATCATTAAGCTCCCTATTATGCCTCGGTGTGTCCTACATCTATATCCTCATTAAGATGTCTTAAACTAGGCCTAAGAATGCCTAGGATGGAATGAGGATGCAAAGATGTGCACAGAAATAGTTTTAGAAATTTTTTTTAGTGAAACAAGGCCTCGCCGGCGTGAGTTTCCCGCTCGAGCGGACAAGCAAACAAAGGTCCCCGCTCGAGCGTCAACTTGCCCGCTCGAGCGTGTCACACAATCCTCCGCTCGAGCGTATATTCCTCCACTCGAGCGGACTGATGAACGGTGCAAGATGCTGGATGCTCGATTTCTCCGCTCGAGCGCGTATCACTCCGCCGGCGAATCAGAAAACAGTCAAAATTGCTGGGAGCTTGATTTCCCCGGCAGCACTTCCGCCGGCGGACCAAATCTGGGAATTCCAAATTCGAGTCCCAAGCTCAAAATCAATTTTTGATGCTCCAAATTCGATCCTCTTGGGCCCATTTTCTGGAAAACACTTGCAAGCTCATAGAACATCATGTTTCAAAGGTCAATTTAAGAAATCAAGGCCCAAGGGTGTTTAATTTTAAGCCCAATTTGAAACCGATTTCATGAACAACACTCAACCATGCCATGCATGAACTTTAAGCAACTTACAAGCTTCAAAACATGCTCTAATGAGCTCATTCTCTTCAAAACAAGTTGAAAACATGGACTTAAGCTTAAACATGAGCATGCATGTACAATTCTACCATGAATTCAACCCAAAACTCACCAATTCAAACATGCATGCATGAATTATGCTCTAATTCAAGTCTTAACTCTACAATGATGCACAAACCATGCAAGACTTAGCTCAAAGACAACAACAAGGAGATGAATGTCCTACCTTAGTCTTGTATTCAAGGTTTAGGAGTCCAATTTGACAATTTACACTTCAATTCCAAGCAATTCAAGCCAATTCAACAAAATGAACTCAACTCTCTCTTATTTTCTTCCTTTGGTCGGCTAGGCTCCTAATTGTGGCTGATGAAATGAGGTGGTTCAAGTGCAATACATGTCTCTAATGTGTGTCTAGGATAGTGGCCCACTTGATGGCATTTTGGTAATTAAGGCAACTTACATGTTTAGCTTATTTTAATCTAATTTAGTCGTACCTAATCACATTTTAGTTAAATACACCATAAAATCACATTATTTCTGCTGATCATGGAACACTAAACGATTTTCAGTTCGCCCGCCGATAAGGCCTTCAATTTGAAATTTAAACATAAAACATGGACAGATAAACAATCAACCAAACAGATAGAATATGCAATACAACAATTATACTTCATCAATTCAGTCTCAATTTCAGTCAGTCAGTTCAGTATTTTAATCAGTCCAGTCACCAATCATAAGCAGTTCAGTTTAACGATGTCGGTGGTCATTGATGGCAGTAACGAGGGTTATTCTGAAGGTGAACACGCTTGACACCTTGATTGAGAGTTGAACACGCAGCGAACTTTGAGATGAGCACCGGCCCATACTTTGATGTTGAACACACTCGTTGTTGAGGTGAACACACAAGACACCTCGATTGAAAGTTGAACCATGACCCAAACTTTGAATTCTGAGATGAACACACAGCCCATACGTTGATGTCGAACACACAGCTCGTTGTTGAGGTGAACACACAGCACACACTGATTGAAAGTTGAACACGCAGCCCAAACTTTGAATTCCAAGATGAACACACAGCCCATATTTTGATGTCGAACACACAGGTCGTTGTTGAGGTGAACACACAGCACATTTTTCTGATTGTGAACACACAGCACACACTGATTGAGAGTTGAACACGCAGCCTAAACTTTGAGATGGACACATAGCCCGCTGATTCTGAAATCTGAATACACAACTCAAATACTTGATGTTGAACACACAGCTCGAACTTTGAGATGAACACACAGCCCACACTGATTGTGAACACACAGCACACACTGACTGAGAGTTGAACACGCAGTCCAAACACTTGATGTCGAATACACAGCCCGAACTTTGAATTTTCTGAACACGCAGCCCAGATTCTGTATCTGATTCAATTTTGCACACAGCTCATACATTTCATTTGCACGTAGCTTATTCATTTCATTTGCACACAGCTTATTCATTTTATTTGCACGCGGCTTATTTATCTTATTCTAAAACTGAATACATGTGCTCATCACGGATGCGGTATCGTCTTGTCTTGAGGATATGGCTCTACCGCGGCGAGAGAGTGTTATGCGGAGCTTTCGGAGGCTGTCCGGGATTTGGTCGGCGTGGCAGGGTTTGGGCCCTTTTATCGGGATATCTCATGTGCCCGGTAGGACACTGATGGGTGCTTTGGTAGAGAGATGGTGGGACACCACCAATTCCTTCCATTTTTCTGCCACCGGGGATATGACCATGACCCCATTTGACTTTACCATACTGATGGGCCTTGATGTGGAAGGTTGGGCCATCCCATACGACGAGGACATGGGTGAGTGAGAGGCCGCCTGGATATATTTATTGGGGGCTCGCTCGCCTGTTGACAGATCTTCGGGCAGAGTCCGATACACCTGGTTCTCTTCCCATTTCAGGAAGGCAGAGATGGAGCCTGAGACTCCCGAGGAAGTAGCGCAGTATACCCGCGGATTCCTGATGTTCCTCTTCAGGACCACCCTGTTCGCCGATAGGGGGAACACTGTCGGGCTTTATCTGTTAAGTGCTCTGGTGGACCTATCACAGGTCAGCAGATATGACTGGGGTGGTGCCAGCCTGGCTACTTTATATTGCTATATGAGCGCGACCTCCCGCGGACGGGAGAACATGGTTGGTGGCTATTGGAGGGCTTGGGAGGTACTTTCTGCTCTCTCGATTTACATTTTTGTTTCTCATTATTTGTACATTGCACACACGGCGCACTTTACATTCTGTACCATGCACTTTGCTCTCAGCATTTTGTATTACATTCTGTACTCAGCATTTTGTATTCTGATGGTTATTGCTCTGTTTCTCACAATTATGGGTCTACGCATACTTCCCGATACTAGCCCCAGAGCTTGAGGTGGAGGTGCCCCTCACGACCCCGTATTCACTTGTATTTGAGGGCCAGTACCGACTGAGACCTCGGGAGTCTTTCCTCTACCTGCGACAGTACTTTGACACAATGCGGACGTCAGAGGTATTTCAGAACTCTCAGTTCTTCATGTTTCCCAACTTTGATTTATCTTGCTCATTTGCAATTTCTGATTAGTTTATGCATTGGTTATCCGCAGATCACCTGGTAGCCCTGGGCGCCTTTAGGCAGAGACCTCCGATTCTATTTTGCCGGAGCGTGGGGGGCCTCTCGGTATAGGATCCTGTTTAAGGGGCCAGTTGGGAGGGTCTGGTTTTTGGGAGATCGCTTCTTACGTCAGGTATGGGGCTACCCTGAGCAGGACATTCCTTCGGCGCCTCCAGACGATATGCGGACTGCTGATAGGCTCTCTCCCCAAGAGGTCATTGATGCTATGCAGGGCACCGATGCCTTCCTACATCTGGAGTAGAGGGAGTATGCGACCTACCGTCACACCTACTTGATGCCTCTGCTGACGGGAGTCCGTACCCCGATGAGGAGGTCTGTTGGTATGCCCTCATCAAGCAAGGCTCGGACTCGATGCCCTTCCACTGCCAATTTGGCGCATCTAGAGGTGGGAGTGGATTGGTTCCCTCGATTCCTTCGACTCATCATCATCCTGGATGGCCAGATATGCCGACTGAGTTGATGGGATGGCAATATGGGACCACCTCCCAATTCGATTCGATAGAGCCTCCGATGCTCGCCACCGATATGTCGAGACCGGACTCACCACGGTATGCTTCTGACTTTGATTCATTACTCGATACTTGGACATTTATTCCTTCTTGATACTCTTGCCTTTACATCTGCGACCTCTGTCGAGTATATGGACGAGGTGCTCGAGATGGTAGCCTCATTTGAGGGCATGGTCTCGCGAGAAAGCGCGATTGTCCATCATGGGTTTCAGTACCATTTTTCGGCATTTATCATACTTACGATGACATGCCGATCTTGAACATTTTTTGCATTGATAAATTTTGCAGAGCACATCCGACACATACCACATTCATGCACTATTCCTGCATACATCCACTCTGTGGTTTGCATCTATGTCGATATACATGTTTTGGTGATGTATTCAAGCGCATTCTTTATTTTCAAATGCCTCCGGTGTATGCTCGATCAGTAAGACCATCAGCCTTCCCGAGGTCTTTGGGCATCTAGGCCTTCAGAATAACCTCGTCTGGATTCTTGAATAACCATGAATTAAATCTTGATTATTGCTAAACCGACCGCTAATGGTGATAATTGGATTAATCAAGTATTGGATAGTGATTGAAACTGGGCGAAATTGAATAAGTTTGTACGTTATATTGCATATTGTATCTGTTTGCTTGAATGACTATCTGTTTAAATTCGTATGTTTAAAGCTGTTAATTGAAGGCCTTATCGTCGGGTCGATTTGAAACCGTTTGATGTTTTAGACTCGAGAATATTTCGATTTAATGGTATATTTATCTAAAAATTGATTAGGAATGATTAAATTAGATTAAGCGAATTAATTGTCAAGTTTAACTTAATTACGGAATTGCAATTAAGTGGAATTTGTTTATCCTTGGTCATTGAACCTTATACACACTTGATTTAGAACATTCCTCAACCATTTTCTTCACTCTAGCCGACCAAGAGAAGGAGTAGGAGAGAATTTGGGTTCTATCTAGAGAATTGGCTTGTAGACTTGAAGAACTTGTAGGAAATTGGCAAATTTAGCTCCCACACCTTGAATACAAGATTAAGGTAGGACATTCATCTCCTTATTGTTGTCTTTGAGCTAAGTTTTGCATGATTCTTGCATCATTGTACAATTAAGTCATGAAATTGTTGAATTAGAGCTTGAATGTTGCATGCATGCTTGAATTGATGTATTTTGAAGTTAAATTCTTGGAGAATCATACATGCATGTCCATGTTTATATTATAGTCCATGTTTTCACTTCATTTTCCAACTATTGAGCTCATTAGAGCAAGATTTGAAGGTTGATTTTGGATTAAAACTCATGCATTGCATGTTTGAAATTGTTCTTGAAATTAGGTTTGAAAAATGGTTTTAATTGACTCACCTTTGGGGCTTGAATCCATAAATTGGCTTTTGAAACTTGTTATATATTGTTTTGGGATGTATTTTCCAGAATTTGAGCCCAAGAGGTCGAGAATTGAGTTGAGAATGCTTGGTTTGAGCTTGGAAGGCAAATCTGGAAATTCCAGATTTGGCTTCTTCGCCGAGCGAAGGATTCTCGCTTCAGCGGCGACCAATGTTTTCCTCGAGCCACGCCGGCGAAGGATTGGTGGCTCGGCGTAAATCGAACATCGATTACTTTCCTTTGTTTCATCGGACGCTCGGCGAAGGAAGGCTCGCTCGAGCGAACCCTTTGATTTTGGAAGCTCGCTCGAGCGAACATCGAGCGAGTATCGCGCGTAAAAATTGAGCATCCAGTACTTTTACTGTTTCATCAGATCGCTCGAGCGAAGGATTGTTCGCTCGAGCGAAGCCTTTGTTTTTGCAACCTCGCTCGAGCGAAGGAAGGCTCGCTCGAGCGAGACCCCTGTTTTCAGCAACTTTTGAAAAATGCCTTCCAACTGTATTTTTGCATCCTCATCGCATCCTAGGCATTCTTAGGCCTAGTTTAAGACATCTTAATGAGGATTTAGGCATAGAACCACACCGAGGAAATTTAGGGATTTAATTATCATCCTTTCCGATTGTGAACTTAGTGTGTGTTCTATTTGTTAGCTATTTAGGGTTGGCTCAGGGGCCGCTCTGCTGCTATAGCCCAATCTCTGTGAGTAGCAGTTGTGTAAAGATATGTTCAAATGGTTATATTTTGAATCTTGGTGAACTGCATTTATCGAGCGATATTGTTTATTGAATGAATGTATGTCTGCATTTGAACTATCTTGTGGCATCCTTAGCACCTTGTTATTGGTATTCTGAGCTCTGTCGGTTTCCTTGTGGAACCATCTTGTTTGATGGCCATCATTATTGTTGGATGCATTAAGGCCGGTCCTTTTGGACCTCTTGTTTATAGGCTAATGGATGTACCACATATGGTGATTGATTGAAATCTTGATTGGTGAAATCTTGAAGATTGAAATCTTGTATAATGAATTGATTTCATTCTTTGTAAGGACATTCATTCATAACCTCTTTACACGTTATGTTATTCCTTGGGCTTTAGCTCCTTTGTTTATATATATATGTAGGTTCTTAGCAACGGGCCGAGCTAGGGCGTGGGATTGATCCCGATTTTGTCAAGCTTGACCTATGTGCCTCACTGCGAGGTTCCGAGTTGCCATGTTATGGCTTGGGGTGTTTTGTGTCCCCTATCGGTCTCTTTCTTGTATTGTACTTTTGTATAGACCGTTCTTTGTTTCTTGTCTTGTTGTCTAGGGACTTGATCCTGTCTTGTTGTGTGTACCAATGTATAGGCTGTATATGGATTGTCTTGTTTTAGGCTGTATGAATGCATAAAAATGTTTTTGACATTGATTTTCATGACTCAATGGACACTAGTTATTTCTTGTATTGGCTTCCAGCCACATACTGTTTGATCAGTATTCTTCAGTAGGCCTTTGGTAATCTCGGATTCTTGGCGATTCTGATGCTAAACCCATAGGGTCGGGTTTGGGTCGTGACACCTTCTCGAGGGGCTGGTAGAGGGGAGTCGTCTCACGGACGAGGTGGACGCAGGGCGCACATCATAGAGGAGGAGCCCAGCGAGGAGGAGGAGGAGGCCGCAGATCCCCAGTCAGAGACATCCGCTGACTGAGAGGGTGGCTCCGATCCTAGTTCTGGTAGTGGAGACAAGGTTGAGGAGGATTCCGAGGATGGCGGCTCCGATTCAGACGATGATGATGGCGATGATGGTGCAGAGTCTGTTTCGCCGAAGAGGACGAAGAGGGCCTCTTATTCCTGCTATTGAGAGCATAGATGCGGTTGTTCCCTGCTTTATTTACCTTTTTACTAGTAGTTATAACACATTGTATATTGTTAGGCAGTTTCATTTTCTGTAAGACTTGTACCCTTGTTGTAAAATGATGATGGAATGAAACAACTTTTGAAAAGTGTTGTGTTTTATTTTTTTTTTCAGCATCGCATCACATCTTTTTGCACCAAAATGAGATTGAATGGATATGTGCATTGTGTATTTGCCAAGTCAGGTAGTGAACCGACGCAACAAACTAAACAACTTAACTCACCAAGACGATAACAGAATCTTAGCAAGTTTACAACTCGATAAGCAAAACACAACAAAGTTGATGACTCGATAAGTAAGGCACAACAAAATTGTTTAAACAAAAGTAACAACTCAATGTACGAGACTTGACAGCTCGACAAACTTAACAACTCGATAAGCAAAACAACAACTCAATAAGCAAGACTTAACAAAAACTCTATGAACAAAGTGCATTTCGGACGATCTGGGTGATGGAACGCATCCGAAACTGAGGGAAATGGAGGCCTTCAAAACCCCCGATGCATGGAAATGGTAGGAACTTCCTTCCAGATGGTAAAACAGTACCAAAGACACACTTGGGAGCATGGCCGGCCACCTTTGGGAACTGGCCGGCCAGCTTTTTGCATTGGAGAGGAGAGGGGTGGCCGGCCTACCAGAAAAGGTGGCCGGCTGGCCACCTAGCCCAGCAACCACCAAATTTTTGACACGTTTCGCCCGAACAGTGTCTTATCCTCTTTAAAAGCTCTAGCCTCGTGGTTGATTCATTTCATCTCAGTTTTGTACCAAAATGGAGGCGTTTCTCGTCGAAAATCTCACAGCTTGGATCACTTCTCTAGATGGGTCGGAAAAGTTGAACTTTCGGGACTTCGGCTTGAATGCACTATTCACGCTGAGTCATACTCCGCTGCACCTTCCCTTCCTTCATGCCGCAGCGAGGTTTTGGAACCCGGTAACACATGTCTTTAGCTTCGGCGGGCAAGAGGTATGTCCGACTTTCGAAGATTTTCAAGTTTTGATGGAATCCGAACATCATGAAGAAATTTTGCCTCAATTTCGCTTCGGTCACGCCCAAGCTTTAGGGCGGATGTGTGGACTCACCATGCATGATGCTCGGTCTCTGATCTGCAACGGGGAACTGGACATCCTCAGCCTGATTCATCGCTTTTCTGACGCCGGTGACCGCGGCAACCCTCATTGGCAAGGTTTTCGGCAACACGCCCTTTATTTGTGCATGCTATCTCATTTTCTGCTTGCTCCAGGCTTCAATGGCCCTAGCATTCATCTGATTGAAGTTGCGCAAGGCTTAAAAGAAGAAAAAAGCTACATCGCCATGACATTGGTCAAGACACTGATCGGCTTGGACGTTTTCTATCGCCGGGAGATGACCAGATTTGCGGGGAGTCCACTACTGCTGCAGGTAATGTTTCCCACCCAATCTCGCATATATATGGCTCACATCACTCGGCTCTCGGGCTCGGTTTTTCTCACAAAACCCTTTTCTTACTTTTCTCTCATCGTACATCTCTCTATTCTTTATTCTCTTATTTTTCATCCTTTCCCAGGTATGGTTGATGGATAAACTGCAGGTTGTGGACTCTTGCCCAGCCTACTCAGCTCGCGGCTACTTCTTTCGACAACGCCTAGTCGATGCCCCTGACGAGGAGTGGTGGTTTGACTGGATGTGCAATCTGTCTGCAGATCACATTGCTCAGCGCTGTCCTTGGCTCAATCTCCCGGCAATGAGCTATAGTATGTCCCGACAAACCGGGATCCAGTTGATTGGTCTGACTCACTGTGTGTTCTATTTTCCGTTCCAGTTCCAACGCCAGTTCGATCATGATCAGACTTGCCCGCCAGAGGGGATAGAGTATCCTGCCACATTCTGGTTTGGCGCCTGCCTTGCGGTATGCCACAACATGGAGGACTAGAGAGCTCCTAGCTCCGTTCCCACTTCGGTTGCACTTTGTCGGCGAGTGCTTGGATTGGCTCAATGAAGAGGCTGGTCGGGCCCGACTTGGCATCGAGGCCGACCGGCTCTGGGAGGGCGCGAGGATCTGGGACTTATCTATGCCGGATTTATTGTTTTACAGACTTTCAAGTTTTCTTTATGAATGTAATAAAAAGCAACTTTAATTTATGCAAGAAGCGGAGAACTCTGTTTTGAAATCAATGAAATTGAAGGTTGTGGGTCTTGAAAATTTTCGCTTTGGTCCAAAAATGGTCTTAGTTGTAAAAAGATTAATTTGAACAGAGTCAACTTTTATTAAAACTTTTCAAAACCATTTTCGATATGGATCGAGCTGACACGCTGAGATCATCAGCGAGATGCACAACCGGATCCTAGCAAGCTGGAAAGTTGCCCTAGTCTGAATAATCTGACCTTTGCATGGCAACGGAAAATTGCCCCTAGTCTGAATAGTATCGCAGCACTGCACAGCAACGGAAAGTTGCCCCTAGTCTGAATAGCACTGCACTGGAGATCACGATGAATGCTGATAGACAAAGATGATTGAGATGATCAAATGGACAAAGTTGATCGGGGAAAATTTTATGGCTGAACTTCAGGATGAAGTTGCCTACGTATCCCAAAGATGGGAATCAAGCCTTACGTAGTTCAGGCTCGGGTTCACTTGGGTATTTTCACTCTCCTTTTACGCTCTAACTTTTGCCAAGGCCGCCCTTTGCGGGTTTTCAACCTTGCGAGCTCAGTTTTTATAATTTCAAATTTTTTGTGCTCTGAGTTTTGCCTAGGTCGCCTTTTCAGGTTTTCGGCCTAGCGAGCCTCTCAGGGGTAATATTTCTTCAACTTGTCCATATTGATCGGTTGTGAGAACTCTAAGCCATCTATATCCATCAGAACCACAGCTCCACCTGACCAGATAAACTTAATGATGTAGGGACCAGTCTAATTGGGTCTGAACTTGCCCCTTGGGTCGTGGATGGGAGCTCAGTTGTCCTTGAGCACCAAATCTTCTTCTTTTAGATTCCTGGACTTAACTTTCTTGTTGAAAGCCCGGGCGATTCTGCGCTGATAACCTTGAACATGGTACCGTGCTTTCAGTCTTCTCTCATCAAAGAGCATAAGTTCCTCAAACCTGCTCTACTGCCAATCTGCTTCGGCTATTTGACACTCAGCTAGTACTCTCAATGACGGAACCTCAATCTTGATAGGAAGAACGGCCTCCATCCCATAAACCAATGAATACGGAGTCGCCCCAGTAGAAGTTCAGATTGAAGTCCGGTAGCCCCACAGAGCAAACGGCAGCTTATCTGGCCGATCCCGGTAGGTTTCCACCATCTTCTGCAGTATGTGTTTGATGTTCTTGTTGGCGGCCTCAACCGCTCCATTGGTTTGCGGCCGATAGGTAGACGACTTATGAAAAGCCACGTTGTATTTTTCCAACAAGTCAATCACTTCCTTCTTGAAGTGGGAACCGTTATCTGAAATTATCTCGTTTGGGACCCCGTAGCGACAGATGATGTTGTTTCTGATAAACTTCGCGACATGTGAAGCCTTCAACACCGCATAGGATTGGGCCTCGACCCACTTCGTGAAATAATCTATCACGACCAGGATGAACTCATGCCCGTTCGACCTCTTCGGAGTGACAGCCCTGATCACATCAATTCCCCAGACTGAAAATGGCCATGGCGAAGTCATATTGTACAGCTTCGACAGCGGAATGTTCATACGATTTGCATGAATTTGACATTTGTGGCATTGCCGAACAAAACCGATACAATCTTCCTCCATGGTGGACGGTGGTAACCTGGCTCGAGGATCTTCCGTACTAGCATTACTCCATTCATATGCGCACCGCATTCTCCTCCATGGATGGCTTCCATTAGACGCTTAGATTCTTCGGCATCGACACACAGCTTATGCATTTCCAGATGGCCTCTCTTATACAGCTTACCCCCACAGATGATGAACTGAACGGCCATTCTTCTGATTATCCTTTTATCCTTGGCATTTACGCCTAGTGGGTATGCTCCTTTCTCCAGGAAATTCCAAATCTCGTGATTCCAGGGGTTTTCGTCCTGAACTTCATCTATAGCAACAATCGACTCGTAGGCTGGCACAAATTTCTGGTCAATGATAACTGGACACATCCGGACTCCGAACGGGATGTCTATCATGGAAGATAGAGTTGCTAAAGAATCTGCGAACCTGTTGTTCTCTCTTAGTAGATGAGCAAAGTTTAGCTTCTCAAACCAAGGAATTAATAAGTCCAAGGTTTGGTGATACATCATCATCTTTTCTTCTTTGACTTTCCAATCTCCTTTTGCTTGAGACACAACAAGGTTCGAGTCCCCGATGACGTCCAACTGTCTTGCCTTGCCCTTAGTTCGAGTCGCTTCTAGACCGACAATGCATGCCTCATATTACGCCGTTGTTTGAGACTTTGAACCGAAGCTTGAAGGCTAGAGGGATACGGGACTTGTCAGGTGCTATCAGTAACACTCCTATCCTATACCCGTACTGATTTGACGCTCTGTCAAAGTACATCGTCCAAGTTTCATCGTCGATGTGCAAAATGGCTTCATCTGGGAATAAGTACTCGACCGTTTCATCCCCTTCCACTGGATGGTCGGCTAAGAATTCTGCTACTGTTCTTCCCTTGACTGACTTGCGTGTCATATATTTCAAATCGAATTCGGAGAACAACAGTAACCAATGAGCTAGCCTACCCGTAAGTGCTGGTTTCTCGAAAAGATATTTGATGGGATCGAGTCGTGAAACCAACATTACGGAGTGAGCTAATAGGTAGTGCCGTAGCTTCCTGGTAGCCCATACCAAAGCTAAGCAAGCCTTCTCCAATAGTGTGTAGCGAGTCTCATACTCTAGCATCTTCTTGCTCAGATAGTAGATGACTTTCTCCACTTTGTCCTCTGATTCTTGCGCGAGCATATAGCTCATTGTGGTCTCAGTCACTGAAAGGTACAATATCAACGGTTTCCCCGGCTCTGGCGGTGACAACACGGGCGTCTGTAAGTATTCCTTGATCTGTTCAAAAGCAGTTTGGCATTGGCCGTCCCATTGGAATTTCTTTCCTTTCTTCAGGAGACCAAATAGTGGTTCACAAGTCAAGGTTAATTTTGAGATAAACCATCTTATGAATTGCACTTTACTCAGAAAGCCTCGCACCTCCTTTTCAGTCCGTGGTTGGGGCATTTCTAGGATGGCCTTGATTTTGGAAGGGTTGACTTCGATACCTCTTTGTGTAATCAGAAACCCCAACATTTTTCCCGCTGTAACACCGAACGTACATTTATGAGGATTCACAAGAATCGAATTCTCTGATCCTTTGAAAGAACTTTTGCAAGGCGGTGTAGTGGCCCTCTCTTTCTTTGGACTTGACAATCATGTCGTACACGTACACCTCAACCTCTTTGTGGATCATGTCGTGCAATATTGTGCTCGCGGCTCGTTGATAAGTAACTCCAGCATTCTTCAACCCAAACGGCATTACTCTGTAGCAGTATGTCCCGCACGGCTGGTGAATGCAGTCTTTTCCCAGTCTTCTGGTGCCATCACTATCTGATTATACCCTGAGAAGCCATCCATGAATGAGAGCAAAGCATGCCCTGCTGTGAAGTCCACTAGCTCGTCAATATGCGGCAAGGGAAAGTCGTCCTTCGGACTAGCTCTGTTCAAATCCCTGAAATCCACGCATACTCGGATTCTGCCATCCTTCTTCGGCACTGGAACGATGTTGGCCAACCAAGTCGGGTATTCGGATACCAGCAGGAAGCCTGCGTCGATTTGCTTGGTGACCTCTTCCTTAATCTTGAGAGCCCAGTCCGGGCGGATCCTTCTGAGTTTCTGCTTGACTGGTCGGGCCTCGGGGTCAAGAGGGATCCGGTGCTGTACAATCTCAGGATCGATCCCAGGCATGTCTTCGTAGGACCACGCGAAAAAATCTTTGAAATCTTTTAATAAAGCGACTAAGCGCTCGCGTTCCTCCGAAGACAACGTGGACTCGATCTGGACCAGCCGCGGGTCCTCCTCAGTACCAATATTCACGGTAGTGATTTCATCCATTAGGGGTTTAACAAATCTCTCCTGCTCTTGCTCAATTAAGCGTTGCAAAACCGGAAGAATTTCTTCCTCGTCGTTTTCATCAAAATTTTGAAAGTCTGAGCTTATGCAATAAATTAAGGGCACAGAAAAGTACTCAGAAATCACAGCTACTTGATTCTCATTAAGTACATCCAAATCGTCCGATTCCTCGGTTACAACAGACTCAATTGAGAAAGAAAAAGACGACTCGGACAAAGGCGTGGCATCCGGTTATCATCTCCAGATTACGGACTTAGACTCGGTCAGTGGAACTGATTCCGACTCACAAGATTCGGTGGAATCAGATTCCGGCTCACTACCTGACCCGGTATTGCTGGACAAAAATCCTTCATCGTATTGCCAAGTAAGAGAAGGTGCGATAGATGCATCCAAAATAGTTGCTGGTAGGCCCGCAGCCGTTTCATTCCCAATCATGGAAACCAAGAAGTTATCCCCTAAGCACTTATGGTCGATCGGAGGATCTGAAAGTAAACATGCCAGTGCTACCCCCATTTTAATTTCAGCGCCCTCGGAATCCACTACCTTACCTTTGCTCAACCTCGGTGATAGTGCATGCGCTCTTCGGCAACGTCATCCCCGGATAGTTGCAGGTCGAAGAAAATCTCGAAACCTGGCACGCGCTTCTTCTCTGCGTTCAGCCACGACTCTGGGAAGCCACAGAATGGAAAGCCCTCCCCCTCCCGGACGAAGCGTCCGTTTAGGATACCCTGAATGGGCCGGTGCATTAAGTCAAAAGGCTTGCCAGCCTTCTTTGCTCTGGCTCTTCCAGCCATTTCTTTTCTTTTTCGCATCCAATCTTCTTTGGTGGGCAGATAACCCAAGCCAAATGTATGAGGGTTGTGTGGCACTTGACCAATCTTTGCGGCGCCCTTCCTTCCTAATCCCATCCCGGGGATGTGTTGTAGTTTGTTCATGAGGTATACAGATTGAGCACTGACGTACACTCCCTCATTAACAGCCATGATATTCTGCACAACCCGAGCCTCAGCCAGAGTAAACCTTGATAAGAACACATCCTCCGTGCCGTGCTCGATTTCCAAGACTGGTGTAGACACTTCTGGCAGTGGATGGATTGACGAATTCCCGAAAACAATGGCCACCCCATTCCCGTGAGGGTACTTCAACATCTGATGCAAAGTGAAAGAGACTGCCTTCACTTGGTGCAACCACAGCCGCCCCAAGAGTAGATTAAAGGTTGCAGGAACGTCTAAGACATGGAATTCAATGTTGTGTTGTCCTGGACCAACACGGGTGCGAATTTTGTGATCCCATCACCTCCTGCTGGTGTTATCATAGGCTCGATCACTTGAGTAGTCGGCACGAAGTCCACGGGCTTTAACCCGATTGCATATCTTTGTCGCGAGCACGTGAATGGTCGATCCTCAGTCGACAAGAACCACTGGTACCCACTTGTCTCTACATTCCACGGAGATGTAGAGGGGTTTGTTATGATTTGCGCCCTCAGGCGGCAGTTCTTTGTTCGAAAAGGTTAATGTCGGGAAACTTCCTCCCGGAAAAACCAGTCAACTATACGCTACGGTGTGGTATCTATAGAGAGTTCAGCCTTGTCCATAGCAGATAAGATAGCCTATCTGTGCACTCGTAACGCCATAAGCAGTCCCCAGATGGAGATGTCTGCTTGTATCTTTTTTAACTACTTCAGCACGGCTTTCTCTTCGATTTGTTTCTCCTTCTGTCTCTCAGCTTCCTTATCCTTTCCCGACGCTTCTGGCTGGTCTAGGTGTGGGGGCTTGAAATACTGCCCGCTTCTTGTCATGTGATCCACCTCATCGAGATATTAGGTGTCGTTTGGTTGATTGCTCCCCCAATCTTCGTCTGTGTGGGCAAGACATAAATCATCATCTTTTTATCACATTCCGTTGGCATTCAAAAGGCACCTGTCTGGCTCCGGCATGATTGTACTTGCAGTACTTTCAACCCATGTGCTCGCTCATCTTCTGTCATCGTGCCCACAGCACTTTTAATCCTTTCATGGGTTTTGGCTTTCCGGATTTTCTCAGAATCCCAAATCTTTTCTTGTTCTACCTGCGTTAGCGCAGTCTGTTGTTCAGCTTTCCCTGTATTCTAAGCAAAATTCTTCATACCGGCGCTCTCCGGCAATGTACTCTGACTTTCGGCCCTTCCGACCACAACTGATACACTCGCCCCTGCCGGGCCCTGTTCTGGTTGGAAATCCAC
Organism: Camellia lanceoleosa; assembly: GCA_025200525.1. NCBI lineage: Eukaryota > Viridiplantae > Streptophyta > Magnoliopsida > Ericales > Theaceae > Camellia > Camellia lanceoleosa. Next base: position 188,390,380 of record CM045759.1, read on the forward strand.
AACATCCAGTTGATCATCCAGCCATCCGGCAGCCTTTGCCGATTCCTCATACTCAAACCAGTTGACTGCTGCGTCCCCTGATTCTTGGTCATTGAAAAACTGTAGGTTGGCGAAGCCCTCTTCCACGGCTGTTAAATCATTCGTTCCCTGCTCAAGTCTATCCCTCTAGATCACACACAGTTCTGCTTTCTCTGGCAATTCTATATTTGGCTCAAACTGGCCTGCTGATAGAATGTACTCACTCGGATCGTAGGCTTCCCCAGCAAAATTCCTGGACTGCTCAAACCCTGGCTCCTCAGTTCCATCCTCCTCTGCAATCTCCCCTGCACCGTCTTCTACAGCCGCCACCATTGGCTCAGGTTGGGTTGTAGAGATGTCTTACATGCACAAAAGGTCAATGCAGTCGGGAAGGAGCACCTCCGGCTTAGGTAGATGGGTAGGAGTGATATAGATGCTAGGATCGTAAGACACGACCCCAGTCTGGATAAAGTTAATTCTTTTGGGAGGTGGAGCTTGGTTGTGTGTAGGGAGTGGGTTGGTTGTAACATTAGGTCTTTCTGGTGGCAAGATCACCTGTTTGTCAACGAGATCTTGAATCTCGTGACGCAATCTGAAGCATTGGTTGGTGTCATGACCGTGTTGCTGGTGATATGCACAATATTTGGCTGGGTTATGAGTAGGGGGTAGTGGATTTGGTAACAGCCTCGGCTCTAAGGGTTTTAGATGTCCTTTTCTGATTAAGACCCCTAGAGCCTTGGACAAGGGCATGTACAATGGGGTGAAGGTTCTTTGGCCTCTAGGTTGGTATTTAGTGGTCTGGGTACTGCTTCCGGATGCACCAAAGAAGGGTGTGGCTGCCATGGGCCTTGGAAGGGGAGGGGGAATGGTGGCGACTAGGCTGACCTCCGAAGTCTTGCAATTGCAGCGCTACTCGGGCCTGCATTGTTGTTGCGGTTAAAAGTTCTCCGGGGTTGCTCCCTGTCTTGGTCAATCAGACCCTGTTTCATTGCATGTTCAATTTGTACCCCCATCTCGTGCAGATCTGAAAAGGTGGGAAAGGGAAATACAATCATTTTTTGCATCAGTTTTGGTTGGAGATTGCACACAATCATCCTGATCTGATCCTTATCGGTGGGCCTTAAAGTCATCATCGAGGCCTTCGCCTTCCATCGGGTCATGAAATTCGAGAAACTCTCTTTGGGCTCCTGCCTTGTTGTTTCGAGATCACGAGTTGTAATCTCGATTTGGATGTTGTAAGAGTATTGCACAACAAAGGCCTCGGCCATTTCATCCCAACTCCGCTTGACATCATCCTCCAATTTCGCATACCAGATAGCGGCCACTCCCGACAGGGTCTGGCCAAATAGCGAAAGCTTTTGGGGTCTGGTAAGGCCTATTGACCATAATATATCTGAGAATAGTCCGAGGTGGACCATGGGATCACCAGATCCATCGAAGCGATCAATCTGCGGCATTTCGAATCTATCCGGCAATGTGTAGACACCCCATTTTTGACCGACCTTAAGACTCAGACGTCACCGATTGAGCGCTCAGTGATGTTGCATACTGTGCTTATTCAGAAGTCTCAGAGTCGCGGCCGCGCGCCCTGCCTCCGGACTTCCGAATTCTCTTTTATGCCTTGTCTCGGTTTGCGAACCAGGCTCGGTTTTCTCTGTTTTCTTTCCCGAGGGAAGGAAGTGGTCCCGTAGATTATCTCCCGGTGGCCGTGAGCTACTTTTCGTGGCCGTAGGCCATTTTGCCCATTTCGGAGCCCGGTTCCCGGTTTTCGGGACCGTCAAGCCGTGTGCCTCGGTTCGGGACCACCCAACTATCTCCGATTTCTCCGGTTTTTGGCATGCACCCCTGTTTTATAGTTCCGAGGAACGCTGGGGCCCCTGATGCCCGCCAGCGGCCGAACACCACTTAGGTGCGGCGACCCATTTCGGGACCGGCTGCGTGATTTGGGCCCGAGCATTCATTCGCATCCGCCTTCTCCGGTTTCGACAGAACCTCTGTTTTATCATTTCGAGGAACCTGGGCCTCGATGCCCACGTGGCCGTATGCCACTTCGTGCTGTATAGGTTTTCGGGACCTCGAACCGCGGTTTTGGTCCCGAGCATTCATTTTGCATCGATTTTCTCGATTTTTGGCGAGAACCTCTGTTTTCTCATTAGGGACACTGAGTTGCAGATATCCACTTTCGCCAACACCACTTAGGCATCGGATGCTCATTTTCGGGATCGGAATTGCTCGGTTTTGGCTCGGCGTTCATTTCTCATTAGTTTTTGTTCAAACTTGGCGGTACCTCTGTTTCAACATCGGAAGATCCTTGGGGTGAGAAGCCATCAATTATTCCAGATAGCGGTTTCGCTCCTCCGAGCCCGTTTTTCTCACTTAGGGCCAATGTTGAACACCCTAGGGTATTTTCTTCCAACCAAAGCTACATATCTGTGATCGGGGGACATGGGAGGACCTAAAAGTTGGTGGTCGGCGAAAATTTGAGTTTCATTTTTGAGCCTCTCCTTCAAGCTCTATGTTGTGGCTCTGCTTGATGTTGCCAATTTCCAACCCTAGAACCTTGTTCTACACATCTTGGAGGACCCTAAAAGTTGGTGGTCGGCGGAAAATTTGAGTTTCATTTTGAGCCTCTCCTTCAAGCTCTATGTTGTGGCTCTGCCGGTGTTGCCAAATTCCAACCTTGGATCCTTGTTCTACACACCTTGGAGGACCCTAAAAGTTGGTGGTCGGCCACTAATTCAAAACTTCATTTTTTCACTGGTGGCCGGCCATGTAGGGTGGTGGCCGACCATGGGGGTGGCCGGCCACCTTCAGAGAACCACCTGGCCACCGGATTCTTGCTTTCCACTTGTCCACTGTCAGGATATCTTCCGACATATCTGGGGCATCCGGATATTCGGGAGGGAAAGATTGGGTGCTTTCCCTCCCCTTTTACACCCTATTTCTTGTCTATTTAAAGGGCCCTCCCTCTCCTTCTTCAAGGTTGGAAAATTTTGCTTCAAGAGCTCCTCTTCCAATTCTTCCATTTCCATAGCCAAAAGTCCAAGAAAGCTTCAAGTGTCAAAGGCCATTCCTTGATCAACCCTTAGCTCCATCATCCACAACACCATTCCAGCAGCAAAGGGATGATTTTCAGTGGTCAAGGATCAACAAATTCCAGCTAAGAAGTTGCAACAATCGGATCTTCAAGGGTAAGTTCCCAAATCCATCTTTTGTACCATTTTCTTGCTTCATATTTTTACCCTATTTCCTTTTGTTTTTGGGGCTCCGACCCCTACTGGTTTTAGGCTTATTTTGAGCCCCTCTACAACTTTTTAGAAGGGCTCAACTTCATTTGGTGTCTCCATGATACACTTCCTTCAATATCCATCTTGTATGTCACCAATTTGCATGCTAGTTTTAGCCTATTTGCATTTGTTTTTGGGGCTCCGACCCCTAATGTTTTTGTGCTTATTTTGAGCCCCTCTACAACATTGTAGAAGGGCTCAACCTCATTTGGCCATTCTATATACCACCTCTCTTGGAAATTCACTTTAGGCCCTAATTCTTGCATGCTTTGTTAGGCTTACTTGGCTCCGGATTTCAGCCTTCATCAGGCTTAGAAATAGCCTTAGTTTTGTCTCCTTTTCATGGTATGTTGGGGGCCTTAAGCCATTTGGTGGATATATTTGGTACTTCCTTTGAAATCCATCAAATTTACGTATTCTTGCATGTTTTGTAGCCTCTTGTGCTTTTGGTTTTGGCCTTTGGTCAGAACTGAAAGGGTCTTATTTTGACCCCCTTTACATGTTTCATGAAGAAAAGTTTGCTGTTTGGTCCATGGTTTGGCAAGTCTCATGATATAGCCTATTTTGAGCCTATTTTGCATGGAATTTCTAGCATGTTTTTATTCTGATTTTGGGGTTGCCATAAACTGAATATGTGCATATTTTTGGCCCTTCTTTAAAGTTGTAGAACTGAGTTTTTGGGTTTGAGCATTGTAGGTATCACTTGCTTTGTAATTCCTCTCTTTTACCGTATTTTTGCATGCTAATGTTGCCATATCTGTGCTAGTAATTTGGCCATGTTTTGTACTGAAAAAATGCCATATTTGGGACTGCCTTGCTACTGCTTTTGCTGTCATGAGTGGATTTTGCATGTTTAGCATAGCCGTAGGCCATTTCGGGCACTTAGAATTGCATTTCGGGATGATTGCATGCTTCGAGTGTCATTTCGAATTGTTTCGGGGCTGTTTTCCCCTTTATTTAGGTGCTGAAATTCCATTGCCATGCTTGCATATTATTTCCCATGCCATTTGTATCATTTTTGCATTGCCTCGGTTTGCGTGCCAATGGGCACGCACTTCGAGGCACCTCATTCTTATCATTGGCGGCCTATGTGGCGTGGCTGAGGCTATCTCATGTTGGCATAAGCCCAATTTGCATTTTCATGCTTCTACATCATTGCCCGATTTGCGTGTCGCGGACCGCGTTCAGCGACTTTGTTTTATCAAGCGGCCTCCTATGTGAGTGGTGAGGCTCTCCCATGTTGGTGTAAGCCCATCGTTGCATTCCGTATGCCATTACGATTTTCCATCACATCATCGCCTCGGTTTGCGTGTCGCGAGCACGCATTTCGAGGCACCGGTGTATCCGATTTCGAGTCATCATCGCCTCGGTTTTGCGTGTCGCGGCACGCATTTCGAGGCACTGCCGGTTATCCGATTTTTATTCTTTCATCATCGCCTCGGTTTGCGTGCCGTGTGCCGCATTTCGAGGCCGATTTATCCGATTTTGCATCACATCATCGCCTCGATTTACGTGTCGTGTGCACGTATTTCGAGGAGGCACCGGTTTTATCCAATTTGCATTTTTCATCATCGCCTCGATTTGCGCGCTGTAGCGCAGCGTTTGAAACGCCGATCTTATCTGATTTTCTCATTCCATCATCGCCTCGGTTTGCGTACCTGCGTGCACGCTTTTCGAGGCATCTTATTTTCATCTTATTTTCATCCTAGTTGTGCATACTAGGTTGTATCTTAGATTGCATTCATGCATTTTCTCGATTTGCGTGCCCGTGTGCACGTATTTCGAGGCATCTCATTTTCATAGCATTGTGCATGCTATATCACATGTTAGCTGCATTTCATGCATACCATGCATATTGCACGTGAAACGAGGCACGTTTCGTACTCCGAATGACGAAACGAGTCTCAATTCCCAAGTCATCGACACTCCGGACTACCCATGATGGAGTTAAGTTTTGTTGTAGCATTCATCCCCATATTGAGTTGTGCAATCCGGTTCTCCGCCATCATGCATCGGTATCGTGATTGGTGGTACGAGGATCGAGGCATGCATATATTTGTGAAAATACATTGCTATGCCCTTTTCACGCTCTCTATTCAGCAAAATCGAGGATCATCAACTTTTGAGTCCGGTAGCATTTAGAAATATTGCAAACAGAGGCTAATCGGGGCATTCGGTGGATTTCGCGCCAGCGATCCAGCATACATCATCTATCAGAAGCGAGGCAGTCCCTGGCTTGCACGCCAGGTTTAATTCTTTTGTAATTAATTTGTTAATTAATGAGAATTTGTATTATTGAATTGTATATTCTTTTATTGGTGTATTATTATTTATTGGACCCTCTGCGAACAATGTTGTAATAAGGGTGGGTGAGTGTGATGTATGTCTTCCAACCTCCATTTCTTTCTCCCTTTTATTTACCTGCTTTGATGGTTAGATATAGGGCATATTTCAATTAGCATACAGCATGACAGCATGTTTGCATCATTCATCTGTTTTGCACGCACCGGGCTCGGCGCATCATACAAATTGCATCTGTATTTCAATTCCAAATTGAATACATGCTAACTGTAGCATCTCATATACCATGTTTAGAATAGCCGAGCCTGCCATTAGTTGCATTTTTGCATGTGTTGCATTAGGCATTACAGTATACTTAGGATCATGCATGATTTCTAACGAGCTTCTGTTTTGGCTTGGAGTACTTGGTAAGTTGTTATGCTTTAGCATACTTGCATGCGTGTGAGTGTTGCCATGATAGCATACTTACCATGAGGCTATGTGCTTATGTGATATAACTGCCTTGGATGCCTGTGGGTGGAGGTTGAGTTATTTGGATTGGGACAATTCATCAAATGTTTGTTTTAAGCCCACTAGATAGTGGCAAAATCATGTTTTCTAAGCCCACCGAGGGTGGCAAATCCGCATTTTAGCCTACGTGGGTAGCACCATCAAACCATTTTCAAACAAGCAGACATGAAGTGTTTTGTTCCAATTCAGACGGCCCGATCTATACTTGTTTCTTTGCGAGCATCACATAGTAATCTAGGCTAATAAGGAATAAGAGCATACAAAGTTTTCAAAAGCAGATATCATGGTTAGTAGAGGCGGTCTTGGCCGGGCGAGAGGGGTGCTCACGATGTGACCTTCCTAATCGTGCCCAAGTTCGAGAGCCAACTTTGGTGATGAAGGACACGTGGCCTTCGGCCGAGTCGGGGTTTCCTAAATTTCCCATTTTAAAATATTTAGGTGGCGACTCATTATCGCAAGCGATCCATGTTTGGCACTTCTTTCAAAAAATCTGTTTTCCTTCAAAGCGATTTGCGGATTCGGACTCTTTGGTTCGAGATTGAGAACATAACAAAATCGAGTCCGAATCAGCGAGGCCCCATGGGCGTTATTCTGATTCTGGCGACTCTATTTGGGATTTAGAGAACTTAACTCGAACTCGTGATATCTGTTTTGACTACACTTGTGTGTTTCTTTGCATTGCATTTGCATTGGTGCGCCTAGGACACCGTGTTTGCCATATGCCATTCGAACGATTCTTGGGAGGCTTGTCTTGTCAAGTCATGTCCGTAAAATTTGATTGGCTCTGGCTCTGACGATAGAACACAAACCGGTTTCTTAGGCACCCTTTTGACCATTCGACCTAGTGCATATTCGGATCCATAGTGACCATTCCAAACTAGGACAAGGTTGCTTACCGTTTATAGGTTGTTTGAAGTCATTGTGTGCGTAGTGAAACCCTAGCTCGACAAAATAGGGCAGGAAACCCTACCCCAACATAGGGGTGTTTTGGCTCTCACTTATACATTATGTGCTTGTTAGAGTCGTCTCTAGAATGCATGTATCGATCTATGAGTTTGGGCAACGAACTGCGGGCACCGATTGATATTTTGAGAATCGGTTTACGAGGGTAACAGTTCTGACGAAATTTTGGGGCGAAATTGATTGAGGCACACTCATTCAACTATGCTTATATCTGTTCGAGTAAAATCGCCGAGATCTTGTCGGTTTTCTCTTTTGCTAGGTAGTCCTGGAACCATAACCCGAAGGCTCCACTATCCCAGTACATTGGACTAGTCTTGATAAATTTGGATTAGGTCGAGAATTCAATTCAAGAAACAGGTGTTCTTTATTGAGGCAAGGCAAAGAAAGGCCGATTAGGGCTCTCCGGTTCATCGATCCGTCGATCACGATCCACATCACCTTTGTTCGGACTCAACAGACCGTGATGGCACAAGGTTGGAAGAATTTGTGGCCGTGTAGCAGCGTTGAATCGAGGAAGCGCCATGCGAGTTGAGACCGGCATTGAAGCGGCGCCCATCTGGGCGTCTGCCTCACATCGACTTTGGGACCCCAACGAACTTTGACCCAATTCCATGGCGAAAATTTGCGGTGTCCAAGTCCTCGAGAAGGGTTGACTCAAGCCCAAGTTTTCGGACCCTCGGTGCGACCTAATAAGAGGCGTTGTCCCTTGATGCTAATGACCTCGATCGACCTTGGTGAAAATTGCGAACCTTGAGAAGCAATTCAAAAGGGCACATGGCCTTAACTCCATTCCCGACATTGAGGATGGGCACACCGAGTCTGTTTGTCTGACTCCAGACAGATTCAAAATGCCATATATTGACCGTTTAAGCCAGATGCAGGGATCCAATGATACATATCCGACTTTTCTTGGATGTCCTAAAGCGGATGGATGCGACTAAGCCACAAAAACTCTCCTGTATGGAAGAACCACGGGTGTATGGCGACCACTTAGTACACTAGGTTGGAGGACAGTGAAGCAAAGCGGGAAGAATTAGCCGAGGCCTTTGTCGATCAATATTCCTACAATACCGGGTTGAAATGACCATCCAAGAGCTTGAAGCAACGCGAGAACCCATGAGTCTTTTGTGAAATTTGTTGCGAGATGGAGAGCAAAGCGACCTGGATGATGATCGCCGCCGCCGAGAGGATCAAGTCAGGATGATGGTGCGGAACCTCGAGCATGATATGTTGCGAAATTGATAGTCGCTCGGTATTCACTTTCAAAGTTTGCATGAGCGGGGTTAAGTCGAGAATCGTTCAACGGGATCATTCCCGAACAAGTGAACCAACAAGGAGGTGACTTCAAGGAGTACCAATGCCGAAGTAGCACTATTCGAACCTTGAAATCAATCTGATCACCACAGCAACCCTTTTGCCAATTCAAGCTTGCAAATAGCCAGCCCGGCCGAGCTCGGTAGAACTTTCACCCCTCTATATGAGCTTGACTAGCGCACTAAAAGGCTTGATGGAAAAGGGCATCTCAAACCCCTCAATCCTCAACCTCTTCCCAACCCACTCGGCCGGACATAACCCCTCCGTCTTGTATGTACCATCGGCCTTGATCATAGCACCAAGCGTTACTCGCCGTCATGTGGTCCAAAATCTCATCGATAACCGGACGATAGCTCCACCTTCAGACCCCAATGACCAAACATCTCCTGCCTACCACAGTCTCATCCATATACTGCCACCCACTTATGACCCCAGCATATACATCACCCCGGCCCATCTACCTAAGCCTGAGGTGTTTACCCCGGAAAGCATGGACATATGCATGATGGGTGCATCTGGACCGGTCATTCAAACCCATGAACCCACTATACGGTGATGAGGATGATTGAAGATCTTGAGAAGCGTGGCGGTTAACCTTTGGAGTTTGCCTCCATCATCGACCACACCACATCCGGGAATTTCTTGTCAAAAGGCTCCCCTAGTCTTGGGGGTTGCATTGAGAAGGCCAATCCGTGGCAAAGTGGGCGAGTGGAAAGAATAAGGTAGCGGGCATGGATCCCCATGAGCATCTTCTGTTATTGTTGAGGCTTTGAAAGTCGAGGACTAAACAAAGAACAAGTGCTCATAGTCGTTGCAAAAGCTGTAGATGACGTTTTCGCCACTCAAGTTGAGGCGATTTGAATCAAGGGCAAGCGGGAAAAGGGCCGTTGTACGAAATGATCTGTTAGCTCTAATCTGCACTTAGAAGAGATCGACAAACCGGGCGGCACACCAATCCCTTTCTTGGTCGCCCCAAAATCCACAAGCCTTGAAGTACCAACCCCGAGGTCGAGGGTCTTCCACGCCTCCACATGCCTTTATCAAAAGCTTTCCAAATCCTTGTTGAACAAGGGCATCTGAAGCCCTGGAGCCCGGCCGCTACCAAAGAACCTCCCTCTCACACAACCCGGACTCATGCCTTCCATCGGCCGAAGCCATGCTACCAATAATTGCTTCCGTCTTCGCTATGAAGTACAGGATCTATTTGACAATGGGGTCATCCTCCCCGCCGAGCTCAGCAAAGTCTATCGGCACTGGGTCAGTGAACTTGGGGAATAATGTTATATGAACGGGGGATGAACCACTGCAGGCGGTGCTCGATCAACTCGGGCGTGGGAATGGCACGCCTTTATTACGAGCAATGTGTAAATACCGATTTTGTGCTTCGACTTGGGTATTGGGTCGATTTTGCTACTTTGTTTTGAGTCCGTCCTTTTGTTTTGAGTCGGTCTCTTTTACTTTGGAGTGTCTTGTTGTGTCGAGTCGATCTGTTGTATAGAGTCGATGATTAGTGGGGGTATTACCTCGGACATCCTTTGTTTTGTTTTCTGTCCTTTTGCTTTGTTTTGAGTCTGTTTACGCGAGGAGCAGTTATGCCAGCAGATCTTGAATGAAAGCAAAGATGATTTCCATACTCTCGCATTTGTTTACGCGTGTGCTAGTTATCTTGGGATTTGAATGAAATGGCGATTGCATTCCACTGCTCTCCGTGCCTGAAGTCATTGTAATGACCTAAGTTTTTCAAAACTTTTGAACAACTGCGGTGAAAACAAAGAGGAGGAATTCCTCGGGATTTGCAAAACTTTGATCAAAATGAGAGAAAGAGGCATACTAAGCCCTTAATGAATGAAATCATGCTTGTTAGTGTAGTCTTGAGAAGGACCACAGGCTTGATCGGTGGTTTCACACTATCTTGGTATGAGCGATTTGTTGCTTTCTTAAAAACTTTCAAAAAATATTTTCTTGTGATCTGCGAAGACATGTGTGGAATCGCTCTTGAGATTGTGCGACTTAGGATCGCTCTCGGCCTCGAGACTCAACCCTTTGCTTCCAAACCTTGAACTTGAATTGAAGGTTCAGCGGTCAACTCGATGTGAGGCTGTGTGGCGGTTTGAAGCAGCCCTCGAACAAGAGGCACCAAAGTCAGATCAAGAAGATCAGACCTCGTCAAAAGAAGCTTGCAAGGCTAGAGCAGAAGCACCCCTCGAACTAGGGGCAAAAAATATCCGATGTGCTCGAAGAGCCAAAGGTGGATCTTTCTGCGGTCAATACAATGACCACTCTCACGGATATAGAGGGCTTCAATCTCGAGAACCATTTGGCATGAATTTGGTTACATTTTTACCCTTTGAGAGGCTCATTTGGGCGAAAACCCGGAAGGCGACCGGGCAAAAGTTAGAGCAAGAAAAATGAAAAAAGAAAAATGCAAAAAAAGAACAAGAAAGAAAAAAAGGAAAAGATACAAAAAAAGAGAAAAAGAGAAAAAGAAAAAAGAAAAGATGAAAAGAAGAAATGAAAAGAATGAAAAGAAAAGAAAAACAAAGCTCGCAAGGTTGAAAACACATAGCAGTATATGGCAAAAGTTAAGAGCATAAAAGGAGAGGTGAAATACAGAGTGTACCTTAACCCGAACTACGTAAGGCTTGATTCCCATCTTTGGGATCGTGAGGCAACTTCATTACGAAGTCGGTAGTAAAACAATTCAAATTCAATTGTGTCCATGTGATAGTTTTGATCATCTTTGCCCCTCTGTATCAGAGATGGTTGTGTTAAATCGCTCGAGGGTGACTACAAGTACACTGCGATGCTATCCAAACAAGGGGCAACTTTCCGTTGCCATTCAGTGTGCTGCGGCGCCAGTCAAACAAGGGGCAACTTTCCGTTGCCATTCAATGTGCTTGGTCTTGGATTCAAACAAGGGCAACTTTCCGTTGCCATGCGGCTTCCCTCGATGCAGGCGGTTTTCCTTTGGATTCGAGGTTGTGCATCTCAAGAGTAGGTTCCGCGCTTGTTGAGCATTGGCCGTTTGCAAAAATAGTTTTTGAAAATTTTTACTGAGGTTGACTATTTTCTCGAAAATTGTTCCATCTTTTCCAAAAACTGGACCATTTCTTGGACCCAAAAAAGGAAAATTTTCAGTGCTCATAGCCTGAACTGCATGATTTCAAATCAAAAATCGAACAAGCATGTTAATCTAACTCCCATTTTGGCCAAATTTTTTTAGAAAGCAAAAATAAAAAATGGTCAAAATGATGAACTAGGGAACACAGTTAGGTCGGGAGTTACATCTTTCCCTTTATCAACATACTCGCCAAGAAGGGCAGTATCCGCCAGAAAAGGGCACAACAAAGGGCTGAAAGCTCTCTCACATCCTCTAAGCAACGAGGTATCAAGCCAAATGCAACAAACTGGAATGAGTCAAGATATTCCACTCCATCATCTGGACAAATCTTATCAAGTCCAAACTCCCCAGCAAAGCATCACCAACCGATGCTAGCTGCAGATTTACTACACACCGGTTGTAGCACAACCCTCTGTGGGAGAAACTCATTAGGCGCATCACGAGAAGAAGAAGGATCTAGTGAATGCTAGGGCACGAGCCCACAACTTCTTTGTTTATCCATCAACCACCGGGGAGGGATGAAAAATGAGAGATTGAAGAATAGAGAGGTGCGATGAGAGAAAAAAGTGAGAAAATGGCTTTTAGGAAAAGCAGGCTTGAGGGCCGAGTGATGTGAGAATCACAAATGAGAAAGGGTGGGAAACACTACCGGTGAAACAGGCTCCCTGTGCACGTCTGAGTGTCGTGTCTTTTTGTTTTATCTCGATCCTTGTTTTGAGTCGTCTCGAGTGTTACTCGATGTGTCTAGGTTGTGTGCCTTTTATTTCCTTGTTGAGTCGTTTTGCTGTGTCCAGTCATAGGCTCAATACCTGGTCGAAAAACTCATTAATTTCAAAAAATAAAATTGTTTTGTGCTCCGAGTGCCGTGCCGTTCTCCACATTTGTGCAAAACAGAATTTGTTCTTTCATAAAGCCGCGAGGTCCACCCGATAAGTGTGAGCAGATGAAACCGGGATCTATCTGAAGCTATTTAGGTTCGATGCAAAGCAAAAGCAAAAGAGGAAAATGTCGAGCATCTGAGTTTGTTCCAACTTGATGAAGTTAGAGACTACACTCGTGTGTACCTCTTGAGTCTTGCCAATGTTAGAAGTATGAGTGTGCCTCTACCTCAAGCTCAAAATCAAGTCTACTTCAAGCGAATGGCGTCGGAAGTGCTCTCCACGAGTACCATTCCACCAGAGGCATCTTGGGCGTGTTTGCGATGAGTTCCTAGGAGACCAAGCTGCGGTGGAAACTAGAGTTGAATGGCGTGGCCTAGAACGCATAAAGGTTGGGATTTCGAGACTAAAGTCTGGTTTAAATACCCGAGGCGTGTCCTCGGCAGAAATCTGTATGGAAGCCCCATAGGTTGAGATAGCGTGTATGCACCTCAGTGCGGATCTTGAACTAACCTAGTCTGTCACCCTGGTTGGAGAATAGGCAAAGTTGTGAATATGATCAGGAATACAAGCAAGGTAGTAGCTCCTACGTCTGAGATGTTATCTCGCCAATTTGAGCAGGTGTGCCCTTTTTAAAAGTGAGCATGTTGTGAAGTCCTCTAAGAGGCAAATCGGAGGCACCAGTACATATTCTTTGTCCCTCTATTGCATAGAGTGCGAGCTTTCATATACTGTTGTTGTTGCATGCGTACCGCGCATCATTATGATTCATGCATAGAATATGCTTGTTTTCGATTCCGCATAGAATATGCTTTACTTGTTTCATGCATAGAATATGCTTGCTTTCAATATTGCATAGAGAATGCCCCCATACTTGCATAGAAGATGCATTTTATCACACTTTCTTGTGCATTTTATCTCGCTCGCACTGTCTTGTGCACTTACACTTTGTATCTCACTCGCGCTGTTTAGCGTATCGCGCTGTTTAGTGCATTTCAAATCAATCGCGCTGTTTAGCGTATCGCGCTGTTTAGTGCATTTCAAATCAATCACGCTGTTTAGCGTATCGCACTATCTTGTGCATTTCAAATCATTCGCGCTATTTTGCGCATCGCACTATTTTGTGCAGTTTATCATTCGCGCTATCTTGCGCACCTCAATCGCACTGTTTTGTGCAGTTTATCATTCGCGCTATCTTGCGCACCTCAATCGTACTATTTTGTGCAGTTTACATTCGCGCTATTTTGCGCACCACAATCGCACTGTTTTGTGCAGTTAATCAATCGCGCTATTTTGCGCACTCAATCATAACATCTTGTGCATTTCAAATCAATCATATTGTTTTGCGTATCGCCTTTATTTTGTGCCGTTTAACAATCGCACTGTTTTGCGGACCTCAATCGCCTTGTCTTGTGCATTTCAAATCGTCCTTGTTGTTTTGCGTATCGCCTTTATCTTGTGCATTTCAAAAGCGATCGTATTTGTTTTGCGTGTCGCCTTTGTCTTGTGCATTTCAAATCAATCATTTGTTTAGCGTATCGCACTATTTTGTGCACTATATATCATTCGACCGGACGAATCGCGCGGTATCGTATCTTCTCCATGTGAGGCGCGACGAAATTGAATGATTCTCCGCATTCCTAACCGCATGAAATATAGTTGTTTGCTTTGCATTCTTGCTTAAAGCTGTTGCATCTATTTGTCAATACACCTTCATTCTGACTTCTTTGCATTTGCCTGAACATCTGTTACATCGGCTTCTTGCATACCATTTGCATTTGCCCCTGCTGCGGGCATACATATCTCTATTTATCTTGTATGATTGTCTAAGTCTTGGCCTTGTCAAAAATGGGTCGTCTCACGGGCTTTGACATTCACTCCGTCATTATTGTGACTTAGGTTACATCAAGAGGGGCAGCTGTAGACACCCCATTTTTGACCGACCTTAAGACTTCGAGCGTCACCGATTGGCGCTTCGGTGATGTTGCATCTTGTGCTTATTGAAGTCTCGAGTCGCATGACGCCTCCGGACTTAGAATTCTCTTTATGCCTTGTCTCGGTTTGCGAACCGGCTCGGTTTTCTCTGTTTTCTTTCGAGGAAGGAAGTGGTCCCGTAGACTATCTCCCGGTGGCCGTGGGCTACTTTTCGTGGCCGTAGGCCATTTTGCCCATTTCGGAGCCCGGTTCCCGGTTTTCGGGCCGTCAAGCCGTGTGCCTCGGTTCGGGACCACCCAACTATCTCCGATTTCTCCGGTTTTTGGCATGCACCCCTGTTTTATAGTTAGAAACGCAGGGGCCTGATGCCCCAGCGGCCGAACACCACTTAGGTGCCGGCGACCCATTCGGGACCGGCTGCGTGATTGGGCCCGAGCATTCATTCGCATCCGCCTTCTCCGGTTTTGGCGGAACCTCTGTTTTATCATTCGAGGAACCACAGGGCCCCGATGCCCGCCGTGGCCGTATGCCACTCGATTGCACTGTAGATTTCGGGACCTCGAAGCGCGGTTTTGGTCGAGCATTCATTTTGCATCGATTTTCTCGATTTTGGCGAGAACCTCTGTTTTCTCATTCCGAGGACCTGGAGTTGAGATATCCACTTATTCTTGAACACCACTTAGGCATCGGATGCTCATTTTCGGGATCGGTGCTCGGTTTAGCTCGGCGTTCATTTCTCATTAGTTTTGTTCAAACTTGGCGGTACCTCTGTTTCAACATCGGGAAGATCCTTTGGGGTGAAGCCATCAATTATTCGAGATAGCAGTTTACGCTCCTCCGAGCCCGTTTTCTCACTTAGGGCCAATGTTGAACACCCTAGGGGTATTTTCTTCCAACCAAAGCTACATATCTGTGATCAGGGGACATGAGAGGACCCTAAAAGTTGGTGGTCGGCCAGAAAATTTGAGTTTCATTTTTGAGCCTCTCCTTCAAGCTCTATGTTGTGGCTCCTGTTTCAGTGTTGCCAATTTCCAACCCTAGAACCTTGTTCTACACATCTTGGAGGACCCTAAAAGTTGGTGGTCGGCTAGAAAATTTGAGTTTCATTTTTGAGCCTCTCCTTCAAGCTCTATGTTGTGGCTCTGCTTGGTGTTGCCAAATTCAACCTTGGATCCTTGTTCTACACACCTTGGAGGACCCTAAAAGTTGGTGGTCGGCCACTAATTCAAAACTTCATTTTTCACTGGCCGGCCATGGGGGTGGTGGCCGCCACCTTCTGAGAACCACTGGCCAGGCCGGATTCTTGCTTTCCAATTTGTCCAGGATATCTTCCGCATATCCAGGGCATCAGGGGATATTTCGGGAGGGAAAGATTGGGTGCTTTCCCTCCCCTTTTACACCCTATTTCTTGTCTATTTAAAGGGCCCTCCCTCTCCTTCTTCAAGGTTGGAAAATTTTGCTTCAAGAGCTCCTCTTCCAATTCTTCCATTTCCATAGCCAAAAGTCCAAAAGCTCCAAGTGTCAAAGGCCATTCCTTGATCAACCCTTAGCTCCATCATCCACAACACCATTCCAGCAGCAAAGGGATGATTTTCAGTGGTCAAGGATCAACAAATTCCAGCTAAGAAGTTGCAACAATCGGATCTTCAAGGGTAAGTTCCCAAATCCATCTTTTGTACCATTTTCTTGCTTCATATTTTTACCCTATTTCCTTTTGTTTTTGAGGCTCCGACCCCTACTGGTTTTAGAGCTTATTTTGAGCCCTCTACAACTTTGTAGAAGGGCTCAACTTCATTAGTGTCTCCATGATACACTTCCTTCAATATCCATCTTGTATGTCACCAATTTGCATGCTAGTTTTAGCCTATTTGCATTTGTTTTTGGGGCTCCGACCCCTAATGTTTTGTGCTTATTTTGAGCCCCTCTACAACATTGTAGAAGGGCTCAACCTCATTAACCATTCTATATACCACCTCTCTTGGAAATTCACTTTAGGCCCTAATTCTTGCATGCTTTGTTAGGCTTACTTGGATCGGATTTCAGCCTTCATCAGGCTTAGAAATAGCCTTGTTTTTGTCTCCTTTTCATGTTATGTTGAGGGCCTTAAGCCATTTGGTGTATATTTTTGGTACTTCCTTTGAAATCCATCAAATTTACCGTATTCTTGCATGTTTTGTAGCCTCTTGTGCTTTTGGTTTTGGCCTTTGGTTAGAACTGAAAGGGGTCTTATTTTGACCCCCTTTACATGTTTCATGAAGAAAAGTTTGCTGTTTGGTCCATGGTTTGGCAAGTCTCATGATATAGCCTATTTTGAGCCTATTTTGCATGGAATTTCTAGCATGTTTTTATTCTGATTTTGGGGTTGCCATAAACTGAATATGTGCATATTTTTGGCCCTTCTTTAAAGTTGTAGAACTGAGTTTTTGGGTTTGAGCATTGTAGGTATCACTTGCTTTGTAATTCCTCTCTTTTACCGTATTTTTGCATGCTAATGTTGCCATATCTGTGCTAGTAATTTGGCCATGTTTTGTACTGAAAAAATGCCATATTTGGGACTGCCTTGCTACTTCTTTTGCTGTCATGAGTGGATTTTGCATGTTTAGCATAGCCGTAGGCCATTTGAACATAGAATTGCATTTGGGATGATTGCATGCTTGAGTGTCATTGAATTGTTTGGGGCTGTTTTCCCTTTATTTAGGTGCTGAAATTCCATTGCCATGCTTGCATATTATTTCCCATGCCATTTGTATCATTTTGCATTGCCTCGGTTTTGCGTGCCAATGGGCACGCACTTGGCACCTCATTCTTATCATTAGGCAGCCTATGTGGCGTGGCTGAGGCTATCTCATGTTGGCATAAGCCCAATTTGCATTTTCATGCTTCTACATCATTGCCCGATTTGCGTGTCGCGGACACGCGTTTAACGACTTTGTTTTTATCAAGCGGCCTCCTATGTGAGTGGTGAGGCTCTCCTATGTTGGTGTAAGCCCATCGTTGCATTCCGTATGCCATTCGATTTTCCATCATCATCGCCTCGGTTTTGCGTGTCGCGAACACGCATTTGGCACTGCCATTTTATCCGATTTTTATTCTTTCATCATCGCCTCGGTTTGCGTGCCGTGCCGCATTTGAGGCGCCGGTTGTTCCGATTTTGCATCACATCATCGCCTCGGTTTATGTGTCGTGTGCACGCATTTGAAACGCCGGTTTTATCAATTTGTATTTTTCATCATCGCCTCGATTTGCGCGCTGTGGGCCGCAGCGTTTGAAACGCCTTATATCGATTTTCTCATTCCATCATCGCCTCGGTTTGCGTGCAATTGCGGCACGCTTTTGAGGCATCTTATTCATCTTATTTTCATCCGAGTTGTGCATACTAGGTTGTATCTTAGATTGCATTCATGCATTTTCTCGATTTGCATGCGTGTGCACGTATTTGAGCATCTCATTTTCATAGCATTGTGCATGCTATATCACATATTAGCATTTCATGCATACCATGCATATTGCACGGAAGCGAGCACGTTTATTACTCCGAATAAAGCGAGTCTCAATTCCCAAGTCATCGACACTCAGGACTACCCATGATGGAGTTAAGTTTTGTTGTAGCATTCATCCCATATTGAGTTGTGCAATCCGGTTCCTCTGCCATCATGCATCGGTATCGTGATTGGTGAATGCGAGATCGAGGCATGCATATATTTGTGAAAATACATTGCTATGCCCTTTCTGCTCTGTTCTGACAAAATCGAGGATCATCAACTTTTAGTCAGTAGCGCATTTAGAAATATTGCAAGCAGAGCTAATCGGGGCATTCGGTGGATTTCGCGCCATGGCGATCAGCATACATCATCTATCGAAGCGGCGATCCACGGCTTGCCGATTTAATTCTTTTGTAATTAATTTGTTAATTAATTAAATTTGTATTATTGAATTGTATATTCTTTTATTGATGTATTATTATTTATTCGGACCCTCTGCGGGAGGGCAATGTTGTAATAAAGGTGGGTGAGTGTGATGTATGTCTTCCAACCTCCATTTCTTTCTCCCTTTTATTTACCTGCTTTGATGGTTAGATATAGGGCATATTTCAATTAGCATCTGACATGGCATGTTTGCATCATTCATCTGTTTTACTTGCATAAGACTCGGCGCATCATACATGCATCTGTATTTCAATTCCAAATTGAATACATGCTAAGCTGTAACATCTCATATACCATGTTTAGAATAGCCGAGCACCGCCATTAGTTGCATTTTTGCATGTGTGTTGCATTAGGCATTCTATACTTAGGATCATGCATGATTTCTAACGAGCTTCTGTTTTGGCTTGGAGTACTTGGTAAGTTGTTATGCTTTAGCATACTTGCATCTTGATGTGAGTGTTGCCATGATAGCATACCTACCATGAGGCTATGTGCTTATGTGATATAGCGCCTTGGATGCTGTGGGTGGAGGTTGTGTTATCTGGATTAGGACAATTCATCAAATGGTTGTTTTAAGCCCACTAGATAGTGGCAAAATCAAGTTTTCTAAGCCCACCTGAGGGTGGCAAATCCGCATTTTAGCCTACGTGGGTAGCACCATCAAACCATTTTCAAACAAGCAGACATGAAGTGTTTTGTTCCAATTCGAGCTGACCCGATCTATACTTGTTCTTCTTTGCGAGCATCACATAGTAACCTAGGCTAATAACAGGAATAAGAGCATACATAGTTTACAAAAACAGATACCATGGTTAGTAGAGGCCGGTCTTGACGGCGAGAGAATGCTCACGATGTGACCTTCCCTAATCGTACCCAGTTCGAGGCCAACTTTGGTGATGAAGGACCGTGGCCTTCGCACTAAGTCGGGGTTTCCTAAATTTCCCATTTTAAAATATTTAGGTGGCGACTCGTTATCGGCAAAAGCGATCCATGTTTGGCACTTCTTTCAAAAATCTGTTTTCCTTCAAAGCGATTTGCGGATTCGGACTCTTTGGTTGAGATTGAGAACATAACAAAATCGAGTCGGAATCAGCGAGGCCCATGGCGTTGTTACACAATGTCACGCGCCACATCGGTATATCCGTCCTCGATATCCGGAATAGCCTTTACCCACGAGATTTTTGAATAGCTTCTCGAGCTTGCTCAATTTCGGTTGTAGGGTCTCTTCGAACTTCGAAGGGAAGTCAGGGTAGTTGGCGGTGTATGTGCCTTGGATAGCGAGGTGGAAGTAGAGGCGAGCTAGCCCGTTGGAATGTCTGTGTCCTCTGAGCGGCTTGGATATTTGGCAAAATGTTACGGGCATTTGGCGAGATATTACGGGTGGTTGGTGTCTGCTCGGATGCGGGACCCACTGGTGGGGAGATTTGGATGTGGCGATGCTCGGCTTCTTCTTTGGGCCGGGTAATTAACTCACTTTCTTTGAGCCATGATTGTGGCTTTGATGTTTAGCGAACTCCGCTTGGCGAATGGCGTCCTCTGCATCTGCCTCATGCTCTCTTGGGTTGGCGCATCATTTCTTCCATCCGGCCATATTTCTTGATCTGTTGACTAAGCGGTATGTGTATCTCTATGGCGGCCGAGACCTCGGCCATTGTTCCTTTGCTAGGGTGAGCCCTTTGCTCTAGTAACCTCTGCTCAGACACACTGCGCCTTCTCGGCATTCTTCTGACAACCAGGGGTAGAGAATGAAACACTGGTTGTCCGTCAACCAGATCCTCAGATCGACTGTGCTGACGACCTTTTGTCCAAAGGGCTTGGGAAATATTTCTTTGGGTTCGAGCAATTGTGCTAAATCATGTCCATAGCAAAAGATAAATAAAGCAATAAGGAAATAAACAACGGATAAATGAAACGACATAATAGCTTAAAATAAATACACAACACAATTTGGGCATAACAACACCGGTTGATAAAATTTGAATACCTGCTTGTCCTCAAACCGATCATTATCCTTGAATCACTTTGTTCCCCATGAATCGATACGCCATGATAAGCGATTCTCAAACATTGGCGATGCGCGAACTGATGCCCAAACTCATAGACTGATACATGCATTCCCTGTAGAGGCGCACTCTAAAAGCACATAACAGATAAGTGAGAGCCAAAACACCCTATGTTGGGGTAGGGTTTCCCTGTCCTATTTTGTTAGGAGCTAGGGTTTTACTACGCACGCAGCGATTTCAGACAACCTATATCGGGTAAGCAACCTGTCCTAATTTGGAATGGTCACTATGGATCTGAATATGCACTAGGTCGAATGGTCAAGGGTGCCCGTAAAACCGGGGTTTGTATTCCATCTTGGCGAGCAACCCGTGCAGGTAAGCCTTATGCACGCTTGACCTCTAAAACCGCTCAGGAATAGCGAGATGGCAAACACGGTGTCCTAGGGCGCACCAATGCACATGCAATGCAAAGAAACACATAAGTGTAATCAAAACAAGATATCATGAGTTCGAGTCAAGCTCTCTAAATCCCGTGAGTCGCTTGAAGCGTCCCCGGCACCCCGGGAGGGAATGAATCCCCCGTTCCGTTCGTTTTGGGCTCACTCTGCTTAGGACTCTAATTATCACGGTTCATATCCCAAAGAGTCCAAATCGGCAAATCGTTTTGAAAAGCAATTTTTGAAAAAAGTGCCAAACATGGACTTTGCGGAATCTGAAGTCACCACCTAAATATTTTATTTTTGGGAAAATTAAAACCTTGACTCGTTTGCCTAAGGCCACGTGTAAAGTCATCACCAAAGTTACCTCGGCAAGGGAACTTGAGTGCGATTGGGAAGGTCACTTGAGCACCCTTTCGCCCGATCAAAGATCGACCTCTACTAAC
Organism: Camellia lanceoleosa; assembly: GCA_025200525.1. NCBI lineage: Eukaryota > Viridiplantae > Streptophyta > Magnoliopsida > Ericales > Theaceae > Camellia > Camellia lanceoleosa. The sequence goes on from CM045759.1 coordinate 188,411,519, forward strand.
CATGATATCTAGTTTTGAAAATATTATACGTTCTTATTCGGTTATTAGCCTAGATTTACTATGTGATGCGCCTGACATACAAGTATAAAGGTCACTGAATTGAAACAAAACATTTCATGTTTGTTTTTGAAAGATGGTTTGCTACTTTTAAGTAGGCTTAAAATGCAGATTTTGCCACCCTCAAGTGGGCTTAGAAAGATGGTTTTGCCACTATCTAGTGGGCTTAAAACTCACGATTGATGATTTGTCCCAATCCAAATAACCCAACCTTCACCCACAAGCATTCAGGCAGGTATATCACATAAGCAAATAGCCTCATGGTAAGCATGCTATCATGGCAGTCACTCACACATATGCTAGGATGCTAAAGCATAAAAACATACCGAGTACTCCAAGCAAAACAGAAGCTAATTAGAAATCCATGCATGCTCCTAACTATACAGAAATGCCTAAAGCAACACATGCAATAATGCGACTAAGATAGGCTCGGCTATTCTAAACATGGCATATGGAATGCTGACTAACAAGTATTCAACTTGGAATTTGAAATACAATGCGATGAGTTATGATCGCCGCAGGCAGTGCATGCAAAAGCAGATGAATGAATGCAAACATGCTATCATCTTGTATGCTAATTGAAACATGCCCTAATCTAACCATTATAATTTGGTAAATAAAGGAGAGAAAAGCGAGGGTTGGAAGACATATATCATCATACGCACACTTATTACAATTGTGCCCTCGCTCGGAGGGTTAGATAAATAATATCTGATCCCAATGAATGATCTGTCTAAATAAGTACAAAATCCTAATTAATTAATAAATTAATCTAGGAAGCGACAAATTAGCATGCAAGCTAGGGGCGCCTCGACTCACTCGAGATAATGAATGATGCATGTTAGGGTTGCCTTGCGTGGAAATCCATTCGCGATGCCCCGATTAGCATCACATTTGTTAAAGCCGGAATATTGCACGAAGCTCCAAAGACTACGGTTTACGATTTGCTGCAGCAGAGGCAAGAAGAAAGGGGCATGGCAATGTATTTTCACATATGTATGCTTGATTACTCTTGAGGCGTAGTCCTCGATCCTCGTGCTACCAATTACGTATCTTGATGCATGATGGCGAGAGTCGATTTGACGATTCAATATGGAATGGATGCACATGAAAACACAACAAGACCAAGACTTCATCATGAATAATCCAGTGTTGGTGGTGAGGAATTGAGACACGTTAAAGTCACTCGGTCGAAAGGCGTCCCTCGTTTCACGTACCGAGCTAACTCCTACCCCCGAACACAATGCAATATGCATGACATGCATGAATGGAACTAATATACAACCTAGCATACACAATG